>JALAZF010000416.1:3127500-3500000 GCA_022829125.1 Lathyrus tuberosus | reverse complement strand
AATATCTCGCAAACGTTCCCAAAACCCGATAAAATATCACAACATTCAAAAATAACATATTTTCAAATAAAAGTCGAACATAAAATAAAATAATAATAAAATAATCAAAACGACTCGATTAAATAAAACTGACAAAACTGGGGCGTTACACATCCCAATTCTTTAGCATTTATCTACGCGTTCAAACTGACGTGCGAGTTCCTGAAGATAGGAGCCACCCTCTCCTTATTCTTTACAATCTTCCATCTCCAGAGGTAAGTCTCGGGGAGGAAGTTCGACTGGGTCTCGTTGAAGCATGCGAGAAAGTTTTTCAAATCGTTCTCTGAGTCCATAAGGAATTTTAAGGAGAGGTTTTACGTCATCGAGCCCATGTCAGAGAAGGCCCAGGCTTCTACATACGTCTGGGAGGTGTCGACAGATGAAATCGGGGAAGATCTTCATGACAAGCAGGGCAAAGTAGTGGCAGATAGGTTGCTGAAGTCCCCCTTCTGCTTGAGTGGGTCTCATATTTCCCAAGGAACTGACTAGTATCTTGCCCATCCAGAGATGCTAGAAGATGATGACAAAGCCGGCTATGCGGCGCTGGTGAATTTCGTCAACAGTTTTACCCCTACGGAGTGTCGGACTAAGAGCGGGGATCCAATCTTCGAGGAAGATGGAGGCAGAAGGTGGAGAGGTGTTACATCAACACGAAGGGGCTTCTTGAGTGCAGGGCTTATGCTGACGCTCTTAAACTGTTGGGTAGTCTTTATTTTTTAGCTTGTTTAGATTATTGTCGTCCTCATTTGCTAACATGCCTGTTATGTTTTTGTAGGTGAAATTCCTTCAGCGCATGAGCGGATGGTAAAAAATGCCCAGGCGAAGGGCAAGGGCGACGCAACAACTACGAAAGGTCGGCTTACCCAACGAGTGCCACGTCCACAGACGGGGTCGGGGACCTCATTGCCGACTCCGCCACCTGTCCAGGGTTCCCTAGTGCCCGGAATCTCGAGGTTCAAGCGCTTCCGACAGAACGAATTAGTGGACCTCAGCCAGGCGGGGAGAAGAGCAAGTTCGAGCTGCCTCCAAGCCTTGACAATAAAAAGTTCTCTGAAGGATCTTCTTTGACAATTCCTCAGGCAGAGTCTTTAAACCTCAAGGGAATGGACCGCCCGAGCAAGAGGGCGATGCTGGCGCAGGATGCTTCCTCTCTGATTAGGGTCTTGGAGATGGCGGCGGTCTATGCCGAGGAAAATTCCCCTCATGGGTCTGAGCTGAAGAAGGCCCAGGCCGCGATATCGGCCTTGGAGGAGAAGGTGAAGAAGGCTAAGGAGGAGGCCAAAGTTGCCGAGGAGACGATGAAGAGGTCTCAGGAGGAGCTGACCAAGATCCAAGGGAAGAAAGACACCCTGGTCGCGGAGAAGAAAGCCACAGAGGATTTGGTCGAGAAAATGAGGTCTGCTGCTGCCCCTACTGAAAACGAGCACGAAATTCTAAAGGAGATGAAGACTCGGGCTGAGTTGGTTGCCCATATTATGCAGGCGGAGGATGATGTCGAAGCTATTTGGATGGATTCTTTCAACAACGCTGTGGCACAACTGAAACTTGTGAACCCCGGTGCCCAACTGTCCACTAAGGGGACCAGTTTCCTGTACCATGTGGATAATGGAAAGATCGTCATCCCCGACTTTCTCCTGATCTGAGAGGAGGATGCTCAGATTCTCCAGGAGGAGCCTCTGCAGACGCAGACTATCCCCGAGGAGTCTCAGCAGATGGACGAGTGATACTTTTTTTGTACCTTCGACCTGCGTGTCGTGTTTATGTAATTTATTATTTTGTATGGGGCATGACCCATTTTCTATGTAACAAATACAATTTTTGGTCCTTATGACCACTTACTATTATGATATGTATGTTTCCGGCCGTTCTGGTCGATTTTGTATGATTTATACTTGCGCATGGCTTTATCTATTTTTATTTTCGCTAAGTGTAGTAACTTTGCTCGGTACAGGTGTGTGCCCGTAATAAGGGTGACTTTTGAATGATTTATTGTTTCAGGGTTTGCTCGACTTAGATATGTTCGTCGGTGAGGGGGATTGATCGAACGACCAGGGTAGTTTCCGGGCATGAGAGCGCAGCTCAGGTCGCGTTTGAGGCCTGAGTTCGCGGCGTGAACTTCCCATCGCGAGCTGGGTGTTCTGCCTTTCATGGTACTTTGACGATGGCGGGCTCGGTCGAGAAACCATCGTCGGGTGCATGTTCTGCTTGTTCTTGAGTGAGAACCTGCCTTAGTTTGTATGCAGCGCTTGTACCTGGGCACATATTCGTAGTCGGGACGCTATGCTCGTCGCATCGATGAAGCAAACCGACGATTAGAGCCTTAGCTATAATATTGTTTTAGCTTTTCGGCGTTAGCAAGTTCTTCCCCATTAAGGTGTTCTAGGTAGTAAGCCTCATTCTCCGTCTTTTCCCGGACGCGATAGGGTCCTTCCCAGTTTGCAGCGAGTTAGCCTTCTCGAGAATCTTTGTGATTCCTTCTTAAGATAAGGCTTCCTACTTGGAATTCTCGCCGTATAACTTTGGCATTGTACCTGATTGCAATTTTTGTTTTAGTAAGGCTTCGTGGAGAGTCCCTCCTGATCGGATCTCTTCGACGAGATCGAGCTCCTCCCTCAACGCCTCGCTATTCGTCTCCTCGCCCAGGGGGAATTCACTCCTCCTAGAGGGCACGTGTATCTCGATGGGGATCACTGCCTCAGTTCCGTAAGCTAGACGAAAAGGAGTTTCCTCGGTCAAAGAGTGGGGCGTAGTGCGGTAGGCCCATAGCATGTTGTGCAGCTCCTTGACCCAAGCTTTATTTGTTTCGTCCAACCTTCGTTTGAGGCCTCGTAGGATTACCCTGTTTGCTGCTTCGGCTTGCCCGTTAGTTTAGGGATGTTCGACGGACACGAAGTGTTGTTTCGTACCCAGTTGGGCGACGAACTCCTGGAACTTCCTATTCGTGAAATGCGTCTCGTTGTCGGTGACTATTGCTTAGGGGATGCCGAAGCCCGCGAGGATGTTCCGCTTGTAGAAGCGAAGTATGTTATGGGTCATTATTTTGGCAAGAGCCTCTGCTTCTATCCACTTGGTGAAGTAGTCAACGCCCACTATCAAGTACTTATTCTGGTTTGACCCTACGACGAAGGGTCCCATGATATTTAGGCCACACCATGCGAAGGGCCACGGGGAGGACATTTCTTTGTGTTCGTTGGGTGGCGCCAAGTGCATGACCCCGTGTCATTGGCATTTGTCGCATTTCTTCACGTGCTCTTTTGTATCATGCTGAATGGTCAGCCAGTAGTATCCTGCTCGCAGGGCTTTCCTGGCGAGGGATCTCCCCCCGAGGTGCTAGGCGTTGATCCCTTCGTGGATTTCCTACAGGACATGGGTGATATCTCTTCCTCGACACGTTTGAGTAAAGGGATGGAGAACCCTTTCCTGTAGAGCTTATTTTCGACCAGGACGTAGGAACAGGCCCTGCGCCTGACTACGCTGGCTTCCTTGGGGTCAGATGGTAGTTCATCCTTAACGAGGTAATTATAGACGGGGGTCATCCAGCAGTTGCTGTCGCCGACGACTTGCACGTCGAGGATCATGGAAGTTTTCTCGATGTTGGGTCGAGGAAGTACTTCCTGGATGACAAATTTATTTTCGCCCTTTTTCTTTGTGCTCGCCAGTTTTGACAAAATGTCTGCTCTGACATTGTGTTTGCGGGGAACATGTTTTACTTCTACCGTTGCGAACTTTGTCATCTTCTCCTTGACCAGGGACAAGTATTTAGACAAGTTGTCGTTCTTGGTCTGGTATTCTCCTTGAACTTTGAGGGCCACGGGTTGAGGATCGGTGCAGATGATGACTTCCTCGACCCATAGGTCTTCGGCTAGGCGCAGACCGGCGAGGAAGGCTTCGTATTCACCTTGATTGTTGGAGATAGGGAAAGATAAGGTAAGCGAGACTTCGACAATAATTCCTTTACTGTTTTCCAGAATGATACCTGCCCCGCTTCCTGGCGAGTTGGATGCCCCGTCGACTAAAATTGTCCATTTGTGCTCCCTGCAAGTGAGGGGATTGGCGAATGTCATCTCCACGACAAATTTGGCCAGTGCCTGGGCCTTGAGGAATTTTTTGCTCTCGTCTTAGATGTCGAATTCAGATAGTTCCAACGACCACTTGAGCATTCTGGCAGCCATGTCTGGTCGTCCTAACAGTTGCTTCACAGGCTGATCTGTTCGGGCCATGATCATGTGTGCCAGAAAGTAATGTCTTAGTCTTCTCGCAGCGTTGATGAGGGTCAGGGCTACTTTCTTTATTTGTTGTTATCTCAGCTCTGGTCCTTGCAAGGCTTTGCTCGTGAAGTATATGGGTTTTTTCTCGTCGGGCATTTCACGAATGAGGGCGGCGCTGACGGCCTCGGTTTCCACGACGAGATAAAGGTACAAGGTTTCGCCGTTATCTGGCTAAGAGAGGACTGACGGCTCTGACAATGCTCATTTTAGGTAGAGGAGAGCCTGGTCGCATTCCTCCGTCCATTCGAAAGCTGCCTCCTTGCGGAGGAGTTTGAAAAAAGGCAGTGTGTGTTGGGCTGACTTGGCCGTAAAACAGGATAATAAAGCGAGCATCCCGTTGAGGGATTGGACGAATTTCTTCAAATTAGGCGTAGAAAACTCAGAGAAGGCCCTGCACTTGTCGGGGTTAGCTTCGATTCCTCGTTTCGTCAAATAAAAGTCAAGGAACTTGCCCGCTCGTACCCCGAACGTGCATTTCTCCTGGTTGAAACACATTCGGTATTGTCTGGCCTGCTCGAAGACTTTTCTCAAATGGGTCGTGTTATCGGATTCCTCCTGGGACTTCACGATCATATTGTCCATATAGACTTCGAGCATGTCCACGATTTCTCCCAAGAAGACCTTTTTCATCATCCTTTGGTAGGTCGCGCCAGTGTTTTTCAAGCCGAAGGGCATTACGTTGTAGTAATAGTTGCCTGACTCGGTCATGAAGGTTGTGTACCTTTTTTGCTTTTTGCCACTAGTCTTTGATTATAGCCCGAATAGGCGTCCATGAACGATAACAGTTTAAAACCGGCAGAATTATCAACAAGTTTATCTATATTGGGGATGTGGTAAGCATTTTTAGAGCATGCCCTATTGAGATCAGTATAATCAACACACATACGCCACTTTCCATTAGACATTTTAACGAGTACAACGTTGGACAACCAACTAGTGTACTTGGCCTCCGAAATAAAGTTTGCCTCGAGGAGATCTTTTACAGCTAGTTTGGCAACCTCCGTTTTCTCCAGAGACTGCTTTCTCATATGTTGTGTTACAGCCCTAGCGGCAGGGTCAATAGTCAGCTGATGGCAGGCGACAGCAGGATCTAGGCCGGGCATTTCCGCGGCGCTCCAACCGAACAAATCCGCATTCTCTCGGAGGCAAGCTTTGATTTGTTTCCTCGCTAAGTTAGGGAGTCTGATCCCGATCTTCACTCCTCGCTGAGGGTCATAGCCGAGCAGGACGACTTCGAACTCACCATCTAGAATTGGGCGCATCGAATGAGAGCTGCTGCCGGTGTCGGTTGAAGCTGAAGAGCTACTCGAACAAGTCTGAGTCTCCTTCTGGTCATCTTCGGGGAAACGACTATTGAGGTCGATAGAGTCTACGCGGGGTTACGGCTTGGCCTCCTCAGAGCTGTTGGGCAGGGCCGGCTTGCTGGAAGTCTTTGGCCTGGCGGCAATGGTGTTGAGTCCTTTGGTAGCTGCTTCGAAGCATCTCTTTGCTGCCTCGATGTCCCCGTGTAGAGTGACGACCAGACCCTTAGAAGTGTATTACTTCATTTTCAGATGCACGGTTGATGGTACGACCACCAATTTGGCCAAGGTTGGCCGCCCAAAGATGCACTGATAGAGAGAAGGGCAATCGATAATGAGGAATTAGACTTTGATAAACCTGGTCGTCTCTGCAGATCTGAAAGTCACAATCAATTCCACATATCCCTAGGGCTTTGTGACTGACCCGTTGAAGTCCTGTAGGTTAAAGCCTACGTAGGGGGTCAGGTGCGATTCATCTAGCTGGAGGGTGGAAAATAGCTGCGAGTACATGATGTCGACCGAGCTGCCTTGGTCGACTAAGATTCGGCGAACATCAAAATTAGCCATTTGGGCTCTCACGAGCAGCGGAATGCTTGAGTTAGGAGCCCCACCGAGGAGTTCCTCGCGGTAGAAAGAGATGGGGACCGACTCTCCCCTGACTTTGTCGAGCGTGATACTCCTGTTAGAGCTCGTGCTGAGAAGATGCTCGAATTTCCTTTTAACGGATCCCACAGTAACTTTGTTGAAGCCCTCTCCGGAGATGACCATGGTGAAGGGGAAAGTTTCCCATGGACTATGTGCTGCGAAGTAGGGGGAGCGCTGAGCCCCTCAGGAACATAGAAGTCCTCAGGTTGTGATATGCTCATGGCAACCTGAAGGTTTATCTCTTCTGAGGAAGCCACCTCTTCCTCGACTTTCTTCGACTCCTGGGCGTCCTGCCGAGGAGTTCCCTCTTCTTGGTAAACTATTTCAGGTGGCCGTCCCTGATCAGTATCTCAATAGAATCCTTCAAGTGGATGCAGTCATCGGTTGTATGGCCGTGACTTTTGTGGAAACGGCAATATTTCAAATTGTCAGCATTCGAATTGGCCGGTATCTGCTTAGGGAATCGAACCCCTGCTTGTTTGAACTCCGAATTGGCACATTCATAGAGGATTTTCTCTCTGGAGACGGTCAGGGGAGTATACTTGTAACGCCCTGAAATTCATAATTCAATTATTGGTTAATTATTTGTGAATATATGGCATGTGTGTCGAATATGTTGTTGTGTCGCATGAAGAGTATTTTGGTGTTTATTTTAATGATAGTGATATTAGAATAATGTATGGTATATTATTTAAATATTATTATTAAATTAAAATAAGGGAGTTAGGAGTATTGAGGGTATGTTGGTCCTTTGTGGAGGATAAGTAAGGGTAAAGATGGAAGAACCTATTTAGGGGTATTTGGGAGTTAAGAGAGGAAATAGTGAGGGAGGTTCTCATTATACGTGTTTTGGTGACTGAAGCAAGAAGGCTCTGAAGAACAAGGAGGCTAGGGTTGAAGTGTTGCAGAAGGAGAAGAGGAATCAGATTCTACTCTAAGGTATGAGGAGAATCATTGTTTATTATTTTGGTATAATGAACTGATCATGATAGGTAGTTGGGATTTTGGGGTTTTGATAGGGTTTCATGAGAATGAGTAGATTGGGATGAGTTAGAGTGATATGAGTTGTTAATGATGTTGTTTACAAGAGGTGTTATGTCATTAATGTTGGAAGTTGCTGTAATTAGAGATGAATTTCGTGCCTAAAGGAGTGGAAATTTGGGGATTTAAGACTGATATGGTAGCAGAAATTCAGGTAGCAGAATTCTGTTGTGCGCTCGTACCGCCGGGCGACATGATTGGACCGCCGGACGATGCAGGTGGGGCGAAGCTAGGAACGCTACTGGTTTTGGGGAATTGTTGGGGGGGCTGGCGCCCGTGCAACACTAGGCGGAGTGGGGCTGGCACCCGTGCAGTGCCGGGTGGTGCGAGGAGGCCGCAGAATGATGTAGTGTTGTTCTTTTGTTTTTTCTTTGCCATTTTGTGTTGTTGTTGCTGATGCTTGATTATTATGTTGTTTAATTTGAAGAAAATGATGATGATGCATGATATAATTTGAATTATTTTGGATAGCATGAAATGTTGATGCACTATGTCGAATATGTTGATTTATGATGAATTGGAGGAATAACGCATCATTGCATTTCATAGCATCCTACGTTGAGACTTCGGTCTGTTGATGGCTTCAATCCCACTGTGCGGATTCAAGTGACTATGTCATTCATGTTGTGCTCCTTAGGGGAGGGTTGATGGTCCAGTGTCCATTACATGTTGATGAAGTCGGTACCGCGTGCATTGGTGTATGACGCATACTAATTGACGGTGCATAATTGGGTGTGTTCGTTATGATGACTTAGTAGTTGTTCATGAATATTTAATTGATAATATGATGTTGTCCTAAATATTTCTTTTTGTTATATTATTATAATGAGCGTTGATTTCTCACCTTGCTTGTGGTTGGTGATGACTTATACGTCATCCTGCAGATACTCAAGAATAGTTGCGGTGCGTGGAGATAGCTTGAGGAGTTTTCCGTTATTTGTTTCCGTTAGATGTAAGATGGTGTCCTGCTCTGTGTCATGTAACCTAGGGTTGGGAACAATTGTGAACCATCAAGTTCATTTGTTTTCCTTTGATTTTAAATGTTGGAATTATGTTGTTTAGACTCTTCAGATTTTGAGTTATATGATAATATGTTTTCTTTTCCGTTGCGTAGTGTTGAGATAATTGATATTGTTGAAATGAAAACCCGTGTTACGGGACAGGACAAGTGTTGTTGGATGTTATGAATTAAATGTGACGCCCTTTTGGATGATGTTACTCTGATTTTGTTGATTAATTATCTGTATTTATAATGTGGGGTAAAGGGTGTTACATTAGTGGTATCAGAGCAGGTCTGTCTGGCCGACCAGGTCGTGTCGTGTTGTCGGTCGATGAATGTGTAAACATTGTCGATATCTTATTTCTCCTAATGTTTGTTGATGGTGTGTCGATGGCTGGGAGAAACGATTGTGCTATTACTGATGCTTTGGAATCAGTTGCTAATGTAGTAGCGCAACTCAATCCGAATGGCGGAGTTCCAGATGAGTTTCATGTTTTGGGGAAGTTTCAGAGGAACAATCCACTGACTTTTGTGGGTACTCATGATCCAGCAAGTGCACACAAGTGGCTGAAGGCAATCAAGAAGATTTTTTGGGTGATGGGGTGTACTGATGAGCAACAAATTCAGTTTGAGACGCATATGCTGGAAGAGGAAGTCGAGGATTGGTGGGATAACACCCGTCAGAGACTCACGGATGTTGGCACTGTGATAACCTGGGCTGTGTTCAAGCAGGAGTTTCTAGGTAATTATTTTCCAGAGGATGCTCATGGCAAGAGAGAAGTAGAGTTTCTTGAGCTGAAGCAGGGGGACATGACTGTGGTAGAGTATGCTGCGAAATTTGAAAAACTGGTGAAGTTCTGTCCTCACTACAACCGTGCTGATGCGGAGATGTCCAAGTGTCTCAAGTTCGAGAATGGGCTGAGACCAGAGATCAAGCAGGGTATTGGATATCAGCAGATTCGTAGGTATGCTGAATTGGTAGATAAGAGCAAAAATTTTTATGAAGACAGCCGAGCTCGATCTGCTGACTACAAGCAATTGAGTGAGAAGAAAGAGAGGGGGCAATTTCGAGGAAAACCTTACGCGACTCCATCTGAGAAAGGGAAACAGAAGGTTTCAGGTGGCAAGAAGTCAAGTGGGGGAGCGGGTTCCGTTCCTATCAAGTGCTACAAGTATGGAGAAACAGGTTATAAGTCTGATGTGTGCAACAACCAAGTGGTGAGATGCTACAGATGCGACAAAAAGGGTCATCGGGTTGGTGATTGCCCAAATGAAAGACCAACTTGTTTCAACTGTGGTGAAGAGGGACACATCAGCACTCAGTGCCAGAAGCCGAAGAAGACTGCTACTGCCTCTCAGACCAATGGTAGAGTGTTTGCTTTAAGTGGTTCAGAAGTTCCTAAGAAGGACAACTTGATTAGAGGTACATGCTTTATTAATAATGTTGAGTTAATTGCTATTATTGACACTGGTGCTACTCATTCGTTTATTTCGCTTGAGTGTGTGACCAGGTTGGGTTTGAAACTGTCTGATATGAATGGTAGTATGGTGATAGAAATGCCTGCTAATGGTTCTGTCACTACTACTCGGGTGTGTTTAACTTGTCATCTGACTATTTATGGGAAGAGTTTCTTGATGGATTTGGTGTGCTTACCCTTGTACCAAATCGATGTTATTCTTGGAATGAACTGGTTGGAGTTCAACTTTGTGCATATCAATTGTTATGCTAAGACGGTAGAGTTTTCGGAGTTTGGTGACCATGGCGAGTTGATGTTCTTGACGGCTAAGCAAGTGAATGAACTTCTAGAAGATGAAGCTCAGATGTTTGCAATGTTTGCATCGTTACAAGTTGATCGTGAAGCTGCGAGTGTCGAATTACCTGTTATCCGTGAATTTCTAGATGTGTTTCCGGACGACATAAGTGATTTGCCTCCAGAACGTGTGTAGTACCCCAAAATTTGCCCTACCTTTTTTCGGGCTTTTGCTTCGCGTTCGTCTGCATTTTTAGGTCATAACTCATAATCATATCATTGCATTGGTTTTCTGAGACATGGGATCGAAGGATTTTCTTGATTAAAGTGTTTGCCCTATTCGGGGCGATTCTGCAAGTCATCTTCTGCAAAGTTCATCAGTGTACATCTGGGTGATTCAGGTTTTTATTCATGGTTGAGCTTGTGGATTGTTTATTGGTTGAGATTCTTCAGTGGATCATGTGAGTGGCCAGATTGTTCAGTGGTAGTTGTGACCATTTTATCAGAGGCTTGTGAATAGTTTGTGTTTGGTTTTGAATTCTTTGGGTTATCCATTTTCTATCCATCATGACCATTTCAACCATTTTAACAAATTTTCTTTCCACATTCAAATTTATTTCAATATCCATTCCTTACCCTTTTCAAATCCAATTTTTATCTTTTCTATTATCCATATTTTCACTATATTCAAATCCATATTCATTTTTTAAATCCACATCCATTTAAAGTTCATCTTCAATTCACTTTTGGACCTAATAACTGTTTCTCCAAATTCCAAAGTTATAAACCATATTCAAATATCCAAAACCATATCTTCTAATCCATACCCAATTTCGAAACCAATTAAAATCCATTTTAATATCCACTTATTTCAATTCTATATCCATAAAAATCATTTTGATATCCATCCATTATCCAAGGTCCATATCCATTTTTTATAACCAATTATCTATACTTCACATCCATTATCCATCTTACTTCAAAATCCATTTTAATCCATTATGTCCAAATCCCAAAATTTCATTTTAATCCAATTTCATAAATATCCATTCAATGTTATCCATATCCAATTTAAATTTCCAAAAGTCCATTACCAAATTTCAAGAAAATTAAAAGAAAACAAGTCTGTAGATTTGCAATACATACAACTACCACACACAATCCCCACGCCATGAGACGACCCCACACAAATTTCACCAAGTTGCATCGGTTTTCCTACATTCAGAAGCTAGGAGGCTGCGTAAAGCACAAACTATTGAGATATTCAGTTCCATTTGAAGAATTTGGAAGGAAATTGGTATTTAGAAAGTAGCAAAATTCAGTTACACAAAAAAAAGAGTTGCTAACAGAATCAACAACTAAATTCCATAACTACCATAACAAAACTCTAACCGAATTCTAAGTGTGATACCTATTCTACGCTCCTTGAATCCTCTATAAAGTCTCAGATGCAATTGAATGTGAGGGGGGTTCTTCATTTTCCTGCAGAAATTACCATCATCTTCATTCTTCAAGATTTGAACTCTCTCTGCAATTTCCTCATTCTCTTTTCATCTTCATCAACCATCCAGGAATTCTCTGTCATCTTCATTCAACTCTAATCTTCACCAGTTCATGGACCTGTGAGGAAACCGCAACGACATCAATCACCTGCAAAAGAATCAACGTCACAATGATCTTCATCAACAACCGAAGGCTCTGCGTCGATTCTTCAAACTCTGCACAAACCTCCTCAATTCAATGAACTTGCGATAGAATGCGAAGGAACGCACTTAGCATCAACGGTGTTCAAGAAGTCGCGAAAAGTTCACAGAAGTAGAAGCAGAAGAAGATTTTGTGAGATTCGAGTTCACTCACGCACAAGAATCGGAAGTGAAGTGGAATTAATAATACCTCTGGTTTTCTGTTCATCTTCGTCAATTTGAAGACGCACCGAACGGTTCTCCGGTAGGTACGTTGATCGCGATCCAAACTCCAATTTCATGATGTGATTGTTCTTTGATCTGTGTTCATTATGCTTCTCGCATCCGTATATTTTGATTTGCGACGATTTGATTCCGTGGCTTACATTTGAGAGAGGTGAGCATTTTGTTTCGTGTGAGGGAAAGAGACAGTGAGCATGTGAGTCGAGGAGGAATGGAGGACGGCGAGGGTGTAAGTTGAGGACGGTACGGCGGAGCGATGATTTACTTTGTTGCTGTATGGAAGTTTGCGTGAGGCGAGTGAGACAGTGGTTGACGGCATGAAGGTCGTGTAGGTCCGTTTTACGTCGTCGCCGGTGACGAGTCTCGTTGCGATGGAGGCTGGGTTTTCTGACGAGGTATTTTGAGTGGATAGGGGAGTTGACATGGCGTTGTGTGTAGAGCATCGCCGGCGCAGTGGAGCTGTTACGGTGATGGATTTAGCAGACGGCAAAGAAGTTTTGAGAAGAGAATGGGAAAGAGGAGAACGTCGCAAGAAGGTGAAGAGGAAATATGCTTCTTTTGAGGTAGGGTTAATGATATGGCATCATGGACCGGATCCGGGCCTAGGCCCACTTGGTTTTTTCTTCCCACACCCCCGTTTTTGACTCACGCACCCCCTAGCTCTTTAACAAATCATTGGGCCTAAACTCACCTAAGCCCAACACCTGTTTTCGGGTTCACACCACCCAATTACCACTTGAACCCCCTTCTTGGACATGAACAAAAACCCTTGGGCTTAAGTCTCTTGGCCCATACGCCTGGTTTCTATCCACACCCTCAAATCTGTTGTTTGCACCTATATTTTGAGTTTTTAGCTTAGATTTTTTATTTTTGGTTTTATTAATTTTTAATAATTTTGGATTTATAGTTTAGAAATTAGATTTGATTAGAAATGTAGAATTTAATTTTGATTTTGATTTTAGTTCTTAATCATAATTTTGGTTAACTTACTTTTAGTAGTTAGATTTAATTTTAGAATTTGACTAGTTAGGATTATGTTTTTAGTTAGAAATTAATTGGAATTAATTTTAGGATTAATATTAGTTTTAATACTAGAATTAATTTTAGAATAAACTTGAACTAATTTTAGGATTAATTTTAGAATTAATCTCAAATTAACTTTTCTTGTTAGAATTTAATCTTGTCTTTTTACTTAGCATTTTAATTCTGACTTGGATTATCTCGATTAATTTCTGTTTAGTTCATAATTAAATGCTTTTGTGTTTGCTTAATTTTCTTCGTCCCTCTTTAAGATCAACTTAACTTCCATCTTGGAAGTAAGTTGCTTCTTATGTTCTTCTCCTCTTTTTTAGGATAGTGCTCTCCCAAACCACACTTAACCTTAGGACCATCCAAGTATGATAACATTAGGATTGAGTCTTAGTCTCCCCTTAGTTTCTACCTTTATCGCCATTTGAGTCTCTCTTCTTCTCATCTCAAAACTAAAATAAAAAACACTTAATAAAGGCATAACCCCTATTGTATTTAGGCCTTTCATATGGGAATAAGGAGGTGTGGGGTCTTCTCTCACTTTCTTGGAATGTTTAGCGTACGTCCCGTCTTGGGTCGGTATGCGAGGCATTCGATCCTACATGAGGGACTTAAATACAATATGTGTTACAAAACACACATAATCAAAACACTTCTTTCTTAAAAGACAAAAAAACAAACAATAACGTCTTTCCTTCGGGAATTCTTTTCTCATCTCACTCACTCTCAACGTACGAACGTGCTTCTTCTCGTTCTCTTGCAAGATGGTAACACACTTGGACCAGCGAGCCTGCAACACCTGAGCTAGAACGTTAGTCGTTCCCTAAAAACACAAATAATCCATCCCTAGTGAGGGGAACTACGTCGCTCTGATTCTCATGTTCCTGATGAGATACGTAGGCAGTGGGGTAGGGCCCATTCGAGCACTTCTTTTATTTTCCCTACATTTGTTTCTCTTTCTCTCTCCTTTCCTTTTCCAGCTCTCCAGCTAGCAGTTCCTTTTTCAGTATCCTTTCCTTGCACCCTTTGATCGAGACAAGCAAGCGTGGATCCCATCGGGTACGATGGACGCGTGGGGGTGCTAATACCTTCCTCGCACGTCACCGACTCCCGAACCTAGTTCTCTTGGTCGCAAGACCATGTTCTTCCTTTTCTCTTCAGGTTTATGCAGTGTTTCCTTTCCCTCTCTTGGGATAAATACACATTGCTGGCGACTCTGTTTCGGTGCCACTTTCGCGTTTGTACTTGGATGAAAATCCCGGGAGCGACAGCTGGCGACTCTGCTGGGGAAGAACCCAGAATCTCTAGTTCCCTAAGCGAGTCAATCCTAGCGCTTGTCTGTTTTTGTTTCATTGGGTGTTTACCGTGGTGCTGTAGTGTTGTTTACTATTTTACTATATTGATGTTTATAGTATTACTGTATTACTGTATTTATCACATTTACTACATTACATATCATTATTATACTGGATTGTGCTGGACTGTGCTGGTTTTTCTATTTGGCGGGATGGGTATTCTGAAAGATAAACCCATTACACAGGCTTGAGTACATACATAGGATTAGAGTGGACGGTAGTGTGGCCTACGTAGCATCTTGTTATGTATGGTTTATACGAAATCCACAACCAGACGAGGTTTTCTTGGAAGATGTTCTGATTTGCGCGTCTTGTACATTTCAGGGTGTTAACCTAGAAAGTTGTCGACTCTGGTGACCATTCCCGAGGACTCTGTTGCGGCACTCCTCCCGAGATGTGACAGTGCCAGACCACGTTCTGTGGCAAACCCATTGCACACTCTCGATCTGAGGACCCAATGCTGGGAACTCGCTATAGGATATCCCTTTTGAAAGTAAATCAGTGGAGGCACTCCTCGATTGGCGATAGTACTGTACCCCGAGGGATGAATGTACTATTGCTTCTCGACCTCAGTGCCAGAAGCTGAGGACCTTTCGTTTTGGAGAATCAGTTGAGGCCTCATCGATTGATGATGATGCCAAACCAGAAATGGTGAACGTATCATCATTTCTCGACCTGAGAGCCCGGGATACTGAGGATCTTAGTACCCACATGTGAGAGGGGCGGGTTGTTTACAGGTTTGCAGGTAACCTTGACCTTCAACATACCCAGTATTCTGGATTTCCTATCAGTGTAGACTTATCAGCCTGGTATTCTGGTATTCTAATCATCTGGTATTCTGGTTGTTCCGGTATTCTCTTCAGAGCCGACCTGTGAACCTATTCAGACGGTAGCACAACACTTATCCAGAGCTTTATGGATACCTTGATCCCGTGTCTTTGCATTTGCATTGCATGACATTTTGCATTCTCATACTCATATGCATAGCAGGTATTCAGAGAGGGGATTCTTATTCTGACTTGGTATTTTCTTCAGAACTGCAAGCTTGACTTCTCACCACTACACAACTTGAAGCAATCAGAGGAGGATCATGGATCAGATGCGAACAGAGTTGTCGAAATTCCAGACTCGTATGGCCCAGTGCTTTGAGATGATGCAGGGCATGGCTCAACAACAAGAGGAACTAGGGGCAATTATTCAAAGGACTGTTGTTGTTATCCCAGAGGTTGGTAATGGGAATGTTGTTGGTAATACTCCGGGCGGAGTTGTGAATCCTCCACGTGCTGATCTTCCTCCACTCTCTCCTATGAGTCAATCCAGAGGAAATGCTGCTAGGATTCATGTTCCTCGTCAGAAGGTGGATAATCAGGAAGAACAATTTTATGATGCTGAGATGAATTTCCCTACTGAGGCGGACAAGAGGCTTCGTATGCTCGAAGAGAGATTGAAGGCTATTAAAGGCCATAATGATTTGGGTATGGACATGTACGACTTAGGGTTGGTCCCAGGTGTGAAGGTTCCTCCGAAGTTCAAGGCGCCTACTTTCGAAAAGTACAATGGAAGCACCTGCCCTAAGCTTCACATCAGGGCATATTCCAGCAAAATGTCTGCCTATACGGATGATAAGAAGCTGTTGATGCATTTCTTTCAGGACAGCTTAACTGGGGCATCTTTAGACTGGTATATGAGCTTGGAGAGAACGCATATTAAAAGCTGGAGAGATTTGGCAGAGGCTTTCATCAAGTACTACCAATACAACACGGATATGGCGCCCAATAGAATACAATTGCAGAGTCTTTCTCAGGGACAAAACGAAAGCTTCAAAGAATACGCCCAGAGGTGGCGTGAATTGGCTGCCCAAGTTCAACCTCCGATGTTGGAAAGAGAGCTCGTTGATATGTTCATGGATACGCTTCAGGGGCATTATTATGAGAAATTGGTTGGATGTTTGTCAGCTGGATTTTTGGGTCTTGTATTGGCAGGAGAAAGAGTCGAAAATGGCATCAAGACGGGAAAGATTCGAATTGCCGCTGAAGATGCAAAGAAACCTTATGCTGGGTCCTCCAAGGGAAAGGAAGGAGAAACTAGTGTTGTGTATATTCCTCATATTGTTCAACAGCCTGTTCAGTATCAGCGACCTTATGCTCCTCAGCAACAGAGACAACAAAGATCGCGGAGGCCTGCGAGAAGGTTCGATCCACTCCCTATTCCTCACAGTGATGTTCTTGCCCGTCTACTTGAGAATTCTCTGGTTGAACTAAGGGATGCCAAGCCTGTCCCTGACCCCATTCCTCCTGATTATGATCTGGATGCCAGATGCGAGTATCACTCAGACACACCAGGTCATTCCATTGAAAATTGTAACGTGTTCAAGCACAAGGTGCAAGACCTGGTGGACTCAGAGATCATTGCATTCATTGAAGATGATATGTACATTAATTAAAGCTCCTGTCTCAAGTGAGCACTCAGTTTACAAGGACGTCCAGACAGAATCAAGCCTCCTCAGCGATGGCAATCTTCAGCTTCTTTATTGCATTTTCATTTGTAGTTTTTCATTTCTTGTTAAAGCATTGTATGCCTAAAAAACTTGTTTGTGTTCTGAATGATTGTTTTAATGCAATGAATATGTTTTTTTTTGAAGTAATTCATTTTTATTCATTCATATAATTTTTCTGTGCATTGCAATACCAACTTTCTTGCTTAAACTCTTGGAGGGAGGATGATGAGGTAAAAACGCAAAATCTTTGGTTGTATGCCTTTGGATAAAACCCTGTTGAGGATGTACAGGCATTGCTTTAAATCCCCAAACACTGGAGATATAAGGGAGATAGACCCTCGTCAACCCCTTTGAGCCTTGAAGTAGGAGTTTCTTTTCATTCGAAAAAACCCTCACATCTAACCTAGGGGCAGGGTAGTTGTCAGTAATTTGACAAAGCGTTCAGATTTCAAAGGGAGTGTGCATCGAAGGATCCATTACCTTTTACTCATCAGGAGGTAGAAAGAGTTGAAACCACAATGGTTATCCCTCACCAACCGAAGAGTGGGGTTGTCACAACCCTTTCAAGCAAGTCAGACAACCAGTGTCACACTATTTGTTCAAAAAGAAAAAGAAAAAGAAGAAAAAAGAAAAGAAAAAAAACCCGTTAAGTCGAAACTTGAAAACAAGCGACTTAGGCAAAAGGTAGGGCATCCCGCTGGACTTCAAAATCGAAGATTCAGAAAGAATCAGTCCAGGAAAAATCAGGGAAATAAAGAAGTGAAAAATGAAAAAAGAAATAATCAAGAGAAAATCCTCGATAAAGAAGAAGTCGTGTGATCGTAAAACACTGAAGACAAAATGGGTGACTGTCATTGCAAAAACCTCGTGAGTTCCTTAACCATCGGTCCTCACAAAAATCCTTTAGGAAGATGAGCGCTTGTGCCAAATTAACTGGATGTAGGACTGAAGAACATCAAGGAGAATGGGTGGGTACAAACAAAATTTTGAGCCATAAATCCTTTTTTCTAAAAAACCGCGAACCAGGCCACGTTACAACCCTTGAAAGTCCTATTTGAAGCAGGGTTTATTCCGAAGGCGTACTTCAAGGAGATAACGTTCCTGACTCCCATGAGTTGTGCTAATAAGATTTTTGTTGGTATTGCATGTGCGTATTGTTTTCCATTCAAAAATCAATGTCGTAACTAGTGACTCGTTCACAGGGTTTTGCGACATATTTTCAATAAACTTCAAGGTTAACATGTTTGTTGCATTAGAATTATCATTCTCATAATAAACTTGTTCTGCTTGCATACATGTGCCTAAGCATCAATAAAGCTTACACAGTGAATGCTAGTTGAGAAGCTTGATCCTGCTAAGTTGGGATGCTTGAAAATTCTAAAGGACAGTCATATCAAGGGGCATGTCGCCAAGAAACTCAGTGTTGTGGGCTTTCCCCAGTGAGTCGTGATGAGATGTAGCCAATCTAGGGCAGTCACGTCGAGAAATCTCTTCGAAGTTCTGTTATTCTGGGGCATTCATTTGAAGATCAGGGGCAGTCACGTCAAAGCTCATATCGAGGCAGGTCACCTCCGGAGCATGAGAAGTTATCCTCTCCAGAAGGCAGTTGATCAGAAGCACCTCTTCAAGGTTCAAAATACTGAAGCCGAGAATTTCAAGTCATTACAAGCCCTCTCGGGGCAAATTCCTTCACAGATCATATAATCTGGGGCAGTTACGTCGAGATCCGATGAATCTCTCCAAGAGTTTGAAGACCCTGTGGCAGTGTGAATGCTCGGTCTTCTGTAAAATCCTCTTGAGATGATTTCTTTCAATGGGCCCTGTGGTCTGGGGAAAGTCGAGAGTTAAAAGAACCGTTGTTCACTCTTGATAATCGGTACGCAGTCAATCAGCAGAAACTTGAAGCGTTAAGCTTTCTAAGTCTTTTCCCCAGCAAAGAGCCAAAAGGTATCTTTTCCAGCAAGGTGTTGGAATTAATATTCTTCCCCAAGCGGAGAATCGTCCTTAAAACGAAAGGGGTTCTTTATGAAGATTCCTCATCCCCAGCAGTGCAGGTGGATTCCTCATTCTCAGTAGGATAAGACGATGGAATATTCTCAAGCAGTTTGAAGACGGTGAGAAGTCAGAGCACTCTCTTCCTCAACAGTCAGATTCAGTATTTCTCCGCAAGTCAAAGTCCAACGGTTATTGGGATTCTCAGCGGTTCAAAGTCCAATCTTTATTGGCATCTCCCCAACATAGTTTGCAATTCAGCTTGCAGTTCCCCGACAGGGTTTGCATCACCAGTGGTTATTGGTAGTACAGTTGGTTATCTCCCCACAGGAGATCAGATATTGGTAATCCCTTCCTCAGTGAGGTTTGCTTATTTCGTTCTGCGCATTCCCCGGTAGAGTGTCCTCTCATTCTTGCATGTAGTAATCATCATTGCATTGCATCCTCAAACGCGTAGCATTTCCATTTCGTATGGAGCATTACGCCATAGAAGTAAAATTCAAACATGCATTGAAGCATAAGCCAGATTTGGTACCTTGTGCGAAAGACCAGATCAACCCTTAATTAAAGCAGTGATCCCCAACCTCCGAGTTGAAGCCTTTTTTTCCCAACCTCAGAGTTGACGCCTGTTTTGTCCAACCTCAGAGTTGATGCCCTGTATACTAACTTCAGAGTTGTCGTACCCCCTTTTTTCTCCAACATCAGAGTTGAAGCCTTTTTTACCAACCTCAGAGTTGTCGTATATCCTTTTTTCCCAATCTCAGAATTGACTCCTCCCTTCTCCAACCTCAGAGTTGTCGCACCTCCTTTTCTCAACCTCAGAGTTGATGAATATCCTTTTTTTCCCCAACTTCAAAGTTGTCGTGGATGTTCCCTTTACCAACTTCAAAGTTGTTGTATACCTTTTCTCTACCTCAGAGTTGATGAAAATGCTTATTCTTCCCCAACCTCAGGGTTGACGCCTCTTTTCACCAACTTCAAAGTTGTCGTGGATGTTCCCTTTACCAACTTCAAAGTTGTCGTGGTCCTTTTCTCGACCTCAGAGTTGATGAAAATGCTTATTCTTCCCCAACCTCGGGGTTGACGCCAACCTTACCAACTTCAAAGTTGACGTATACCTTCGCCAACCTCAGAGTTGACGCCCTTTCTTCCCCAACTTCAAAGTTGTTGTATACCTTTTCTTGACCTAAGAGTTGATGAATATCCTTTTCTTTACCAACCTCAGAGTTGTCGTATATCCTTTTTTCCCAACCTCCGAGTTAACGCCTGTTTTGTCCAACCTCAGAGTTGACGCCCTGTATACCAACTTCAAAGTTGTCGTACATTCCTTCTCCAACCTCAGAGTTGTCGTATAGCCTGTCCCCAACTTTAAAGTTGTCGTATACCTTTTCTCAACCTCAGAGCTAATGAATATCCTTTTCTTCCCCAACTTCAAAGTTGTCGTGTACCACTTCTCAACCTCAGAGTTGATGAACGTCCCTTTCTTCCCAAATCTCCTAGTTGACACCTTTCGTCTCCAACCTCAGGGTTGACGTATATCCTTCTTCCGACCCCAGAGTTGAAGTTATGGTTTTTCTCAACCTCAGAGTTGATGTCTACCTTTTCCTCAAACATTCAAAGTTGGTGTTAACTCCAAATTTTCTCAATCTTAGAGCTGATGCCATTTTTCCTCAACCTCAGAGTTGATGGTCTACCCTCTTATCCCCAGCGGAGTCATCTTTGTTAGGTCCGTTGATTCTACAAACCTTCGATCAAAAGTCCATCTTAGGGTGGCAAATCAGCTAAGTCCAACCGTAGATTGGCAAAAGTCCATCCAAGGGGGGCAAATCAGCAAGTCCAACCGTAGATTGGCTAAAGTCTACCCGTAGTGTGGCAGGCCAGTAGTCATCTGGCGTTGTTCTAAAAGACGGTGCTAAAGTCCACCCGTAGCGTGGCAAGCCAGTAGTCGTCTGGCGTTGTTCTAAAAGACATCTCTCCAATGTTATTCTTCCCACTAGAGTGTTATCCAAGCAGTGTTCATTTGGTTGGGTTTATATCCCTTTTTCTTATTCTCCACAGAGTGCAAATTTTGCGGTTCTTTTTGTATTCAATCACCTTGTACCTTGAATGTCTGAAAGCAGTTGCTATCATCCTTTCAGGTCCAAGTTGATTGAATAGGGGCAGCTGTAGTACCCCAAAATTTGCCCTACCTTTTTTCTGGCTTTTGCTTCGCGTTCGTCTGCATTTTTAGGTCATAACTCATAATCATATCATTGCATTGGTTTTCTGAGACATGGGATCGAAGGATTTTCTTGATTAAAGTGTTTGCCCTATTCGGGGCGATTCTGCAAGTCAACTTCTGCAAAGTTCATCAGTGTACATCTGGGTGATTCAGGTTTTTATTCATGGTTGAGCTTGTGGACTATTTATTGGTTGAGATTCTTTAGTGGATCATGTGAGTGGCCAGATTGTTCAGTGGTAGCTGTGACCATTTTATCAGAGGCTTGTGAATAGTTTGTGTTTGGTTTTGAATTCTTTGGGTTATCCATTTTCTATCCATCATGACAATTTTCAACCATTTTAACCAATTTTCTTTCCACATTCAAATTTATTTCAATATCCATTCCTTACCCTTTTCAAATCCAATTTTTATCTTTTCTATTATCCATATTTTTCACTATATTTAAATCCATATTCATTTTTTAAATCCACATCCATTTAAAGTTCATCTTCAATTCACTTTTGGACCTAATAACTGTTTCTCCAAATTCCAAAGTCATAAACCATATTCAAATATCCAAAACCATATCTTCTAATCCATACCCAATTTCGAAACCAATTAAAATCCATTTTAATATCCACTTATTTCAATTCTATATCCATAAAAATCATTTTGATATCCATCCATTATCCAAGGTCCATATCCATTTTTTATAACCAATTATCCATACTTCACATCCATTATCCATCTTACTTCAAAATCCATTTTAATCCATTATGTCCAAATCCCAAAATTTCATTTTAATCCAATTTCATAAATATCCATTCAATGTTATCCATATCCAATTTAAATTTCCAAAAGTCCATTACCAAATTTCAAGAAAATTAAAATAAAACAAGTCTCTAGATTTGCAATACATACAACTACCACACACAATCCCCACGCCATGAGACGACCCCACACAAATTTCACCAAGTTGCATCGGTTTTCCTACATTCAGAAGCTAGGAGGCTGCGTAAAGCACAAACTATTGAGATATCCAGTTCCATTTGAAGAATTTGGAAGGAAATTGGTATTTAGAAAGTAGCAAAATTCAGTTACACAAAAAAGAGTTGCTAACAGAATCAAAAACTAAATTCCATAACTACCATAACAAAACTCTAACTGAATTCTAAGTGTGATACCTATTCTACCCTCCTTGAATCCTCTATAAAGTCTCATATGCAATTGAATGTGAGGAGGGTTCTTCATTTTCCTGCAGAAATTACCATCATCTTCATTCTTCAAGATTTGAACTCTCTCTGCAATTTCCTCATTCTCTTTTCATCTTCATCAACCATCCAGGAATTCTATGTCATCTTCATTCAACTCTAATCTTCACCAGTTCACGGACCTGTAAGGAAACCGCAATGACATCAATCACCTGCAAAAGAATCAATGTCACAATGATCTTTATCAACAACCGAAGGCTCTGCGTCGATTCTTCAAACTCTGCACAAACCGTTCTCAATTCAATGAACTTGCGATAGAATGCGAAGGAATGCACTCAGCATCAACGGTGTTCAAGAAGTCGCGAAAAGTTCACAGAAGTAGAAGCAGAAGAAGATTTTGTAAGATTCGAGTTCACTCACGCACAAGAATCGGAAGTGAAGTGGAATTGATAATACCTCCGGTTTTCTGTTCATCTTCATCAATTTGAAGACGCACCAGACGGTTCTCTGGTAGGTACGTTGATCGCGATCCAAACTCCAATTTCATGATGTGATTATTCTTTGATCCGTGTTCATTATGCTTCTCGCATCCGTATATTTTGATTTGCGGCGATTTGATTCCGTGGCTTACATTTGAGAGAGGTGAGCATTTTGTTTCGTGTGAGGGAAAGAGACAGAGAGCATGTGAGTCAAGGAGGAATGGAGGACGGCGAGGGTGTAAGTTGAGGACGACACGACAAAGCGATGATTTGCTTTGTTGCTGTGTGGAAGTTTGCGTGAGGCGAGCGAGACGGTGGTTGACGGCATGAAGGTCGTGTAGGTTCGTTTTACGTCGTCGCCGGTGACGAGTCTCATTGCGATGGAGGCTGGGTTTTCTGACGAGGTATTTTGAGTGGATAAGGGAGTTGACATGGCGTTGTGTGTAGAGCATCGCCGGTGCAGTGGAGCTGTTACGATGATGGTTTTAGCAGACGGCAAAGAAGTTTTGAGAAGAGAATGGGAAAGAGGAGAACGTCGCAAGAAGGTGAAGAGGAAATATGCTTCTTCTGAGGTAGGGTTAATGATATGGCATCATGGACCGGATCCGGGCCTAGGCCCACTTGGTTTTTTCTTCCCACACCCCCGTTTTTGACTCACGCACCCCTAGCTCTTTAACAAATCATTGGGCCTAAACTCACCTAAGCCCAACACCTGTTTTCGGGTTCACACCACCCAATTACCACTTGAACCCCCTCCTTAGACATGAACAAAAACCCTTGGGCTTAAGTCTCTTGGCCCATACGCCTGGTTTCTATCCACACCCTCAAATCTGATGTTTGCACCCATATTTTGAGTTTTTAGCTTAGATTTTTTATTTTAGGTTTTATTAATTTTTAATAATTTTGGATTTATAGTTTAGAAATTAGATTTGATTAGAAATGTAGAATTTAATTTTGATTTTGATTTTAGTTCTTAATCATAATTTTGGTTAACTCACTTTTAGTAGTTAGATTTAATTTTAGAATTTGACTAGTTAGGATTATGTTTTTAGTTAGAAATTAATTGGAATTAATTTTAGGATTAATATTAGTTTTAATACTAGAATTAATTTTAGAATTAACTTGAACTAATTTTAGGATTAATTTTAGAATTAATCTCAAATTAACTTTTCTTGTTAGAATTTAATCTTGTCTTTTTACTTAACATTTTAATTCTGACTTGGATTATCTCGATTAATTTCTGTTTAGTTCATAATTAAATGCTTCTGTGCTTGCTTAATTTTCTTCGTTCCTCTTTAAGATCAACTTAACTTCCATCTTGGAAGTAAGTTGCTTCTTATGTTCTTCTCCTCTTTTTTAGGATAGTGCTATCCCAAACCACACTTAACCTTAGGACCATCCAAGTATGATAACATTAGGATTGAGTCTTAGTCTCCCCTTAGGTTCTACCTTTATCGCCATTTGAGTCTCTCTTCTTCTCATCTCAAAACCAAAATAAAAAACACTTAATAAAGGCATAACTCCTATTGTATTTAGGCCTTTCATATGGGAATACGGAGGTGTGGGGTCTTCTCTCACTTTCTTGGAATGTTTAGCGTACGTCCCGTCTTGGGTCGGTATGCGAGGCATTCGATCCTACATGAGGGACTTAAATACAATATGTGTTACAAAACACACATAATCAAAACACTTCTTTCTTAAAAGACAA
The DNA here is from genome assembly GCA_022829125.1 of Lathyrus tuberosus. Taxonomy (NCBI): domain Eukaryota; kingdom Viridiplantae; phylum Streptophyta; class Magnoliopsida; order Fabales; family Fabaceae; genus Lathyrus; species Lathyrus tuberosus. The sequence continues at coordinate 3,475,559 of JALAZF010000416.1, read as the reverse complement.
AAAAATAAACAATAACGTCTTTCCTTCGGGAATTCTTTTCTCATCTCACTCACTCTCAACGTACGAACGTGCTTCTTCTCGTTCTCTTGCAAGATGGTAACGCACTCGGACCAGCGAGCCTGCAACACCTGAGCTAGAACGTTAGCCATTCCCTAAAAACACAAACAATCCATCCCTAGTGAGGGGAACTACGTCGCTCTGATTCTCATGTTCCCGATGAGATACGTAGGCAGTGGGGTAGGGCCCATTCGAGCACTTCTTTTATTTTCCCTACATTTGTTTCTCTTTCTCTCTCCTTTCCTTTTCCAGTTCTCCAACTAGCAGTTCCTTTTTCAGTATCCTTTCCTTGCACCCTTTGATTGAGACAAGAAAGCGTGGATCCCATCGGGTACGATGGACGCGTGGGGGTGCTAATACCTTCCTCACGTGTAACCGACTCCCAAACCCAGTTCTCTTGGTCGCAAGACCATGTTCTTCCCTTTCTCTTCAGGTTTATGCAGTGTTTCCTTTCCCTTTCTTGGGATAAATACACATTGCTGGCGACTCTGTTTCAGTGTCACTTTCACGTTTGTACTTGGATGAAAATCCCGGGAGCGACAACGTGAAGTAGAGTTTGCAGTGGATTTGGTACCAGGTACTAGTCCTGTGTCGATGGCTCCTTATCGGATGTCTGCTTCGAAATTGAGTGAGTTGAAGAAGCAACTAGAAGAATTACTTGAGAAGAAATTTGTTCGACCAAGTGTTTCTCCGTGGGGTGCTCCGGTGTTGTTGGTTAAGAAGAAAGACAGTAGTATGAGATTATGCGTCGACTATCGGCAGTTGAATAAGGTGACTATCAAGAATAAGTATCCACTTTCGAGGATCAACGACTTGATGGATCAGTTGGTTGGAGTTTGTGTGTTCAACAAGATTGATTTGAGGTCTGGTTATCATCAGATTCGAGTTAAGCCTGATGATATTCCGAAGACAGCTTTTCGGACGAGGTACGGTCATCATGAATACACTGTGATGTCGTTTGGTGTATCCAATGCACCTGGTGTGTTCATGGAGTACATGAATCGAATTTTTCATGCGTATCTGGATAAGTTTGTTGTGGTTTTCATTGATGATATTCTTATATATTCTAAGTCAGAAGAAGAACATGCAGAGCATCTGAGGATTGTGTTGCAGGTGTTGAGAGAGAAGAAGTTGTATGCGAAATTGTCAAAGTGTGAATTCTGGTTGAAGGAAGTAAGTTTCCTTGGACATGTAATTTTGAGTGGTGGAATTGCTGTGGACCCTTCGAAGATCGATGTTGTGTTGCAATGGGAGACTCCGAAGTCTGCTACCGAAATCCGAAGTTTTCTAGGATTGGCAGGTTATTACCGGAAGTTTATCGAAGGCTTTTCAAAGTTGGCATTACCGTTGACTCAGTTGACTCGAAAGGGGCAAGCTTATGTATGGGATGTTGCGTATGACAAGAGTTTTGCGGAACTGAAGAAGAAGTTGACGACTGCTCCAGTGTTGATTTTGCCTAATCCAAGTGAGTCCTTTGTGCTGTATTGTGATGCGTCAAGGATGGGTCTTGGGGGAGTATTGATGCAGAATGGCCAAGTGGTTGCTTATGCTTCTAAGCAACTAAGAGTTCATGAGAGGAATTATCCTATGAATGATTTAGAATTGGCAGCCGTGGTGTTTGTGTTGAAGGTTTGGAGACATTATCTTTTTGGTTCTAGGTTCGAAGTGTTCAGCGATCACAAGAGTTTGAATTACTTATTTGACCAGAAGGAGTTGAATATGAGACAGAGAAGATGGTTAGAATTGTTGAAGGATTTTGTTTTCGATTTGAGTTACCACCCTGGTAAAGCGAATGTGGTTGCAGATGCTTTGAGTAGGAAGACATTGCATATGTCAATGCTTATGGTGAAAGAGCTGGAGATGATCGAACAGTTCAGAGATATAGGTTTGTTATCTGAGACTACTTCTGATAATGTGAAGTTGGGAGTGTTGAAATTAACTAATGATATTATGGAAGAGATCTGAGTAGGACAATAATCTGATTTGAAGTTGGTTGATCAGCTGACCCTGATTAACCAAGGTAACGGAGGTGAATTCCGAATTGACGAGGGTGGTGTGATGAGATTCCAAGACAGAGTATGTAGTCCTAATGTTCCGGAAATTAAGAAGAGTATTTTAGAGGAAGGACATCGAAGTAGACCGAGTATTCATCCTGGTGCTACGAAGATGTATCAAGATTTACGAAAATTATTTTGGTGGCCAGGTATGAAAAGAGATATTGCCGAGTTTGAATATGCATGTTTGATTTGCCAAAAGTCGAAGATTGAACATCAGAAACCTTTAGGTATGATGCAGCCGTTGAATATTCCAGAGTGGAAATGGGATAGTATTTCCATGGATTTTGTGTCGGGATTGCCAAAGACTGCAAAAGGAAATTATTCAATTTGGGTGATTGTGGATAGATTAACTAAGTCGGCCCATTTCTTGCCAATGAAGATTAATCATTCCATGCAGAAGCTAGCTGAGATGTATATCGAGGAAATTATGAAGTTGCATGGTATACCTTCGAGTATTGTGTCGGATAGAGATCCGCGATTTACGTCAAGGTTTTGGAAGAGTTTGCAAGATGTGTTGGGTAAGAAGTTGAGGTTGAGTTCTGCATATCATCCACAGACGGACAGTTAAACGGAGATGACTATCCAATATTTAGAGGATTTGTTAAGGGTATGTGTGCTGGACCATGGAGGGGCGTGGGACAGTCATTTGCCATTGATTGAGTTTACCTACAACAATAGTTTTCATGCTAGTATTGGTATGGTACCATATGAAGCGTTGTATGGTAGGAGGTGTAGGACTCCACTGGGTTGGTATGAATCAGGCGAGAGTGTTGTACTTGGACCTGAGATTGTGCAGGAGACGGCGGAGAAGATTAGGATGATTTAAGAGAGAATGAAGGCTTCGCAGAGTCATCAGAAGAGTTATCATGATAAGAGAAGGAAGGCACTTGAATTTCAAGAAGGAGACCATGTGTTTTTGAGAGTTACTCTGGTAACAGGTGTCGGGCGAGCGTTGAAGTCTAGAAAGCTCACTCCACGTTTTGTTGGTCCATATCAGATTTCACAAAGGATCGGAGATGTAGCATATCAGATTGCGTTACCACCGTCGCTTGCGAATCTGCACGATGTGTTTCATGTGTCGCACCTAAGGAAGTATGTGTCGAATCCGTTGCACGTGATTCAGATGGATGATGTACAGGTAAGAGATAACCTGACTGTTGAAGTGTTACCAGTGCAGATAGATGGTCGCAAAATGAAGCAGTTACGAGGTAAAGAGATTGCCTTAGTGAAGGTATTGTGGGGTGGACCAACTGGTGAAAGTTGGACTTGGGAGCGTGAAGACCAGATGAAGGAGTCGTATCCGACTCTATTTGCTCCAGGTAAATTTTTTAGGACGAAAATTCTTTAAGTGGGGGAGAGTTGTAACGCCCTGAAATTCATAATTCAATTATCGGTTAATTATTTGTGAATATATGGCATATGTGTCGAATATGTTGTTGTGTCGTATGAAGAGTATTTTGGTGTTTATTTTAATGATAGTGATATTAGAATAATGTATGGTATATTATTTAAATATTATTATTAAATTAAAAATAGGGAGTTAGGAGTATTGAGGGTATGTTGGTCCTTTGTGGAGGATAAGTAAGGGTCAAGATGGAAGAACCTATTTAGGGGTATTTGGGAGTTAAGAGAGGAAATAGTGAGGGAGGTTCTCATTATACGTGTTTTGGTGACTGAAGCAAGAAGGCTCTGAAGAACAAGGAGGCTAGGGTTGAAGTGTTGCAGAAGGAGAAGAGGAATCTGATTCTACTCTAAGGTATGGGGAGAATCATTGTTTATTATTTTGGTATAATAAATTGATCATGATAGGTAGTTGGGATTTTGGGGTTTTGATAGGGTTTCATGAGAATGAGTAGATTGGGATGAGTTAGAATGATAGGAGTTGTTAATGATGTTGTTTACAAGAGGTGTCATGTCATTGATGTTGGAAGGTGCTGTAATTAGAGATGATTTTCGTGCCTAAAGGAGTGGAAATTTGGGGATTTGAGACTGATATGGTATCAGAAATTGTGGTAGCAGAATTCTGCTGCGCGCTCGTACCGTCGGGCGACGCGATTGGACCGCCGGGCGATGGTCTTTTCGTCGGGCGATGCGGGTGGGGCGAAGCTAGGAACGCTACTGGTTTTGGGGAATTATTTGGGGGGGGCTGGCGCCTGTGCAGCGCTGGGTAGAGTGGGGCTGGCGCCCATACAGCGTCGGGCGGTGCGAGGAGGCCGCAGAATGCTGTAGTGCTGTTCTTTTGTTGTTTTCTTTGCCATTTTGTGTTGTTTTCATTGTGTTGTTGATGCTTGATTGTTATGTTGTTTAATTTGAAGAAAATGATGATGATGCATGATATAATGTGAATTATTTTGGATAGCATAAAATGTTAATGCATTATGTCGAATATGTTGATTTATGATGAATTGGAGGAATAACGCATCATTACATTTCATAGCATCCTACGTTGAGACTTCGGTCTGTTGATGGCTTTAATCCCACTGTGCGGATTCAAGTGACTATGTCGTTCATGTTGTGCTCCTTAGGGGATGGTTAATGGCCCAATGTCCATTACATGTTGATGAAGTCAGTACCGCATGCATTGATGTATGACGCATACTAATTGACGTTGCATAATTGGGTGTGTTCGTTATGATAACTTAGTAGTTATTCATGAATATTTAATTGATAATATGATGTTGTCCTAAATGTTTCTTTTCGTTATATTATTATAATGAACGTTGATTTCTCACCCTGCCTGTGGTTGGTGATGACTTATACGTCATCCTGCAGATACTCAAGAATAGTTGCGGTGCGTGGAGATATCTTGAGGAGTTTTCCGTTAGATGTAAGATGGTGTCCTGCTTTGTGTCATGTAACATCGGGTTGGGAACAATTGTGAACCATCAAGTTCATTTGTTTTCCTTTGATTTTAAATGTTGGAATTATGTTGTTTAGACTCTTCAGATTTTGAGTTATATGATAGTATGTTTTCTTTTCCGTTGCATAGTGTTGAGATAATTGATATTGTTGAAATGAAAACCCGTGTTACGGGACATGACAAGTGTTGTTGGATGTTATGAATTAAATGTGACGCCCTTTTGGATGATGTTACTCTGATTTTGTTGATTAATTATCCGTTTGTCCTGGGATTTCTAGGGGAGATCTTCACGTCTTTTGTCTCCCCGACGAGATGTCGAGGGTTCATCGCTCTTGGAAGTCTGATTACTCTCCTGGTGGCGTGAGACCCGGGCGAAGCTGGCCGTTTCTTTCTCCTCGTACTGGATATATGCTTGCACCATGAGGATGAAGACGTTCAGAGTCCTTGGAGTTTCAATGCCCACTGCTTTGGCAAATTCTGTACGGGGACGAAGTCCTCGCTCGAGCAAGAACTTCTTCATGTCATCGGTCGTTGAGACCTGTACTGCTTCTTAATTAAACCTCTCGATGTAGGCGCGAAATGGCTCGTCTTTCCCTTGAATTATGGCCTCAAGGGAGGCTTCGGTCTTCAGGTGGCAGCGGGATGCCGTGAAGTGTTTGGAGAACATTCTACCCAGTTGTCTCCATGAGGTGATGGACTTGTCGGGGAGTTTTTTTATACCAGGTCATCTCTCATTTCCTGGGCGTGGTAGGGAATAATCTACACTTAATGGCGCCCCTGACGCCAGGATAGTCGAGCAGAGCACTGATATTTTCAATGTACACGTCTGGATCCGTTGTGCCGTCGTAGGTGCCCAAAGACGGTGGTTTCTCCAATCCTTTGGGGAGGCGTTTGGCCATAATCTCCTGAGACAACGGGCCACGAGACTCGTCGTCGCTGCTGCTACTGGTCGATGATGGGGAGCGGGTGATTCACTCAAGAATAGGACGGTGATTCTTGCAGGGAGATGGGGTTCGTGCCCGACCCTTGGATCTGGGCGGAGGCGAACGCTGGTCTCTCCTGGTCCTCTTGGTTCCCGGGGAGTATTGGCTCCGCGGGGAGATGTGGTCACGCTTCCAACGACATGGGATTCTGGTTCAGGTGGTGCCCGACGGTCTCTTTCACGTCGGGGAGGTGGGCTTCGGGATCGTCGGCGCTCTTTCCTCGACGGAGGGGATCTTGGTCGGGCAGACTCCTCTAGGGCCCCAATCCTTGCGTTTTATTGGAGGATTAGGAGGTTGATTTTGTTGAGAGCTTCAAGAAGGGCCGCCACGGTCGGGTCGGCGTTGGACGGAATAGAAACAGACTGGTGGTCCAGGGAGGGATGGTCTTCAACATGATCAGCACGAGTGAGGGAGGGAGACGCGGTGGCTCCATCTCTCAGATGGTGGGCATCGCCTCCAAGAAAGGATGCAACTACGTCAGTATCAGTCTTATTGACAGGGAGAAAAGCATGGTTGCGAGCATCATGAACGTGATCTTGGCTTGCCATGATCGAAATATTAGACAGAGAGCTGTTTTGGTCTTGAATCTATGATGGATGTTAGACGGGGATGACAGAGTTCCCACAAACGATGCCACTGATCTTGACGGCTGATCAGAACCTAAAGTGGGCCAGAGATGACGTCTGCGATGCTGAGTGTGAAAGATGAGGAGGGGGTTGTACCTGCAAAGCACTCCGATGCTAAAATAAGAATCGGGAGAGAGAGAGAAAGAGAGAGAGAGAGAGAGAGAGAGCAAGTACAAAGTATGTATTTCATAGGATGATTTAGAATACCCGACCCTCTCAAATGAAAGGGTTTTTATAGTGCCCTCAGCGCGTGCCCAACGGTCCCTATTTTCAGGGCGAAATAACCGTTTTCCGAAGAATAGGTAACTGCCAGAAATTAGCCATTGGGACGGACAAAGGTGTCCGAAACTAGCATTTGCTACGGGCAAAGACGCAGTTCCAGGCACGGGCGTTGTGAATGTTTCTGGATGGTGGAACTGTGCATGACGGGCAGGAACTACCGAGGAGGAGCAGATGACCCTTGGGGTCATCCGACCGTATTTTCCTGGTAGAGGGGAAGAAAGGTAAATGCTGCCCCAAATTGGCTGGACTTAGGCAATTGGACCGTTCTGGGAGCAGAACTGGATTGGGCAATGCCTAGTCATTGGTCCAGTTCGGAACACTATTATTTTATTTATTTTTCTTTAATGAATCACCAAAAGATCGACAAAGCATCTAATATATATAAACAAAATAATTTTTTTATCACAAATATATTTTTTTTTTTGTATATTATAAATAAAAATTAGAATAGTTATAATAAACTAAATACAGTTTATTCTAGAAATCATACACGAGCCAAATATTTTTCATTACAAAATTATTTAAAATTAATATTTTGATATCTTCACCATAAAAAAGAACAAATATAGTACATCAATTATAAATGAGAATAATTAAAATATACTAAGTTTAATTTTTTTTTCATTTCAATATTATAAAATTTTTAAATGAGTTACTAAAAAAGTCGTTGACACATATGGTTCATACTCGAAAAAAATGTCTAATCAATTATTTAAATATCTTATTTTTGAACTATCTTTTAATATAAATTATAATAGTTATTATATTATTATTTAAGTTTATTATACTAATCCTACACGGGACAAATATGTGAGACAACAAAATTAATTCATATCAATAATGTTATAGCTAGAAAGATAATGGACTGGTCAAGAATAAAGAGAATTTTGAAGTTGATTGATTGATGTGAGGTTAAATAGGTTATATCTGATCAAAGACACCAGATTAAAGAGATCAAAGACTCATGGAAGGTTCTAGGACCTCAAATTAAACACGGACTTGCCCTAAAAGAATAATCGGTGAAGGCAAATGATTTAACGAATAAAGTCGGGTCACAAAAAAAATATTTTTCAAACAATTGGCTCTTCTTGAACAGTTGTCTGGCATAAAAGGTTGCATTTTCTCAAAACTCTAGGACCTTATTTATAAAAAAAGAATTAAAATATCAAATTAAGGTACATAACTTTTACCCTGAATATACATATAATTATCAATGATCATTTACTTGTGTCTAGCAGTGCTTGCAGGTACCGCCCATCAACATCATACCAAATTAGAGTATATTGGAAAATTCCTAAAATTCACCCCTATATATGACTTATTTCTCACTGTTTGAAAAACTCCATTCTTCATAAGATCATTAGCGCCCTCTGTGGGAACGTTCGTCAATGTTTTACCACATTAACCAACATTAGAATGGCGAATCACATAAGAAGATTTATTAAAAACTCCGACATCCCCATCTATTTATAGCTAGCGAAGTCATTAGGGTCAACTACGACCCTGGAGATGGACTCACATTATCTTTCTCGCACTATGGAGTGACAATCCTACCACTAACAATTAAGATGTTCCCTACCTCTTATTTGCATCTTAAGCTCCAACAATCTCCATACCAAATAGAATTATTTGTAATCATAATAATTTGAGGCATGTTTTCAAGACAAGAACATGATGATCGTAATCTTTCAATTCAATTGTGTTAAAAATATTAAAGTGTTTGATGAAAAATTATTCTTTATTTATTTAAATTTTTTTAATTTATTTAATTAATTAAATATATTTATTTTTAAATTTATAAAATTTAATATAATAATAATATTTGTGACAAACCCGTGCAATATCACGAGTATTTGCCTAATAAATTAAAAAAGGAAAGAAATGACCATTATTGGAGGATTTAACCTGCCACCCCCATTTTACATCTGACACTTCCATTTTTCTATATTTTAAAAAATGCCCCTAGTTATATTTACCCGCAAAAAGTGATTTTTTGTCAAAAATTCTCACTTTCACTAAACTGAAAAAAATTTAAATTTCTGGTACGATTTTTTTTTTGCAAATTGTTGAAAGTTTGCATTTATATCGGAAATATTAGAATCTCCGATATATTTTGGGAAAATATATGCAATTATAGTGGAATTTGTGAAATTTTTGGCATTTCACCAAGATGAAATACCCGAAATTCTATAATTTTCAGAAAAATTCAAAATTTACCGAAAATTACCAAATTTTTGGAATACAAGAATTTTCACCTTTTCTTCGAAATTTCAAGTAGTATAGAACAATATTTCGCTTATACGGTCCCGAACGAAAGGCTCGTCAACGGATTCCTGTGAAGATTATACACAGTTCTTTATCACAGACGCTGTAAGTTTACTTTTCAAATTGTTCTAGATTTAAATGTCTTTTTGTCGGTATGTTATTGATAATTTAGTTTTCATATAATGTAAATGACAGATATTTCAGTCCTGATTTGAAGTATTAGCACATACATAGCCTATTAGTAAACGATATGGTATTATTATTGTTATTGTTCATTCTGATATCGTAAATAGGATGTGTGGGAAGAAAAATACATTAATTATGGGTTGTGAGAGAGGTGGAAACTACAAAAAGTAAAATAAATCTTAAAGCAACCATTTATAGTGTGAAAATTAAATATTCTTTTAGGTTGAAATTTGTGTCAAATAGTAGTGGTTGAAAGGTGATTGTTAGGTATGGGTTGCAGAATCATCACCTATCTAAATATTTAGATGGCCATCACATACAATGTTAGTGTCATACTCTTATCAACTTATAACAACATTATTCTCATTCTCATTCATAAGATCCTTAATATATTTATTACTTTCATTTTAATTTAAATTTTAATTATTTTTTATTAAAGACACTCAATTTTGTTTTTGTGTCCTCCTTCTTAATATTTTATTAAAATTAATAAAAATATTTAGGCTTAAATAGTGTTTTCGTTCCTGTAAGTTAGTGTGTTTTTTATTTTCGTCCCTGAATCTTTTTTTTTTTTGGTATGAGTCCCCATATGTTCATTTCTCTTTGACGTTGGTCTCTGCTGTTAATGGGACGTTAAAAAAATATGAGATGGCAGACGGTGATGACATGGCCAATGTTTTATCATTTGTTTTATTTTTTAGAGAACTCACGTGGATATTGTTTTTAATGAGGGATCAAATGCAAAAAAAAAAAAAACATTTTGGTCTGATTCTCCTATCTTCTTCCTTGAACCACCAAACTTCTTCTTCATCCCTCTCTAGGTCTCTTCTGCTCCATCTACATCCATGGCGTCTTCTTCGTCCACAAACTCTCTTCAATTTCAAGCACCGGTTTGTAGTTTCAATAGAAGCATGAAAATGTTTATGTCTAATTCCGTTGGAAACTCTAAAAGACGATTTTGGAAGTGTCAAAATGCAAGGGTTAATGTCTGGTTGCAAGTTGTTCATTTGGGACGATGAGCTTCAACGAAATCCAGTTAGTGATCTCAGAAGTAAATGTGGTTGCAACTGCCCAAAAATGTTGAAGGAATTAGGGGTCATTCTTAAAGAGATTGAGTTTGGGAGAAAGGCCAAGATGAAGATGAAGTTGGAGAAGGAGAAGAGGAAAGCGTCTGTGTTGAAGACATTGTTGGTTGTGTCCTGGGGGTTTTTCTTTGCTTATAAAAAATAGTGGTGAATCCCATTTGGTTATGTCTGTTTCTTTTTTTGTTGTTAGTCCTTGTAATATTGATGTATTTTGCGATTGGTCCCTGTATAATATGATGAATGAAAAATATGTTATTGTTTTGGACAGTTTATATATGCAATTGTATTGCTCCTCCTGTTTTGAATTGTGTATAAACCAGACTTTTTAATTTGCATAAAATCCAAGTTGGTAATTAGCCATATCAAGTGTTCAAAAATCACTGCATTAAATAAACGTGGTATATTGCAGTAAACAAACTTGGTATACTGCAGTAAACAAACTTGGTAATGTATAATTAAACACACCTGATAAACTTCATTAGACAAACTTGATAATGTATCATAATCACATTGTATCATACACATAAAGGCTTAAGCCAATACACACATTATAGCATAAACATTAATTCCTAAGCCAAAATACACGTTGGCATCAAAATACAAAATAGAAAACTACAAGGCTTAAGTACACCATTGTAGTAAAGTTGTTCAACAAAACATTATTCAAAACAGAAAACTACAAAGACACAAAGCCAACTTATGCAGGGTTACTTCTTTCTCCTCCTTTTAGTAGGATTACTCCCTTCTACTCCTTTGTGCTTGTTGCTTCTGAGCACCCTAGGTATGTCACTTTTCCTCAAAGCCAACTTCCTTGCGACCTTTTGTTTGGGTTATTTTGCCTACAAAGACACAATGGATCAATACTCAACTTGTTGTGCAGGTTCATTAATTCAATTAAAACTGAGAAACATACACATTATGTAAATTAATCAGTAGCAATACTCAACTGGTTTAGGAGGGGCAGAAGTAGGTTTCTTTGGAGGAGGTGCATGAATAGGTACATTAGGTGTAGGCTCAACCTCTGTAATAGGTGCAGACAGAATGTAGTTTGCTTGTGAGTCACCAACCTATGCAACAACATCATTAGTTGTAGCATGGACAGTAGCAACATTAGTTGGAGGTGGAATTTGGGAAGTGACACCATTGACATTGTGTTGAGGTTGTGTTCTTTCAAAAGCTGCACAAAGATCTGCTGCAAGCATTTCAAACTCTGGGTCCACATCACATTGTGTTTTTGGCTGTTCTTCAGTGGGAGGTTCAGGTTGATGTTGTGGTTGTTCAGTAGAAGCTTGAGGTTATGTTGTTTGTGTAGAAGCCTCTGGTTGTGTTGTTTGTGTAGAAGCTTGAGGTTGTGTTGTTTGTGTGGCAACTTTGTTTGGCTTTTTCTGCACATTGAGTGATTTAATCATTATTAGTTAGAAACACTAAGTAAAAATACATAATTAAGTTCAGGTAATACCTTTCATTTCTGAGCTTCAGGATCAGGCACCAGAACTGTACAGCTCCTTGTATTGTGGCCATGTACACCACAGTTGGTACAACAATAAGATGTCTGTGTCCTTCCCTTGTTAGGGTCCTCATCAGGTTCCCTCCTCCTTAGTTTCTTTGGCCTACCAGGGCCTCTTTTGTATGATGAGGGCAACATTTCCTCAGCATTAACCTCAGGCCACATGTCTTGCCCATTAATTGGGCTAACATTGAAATCATAGCATGCCACATATGTTTCTTTAGACTAACAGTCATCTACACAGTCTTCAGGGTGTTGGTTCCTAAAGCCTAAGGCAGCAACTGCATGTCTACATGGTATGCCAACCAACTCCCAAAAGTTACATGTGCAAGTTCTTTTAGAAGTGTCAACTATGAAGCTATGTTTGCTATGTATATGTTCAACTTGCCAAGTAGAATCACCCGACCAGTTTGGAATCCAATTACCAACATTTTCTACCTCTTTATCTAACCTAATTCTAGGTCTTGGCATTATCTTATGTTCCCACCTATCCACCTTTTATCTTAATTTAGAATTTCTATTCATAAGGTAGTTTCTTATCCATTCACACATGGTTAAGATTGGTTTATCCCTAGCCACTAAGATTGTGCTATTAAAAGCTTCAGACACATTATTCATTAACACATCACATTTGGGATAGAATGAGAAAGCATGTTTGCACCATGATTTTGTAGGAATTTTAATCAACCACTCCCAAGCCTTAGGATTAAACACCTTCAACTCTTTCATCTTTGCTTCCCATGCTTGTATAATGTGGCCTCTGCTGCTGACATCATCAAATCTCTAATTTGTGTGCCACCACCAAACTTCTTTTTGAAATTGGCATATACACTACTACAAAAAACCAATTTAACAACGGTTGGAAATGACATATAATGACGCGGGCGAAGGCGTTGTTATGTAGAGTGTTGTTGTATATGCGGTACGTACAATGACGGCCCAGTAACCGTTGTAAAAAAATGGAAAATGCGCTACCTATAGTGACGGTTATTTTAAATACCCGTTGTTGTATGTCTTTTAATAAAATAAAAAAAATATAGCATTAGCACTACCTATAATGACGGTTATTTTAAAAAAACCGTTGTTGTATGTCTTTTAATAAAATAAAAAAAATTGCAGCATTAGAACAAGAACAACAGCAAGAACATCAAGAACAACAATAAGAATAAGAACAATAGTAAAAACATCAAGAACAACAATAAGAACAACAACAATAGTAAGAACATCAAGAACAACAACAAGAACAACAACAAGAACAAGAACAAGAAAAAGAATAAGAAGAAGAAGAAGAAGAAGAAGAAGAACAACAACAATAATAACAATAATAACAACAAGAACAACAACATCAACAAAAACAACAACAATAATAACAATAATAACAACAATAACAACAATAATAAAAAAGAATAACAAGAACAAAAATAATTAAAAAAGAACACCAATAACTAACATTGCTAACTCGAGTTCTGAAATTTGTTCTGAAATTTGGTTTAGTGGAGAAATAGAGTATCGTAACTGAAAGATGATGTTTGGAGGTAGAAGATGTAGTTCGTCTGAGTTTTAGGTTTCATGCGGATCACTAATAGTAGTGTCTTGGCCGTTGATAATCACTAAATGGACAACCAAGATTTGTTTAAGGATAGTGAATAAACTCAATATGCGCACCACCTATAATGTTGGTAATGAGAATTGAAAAAATAAGTAAAAACCCAAAAGTGCTGGTGCTGGGACTTGAACCCATGACAAGACACTACCTTTAATGACGGTTGGCTTAAATTACCCGTGGTGAAAGGTCTGTCATCATTTTGAAAAAATAAGTAAAAAAAGCTACCTATTACAACGGTTGGTTTAAATACCCGTTGTGAAAAGTCTGTCAGCATTTTGAAAAAATAGGAAAAAATGATTAAAATAAATTCAGAAAAATCTAAAAACACGAAATTTAATCTAATTAGGTAAAATAAGAATTTTGAGATTTTTTTTTAGAATTTTTTGAGACTATGAAAACAGTAAAAAATTCATTAAAAATATAAAAAAGATGAATTTGGGGTTTTGAGGGCGAAGTCCCGTAACTCTTTTAGAGTAAGGGACTAATGACCGCACGATTTTTCTGCTTCAGATGCACGAAACAGATCTCAAAAAGGAGTCGATTTTCCCTAAAACCGATTTTTTGAAGTGCAAGACCTAAAACTAAATTATTGGCTATAATGACGGTTGAAAACATACTAGTGGTGAAAGGATGTGGGCATTTTGAAATAATATGTAAAAAACCATAAATGCTGGTGCTGGGAATTGAACCCATGACCATCCGTTACCTATAATAACGGTTCAAAACATACCCGTCATGAAAGGCCTCACATTTCACCACACTTTGAATATTAACCGTCATTAAAAACCTTTTAACGAGATTAAAAAAGCGTGCATCTATTACAACGGTGTATAGGCAATCCGTTGTAAGCCTGGCGTTGTTGTTTGCACGTTTTGTAGTAGTGATAAATGCCTAAGACAAAGCCTATGCTTCACCCTTTCAAACATCTCTTCAAAAACAGGAATTAAGCCCTACAAACCAAAACAAATAATAAAAGAATGCACCTATTTCAAGAATTAATCCATACAGAAATTAAAAAAACAAATTGGAAAGACAAGGACCTAATACAAAACAAATTGACATATTCAAGGACCAAGAACAAAACTAGTTGGCATATAGAAGGACCAAATCAATACACAAATACATAGATTAAGGATCAATTGAAAAAGAAAATAGATATGAAAAGTACCTTCTGTTGGTCAGATATGAATACCCATTTTTTGTCTTGTCCAATGTCTTCCAAAAGCAAGGTCAAGATCCACCTCCATGACTCATTTGTTTCAGTCTCACATACACCAAAGGCAAATGGGTAATGTTGTTCGTTAGGATCCCTTCCAACAGCAACAAGCAATGTGCCACCGTATTTTGTCTTTAGGTGACATCCATCAACACCAATGAATGGCCTGCAAGCAGTAGTGAATCCCTTCTTTATCCCATCAAAGTAAAAATAAAAGCATCTAAATCTGGGTTAAATTGTTGGAGCAATCCTAGAGACATTAATTTTGCAGGTGTTCCCTACATTGACCCTCCTTAATTCTCCAGCATACCTCCACAACAGTGTATACTACTTTATTGCATCATCTTCAACCAAAGCTTTTGCAATTTACTTGGCCTTTCATGCCCTGTTCATAGTTATACCTACAGAGTAAGTACTCCTAATCTCAGACACAATGTCACGAAGCTTTATTCCATCAGATGAAGCCATCCTAGCCGCCACAGTCTTGGCAATCCACTTTGAGTTAGCAGTGGTGTTATTCAAAACCCTACCACACGTGTGTGCACCAACCCATTTCTTCATTCTATACGTGTGCTTATTCCCCACTTTACTAACAAGAGCCAAAAACCCACAATTGCCCTTGCAAACTACTCTCAGTCCAACCTTGTCGTTTTTCACATACTTTATCTCTCTTCCATTTAGCACCGACCACTCAGTTATTGCCTCCTTAAATTCAGTAAGAGACACAAATTCCAAACCAACTCTGAACTTGTAGTGCTTATCTAACTCTTCCATCTTGAACCTAGGATATTTTGGTCCTTTCTCTCCATCTGATGCATCTGGATCACTACTACCTAGATCATCACTTAAATAATTTGTTTCAACCCCTTCATTACCAACATTAACTCCACTTGAGGAACTCTGGTTAGCTTCAACATTTCTTATCTTTGTTGGAGTATTCTTATGTTTGGTTTGTCTACAACATCAAATCCATCATCCATGCCAAAGGCCCTTTCATCCTCACTGTCCTCAAATGATAAACCATTATAACCACTGTCATCACTATCATCACTATCATCTCCTTCAACTCCATCTACATTCTCATCAATAACGGGAGGTTCACCAACTTCAACATTTCCTGCATTATCCTCAATAACATCATCCTCAATAACATTATCCTCAATACCATCACCAACATTATCCTCAATAACATCATCCTCAACAACATCACCATCACCAGCATTATCCTCAATAAAACTATCAGCACCATTAACGATTTTTTCAGCATCATTAACAATATTATCAGATACTACTACCCCATGCTCAACAAATAAATCCATACTACAACTAGTTTCAACAGCTTTTTCATAAACAACAGCAGTATCAATATCACTAACTATCCTTGCATGCTTACCCGATACACTATTATACCACCATAACAAATAATCAATGGACTATAGGTTGCAAAGATCTTCCACAATACCAGCTGCTTCAAAGAAGCTCCGCCTATCAGGGTCAATATCTACTTCAACTTTATCCCCACCTAAGTAGTACACGACATTATCCTTAACAAACTTATCTCCGTAATGCATGTTCACCATAAAGATCATACATGGTAGATTCGAATAGGCCTCTCAATATTCAATGTAGCTTCGTCACCCTTCGTCGCCTTGCCCAGACGAGTTATCACACCAGTCGCTTCACCTTCTCTGAGCTGATTCCCTTTCTAAAATTGAAACCCTAATTTACAAGGACTAAACATAAAATAGGGAAATGTATTTTGGTTGCCTTATTTTTTGGGGGGAAAACATCTTATCCACGTGTTCAACGCAAATATAAATAAGAATGACAAGGAATATGCCAAGTCATCACCGTCTGCCATCTCATTTTTTTTAACGTCTCTTTAACAGTAGAGACCAAAAGAGAAATAAACATATGAGGACTCATACAAAAAAAAAGATTCAGAGACGAAAATCAAAAACACGCTAGCAACATACATATTAGTGTATTTTTGTGTGGGACCTACCAATTTTGGGTGGAACCCACATTAGAAAAATGAAAAAAAAAAATAGATGTAGTGTATTTTTGTGTGGGGCCCACCAATTTTGAATGTATGTTATCATTTTCATATATATATATATATATATATATATATTTTAAATTTCAAAGTTGGAGCAGCACAATGAAAGTGACAGATGGCAGGATAGAGAGGAGAAAAGTCAGCTTCGTCATAGTTATAGTAAAAAAATAAAAAGAGAAACAGAGCGTGCAGAATAGGCAAGTCGCAGAAATATGACGGTGTGGGAGAGGCTAATAGAGCTAACAAAACGAGCACAGGAGAAGAAGACGGAGCCTGTCGTATGGTCAATCGAGGTGACCTCAGTGCTGAACACGGCGAGTGTGTCGCTACCGTCGGCGGAACTGGCAAACCGTCTGGTGTCTCACATATGTTGGGACAATCACGTGCCGATCACGTGGAAGTATCTGGAGAAAGCCATGGAAGTTCGAATGGTTCCTCCTTTGCTGGTAGTGGTTCTCCTCTCCACCAAAGTTGTCCCAAACAGACACCCTCTTCTCCACCCCGCAGCTTACTCTCTGTATCTTCATCTCCTCGACAAACACGTTTTTTCTCTCTCTTCTCTCGTCAATTCCCCTAACTACCCCTCTCTCATGAACTCTATTCACCATGTTCTTCGCCTTTCCCAACTCTATGATGATTGTCATCACCCTCACCCTAACCCTCATCCTCACCCCGGCGTTGTTCTTGTTCAGTTTCTTTTCACTCTCGTGTGGCAGTTACTCCAAGCTTCCTTACAAGACGAAGGCTTACTCCAAAACAAGTCCTTATTATTCGTCGATCCCGATACGGATTTCGATCATGATCTCGCCATGGAATTGGATACTCATCCCCATAAACACACCTTGCACGCCAAAAATACATCAACCGCCATTGAATTCATTGCGCGCTTTCTTCATGACAAACTCACTTCAAGGATTCTCTCATTGGTTCAACGAAACATGTATGTACTATTATTGCTAACTAGTCTTAATTTGTTTGTTTCTCTGTGTTTCATTTTTATTAAGTACTATTTTGCAGGCCAACGCACTGGGGAGCATTCGTTGATGAGCTAGAGCTACTTGCGGGGAACTCGATGATATTGAGGCCGTTGAAAAATTTATCTCCAGAGTTGTTTTTCCCTTTGAATTTAAAATCAAACTGGCCTTTGTCTAGTGAACCGAAGAAGAAGATGAAGCTGAGTTCAGTGTTGGCTGCAAGAGCTAGTGCTAGTGCGGCCCAATCTCACAATGACAGTTCACTTTGGCTTCCCATTGATTTAATACTCGAGGATGCAATGGATGGTCATCATGTCATGGCTGCCAGTGCTGTTGAACTTTTTACTGGTTACTCTCTCTGCCTTCATTTGCAACTAATACTAACTTCTAACGACTATATGTAATAATATCTGATGTCCCTCCATAGCTATCAATTAAGATGGCTTAACGAGCCTATAAGTAATAATATTATACTAGTACTACTTAACTCTATCTAACCATTTTTCTTACCTTTTTCATTGATTGCTTGCAGGGTTGGTGAAGGCTTTACAAGCAGTTAATGGTACTGCGTGGCACAATGCATTTTTAGGTTTATGGATTGCTGCCCTACGACTGGTTCAACGGGTAAGAAATAACTGATATCAGGCAATTGATTATAACTAAAATCTTTTCTGATTGGTTGCTCATTTATGCGTGAGAAACTGATCGTTGATGAGCTTACAAATTTGTAAGATATGGTCAAATGGGGATTTTAAGCCATAACAATGAAAGAAAACGTAGTGTGTCATTTACATTCTTTGTTTTTGTTATCAGATCTACTGATTCTTTACTAAATTTGAGTCAGGGATACTGTAAGCTTGCATGCTATTGGACTCTATTTGCTTGTTTTGAGGCGTAACATATTTATTTTCCGCTTCTTTTAGGAGAGGGATCCATGTGAGGGTCCTGTACCTCGCCTTGATACCTGCTTGTGTATGTTATTGTGCATTACGACCCTTGTAGTTGCGAATCTTATTGAAGAAGAGGAAGGTGAACTAATTGAAGAAGCTGAGCGTAGCCCTACGAATCAAAGGAAGAACAAGCCAGCTACTGGAAAGCGCCGCGGGGAATTGGTTACAAGCTTACAGTTATTGGGTGATTATGAAGATTTACTCAATCCACCTCAACCTGTTACTTGGGTAGCTAATCAGGCTGCTGCCAAGGCTATCATGTTTGTATCGGGACATAGTGGATACTTGGAACATGTGAATGTGAATGACTTGCCCACAAACTGCTGTAAGTGTTTGCTTTTGTGAATCTTTAAGTGTCAGTTACAGAAGGAACTCCGAGCATTATTATCACTTGATCACATATCCTTTTCTTGTGGATGATATCTTCAGATACAAAAAGAATGCAATTAAAATGTTAGGGGGGCTAAAATTTAAATATATGGATGGTTTTAGCCTTTTAGAAACAATTCAAAACAAATTTAAGGAAATTTCATAACAAATTAGAACCAAACACATTGTAGGCCTACTATATGTATGCATTCATTTATCATGATAATTGTTCCTAAATGAATTTTCTTGGGGAAGACAACCTGACCCTTTTATCTATCATTATCTTGGCCATCATAATTTTAGTCATGAATTGTTTAACATATCAATTTAGTCTGGTTCCATCAGATTTAGTCTTTTCTTGTCATTGATCTAGTTTTCTGTTTTCTTCTGTTGATTTGCTCTCAGATTTGGTGGTCTCTTAAGGGCTTTTCATATTAGTCTTGGGTTCCTAATTATACCTCTTTTATGATTTCATTGCAGCTGGTAACCTATGGCACCTGATTATTGAGGCTTGTATTGCAAGACATCTGATTGATACCTCAGCTTATTTTTGGCCTGGTTATGTAAGTGCACCTTACAATCAACTACCTCATAGTATTCCTAACCATTTGCCCAGCTGGTCATCATTGATGAAGGGTTCACCACTTACTCCTCCAATGGTTAATGTCTTAAGTGTAACTCCTGCTTCCAGGTATGCTGCTGCCTGATATATCACTGCTTCCCTAATATGCCACATGCTGCTGCCTCATTATCTTGCCTAGTTTTTCTATGTATCTTTTCCATTCCTTTTTTTTTAAATGTTTTAAATCGATTAAATTGCATTACAAACTCTATGAGAAACCTTTGGTGTAACTTTGAACATTCCAAATTTCTAGTTCATAATAATACCCTTTGGTTGCTGCCATTCACTCAGCTCTGTTAGACTGCTCTTAGTTCATCAGTATCATGACTTGCGAGTACTTTGGGATTTTTATTGTAGGACTGTGTATCCTTTTACTACTGTTACTCTGAACAATCAAAACTATACTTTTTTTCAATAGGATTTCTAATTTGATATTTAACTGTTTTCTCATAATTTCTGTCACATGTGAAGGGAAGTAAATTGTTTCAAGGCTATAGCTGGTAATCTAGATCCATGGAGCCTTCTATATTTAATTCAAGAATGAAAATCTATTTTTGGCTTGTATCTTTTGCTTATTTCATTGTGGTTTTATGAACATATGCATGTCTCTTTTATGTTTCCAAAATAGTTTTTTTTGGTTATTCAGTGGAATTGGAGGCTCTTTTAAGCTGATGCTTGTGTTCTCCTGTTTCCTTTTTTAGTTGCTATGAGGAGCATTCCTGATAATATTATTTCTGTCTCTTTTTTCTTCAATAAATATGTTTTAGAAAAAAAAAATTTAATCTTCAAAATATACTCAGTGCTGCTATTTAAGACAATAAGTTAATGTGGTAGGTAGGTAAAAGACGTTATATAGAATTTGTATTTAGGCATCATAGATAATATACATAACCATTATTAAAAAGGTCTTGTATAGTACCTTTGTCTTGTGACAGCCTGGGAAGGGTAGTACTGGTACTAGGTCTATGGGCTTTATTACTTGCTCCTGTTAATCTGGGATAAAGTGACTTGTTTCATCTGGAAATGAAGAGAAGTTACTTGTTTCTTTGCCAAAATAGAGATGGATTTATAAATTTTAAATAGACATAGACACTACACATGCATGGATGAAGATGTTTGTGTCTGAAAATGGCAGCTGTCTAATTGAGAATAGTTTTTCCTATTATCTGGCTTTAGTGTCCCCTTTCTTTTTCCAGAATCAGCTGTATCAATGCTCTATTTTTTATATTAGTGGTAATGCAACTGAATTTTAAGCTTTTGAATTTGATGGAAGCTTAGCAGAGATTGAGAAAATTTTTGAATTCACAATCAATGGCTCAGATGAAGAAAAAATATCTGCGGCTAGCATTCTTTGTGGGGCATCTCTAGTTCGTGGGTGGAATGTGCAGGTGATCTCAACTCCAACAACACCATTAGACTTTCTCATTATATGAAAACCTTGTCTGGCTCATTCTTGTCTCTATCCTCTTTATGCTATTGTTTACTATTATTTTTTCATGATTATAATGACTATCTCTGTTTGCAGGAACATGTCGTTTTTTTCATCATAAAATTGCTTTCTCCTCCAGTTTCTCCTAACTACTCTGGGACTGAAAACCACTTGATTAGCTATGCTCCATTTTTGAATGTCCTTCTGGTTGGAATTTCACCTATAGACAGTGTTCAGATTTTCTCCCTACACGGTGCGGTATGTTCAAATTTAATAATCTGTGTATTCTAACGCATGCTAGTACATGCACAATGAAAGTTTGCATCTTCAACCCACTTCACTATTTTTGCATTTAGTTTGTTTCCTGTTTCTGTGAATTCAATTTACTGTCTTTTTTCAGGTTCCACTACTTGCTGCTGCATTAATGCCAATATGTGAGGCTTTTGGAGCATGTGTTCCTAGTGAGTCATGGACTGCTGCAACTGGTGAAAAGCTCTCTTGCCACGCAGTGTTCTCTAATGCATTTATTCTCCTGCTGAGATTATGGCAGTTTAATCATCCACCTGTTGAACATGTGATGGGAGGTGCAGCAACTCCAGCATTAGGATCACAGTTAGGTCCTGAGTTCCTTTTATTGGTTCGGAATAGTATGTTAGCATCCTTTGGGAAATCACCAAGAGATAGAATAAGAAGCAGAAGATTTTCAAAAATGATAAGTTTTTCTCCAGAGCCTGTATTTATGGACTTCTTTCCAAAATTAAACACTTGGTATCAGCAACATCAAGAGTGTCTTGCATCAACTCGACGAGCTCTTGTTCCTGGAAGGCCTACTCTTCAGATTGTTGATGCGCTTCTAAGTATGATGTGCAGGAAAATGAATAAAAGTCCTCAATCATTGACATCTACAACTTCAGGAAGCAGCAACTCATCCGGTTCATCATTGGATGACTCTTTAATGAAACTCAAAGTTCCAGCATGGGATATCCTTGAAGCAACTCCATTTGTTCTTGATGCTGCCCTTACAGCTTGTGCTCACGGAAGACTCTGCCCCCGTGAACTGGCTACAGGTTTGCCCAGTTTCCTCCTGGGTGCATTTTTATTTTGCATTATCATTATTTATCACTAAGAATTATATCAGGATTGTTTTGAGGCTTTCATGCTTTAAAATTAAAAGTAGAGAATGGCGGAACTATGAAATAGAGTTGTCCTATAAAAAAATTAGAGAAGATTGAACATGACACTACTGGGATCCTTGCAATAACTGGGCTAGTGAAAAGACTGAAATATAAATAGTTTTTAAAACCATTGATATTTTAATACGAATTCTGATGGGAACTTTCTACTCATTTACTTATATTAGTATTTTCTAAATGAAGTATTGTTTTTCTTATTTAAATGTTATAATATTCCTTGTTGAGATTTAGGGTTTCATAGTAAAAGATTTATGGTATGTACACTAAAATTTGATTGTGGGGTAAAGGTGTATTGTAGGAATTCATGAAACAGAAAAGAAAAGATGGAGGGTATTGGGGCTGTTCATGGTTTGGTTTAGGAAGACAACTGAACCGAACAATGACAATAGTTTGGAAAATCTGAACCATTTATACTTTGATCCGAACCGAACCAAAATGGTGTAGGTGAACCGGTTCTGCATATTCGAACTGAATATTTTTTCTTTGCAAAAGTGAACTGTTAACCTTTTACGAACTGACTTTTTTTTTAATTTTTGGGTTAAAGGTACTTTTGACCCCTTCCATTTGGGCGAGTTTTGATTTTTTCCCTGTGAATTTTTTTTCACTCTCGTAATATAATACTTTTTTGTTTAATCCCCTATGAGGCTAATATTTCCCCCTGCCATTTGGGCGAGTTCCGCTATTGCCCCTCTAATTTCAGGCGAGTTCCGCTATTGCCTCTCTAATTTCAGGCGAATTCTGCTTTTGTCCCCTGCCACATCATATAATTTGTACAATGAGGATGCCAAACTATATTATAAGAGTGAAATCGAAAAAAAAAAAGAAGCCAAAACTCGCCCAAATAGCATGAGGTGAAAGTACCTTTAATCCTTTTTTTAGCTGTGTATTTGGAGTTGTAAAGAACTGAATTTATAATTTTTTTATTTCAATTTCTATTCCAAAATTACACTTTTATTAATTCGTCACTAAAGGCAACATAAGAACATCATAAGCAGTAGAATTCAACCTGCATAATGGCAATCAAAAGCTGATTACCCATCATTGTTTCAGATTTTCAAGATCACAAAGTCAAATTTGGGACGACATCAAATTTGAGAAATTAAGAACGTATAAGCTATCCTCTGTAACTTCTAAAAATATTCGACTTAAAACAAAGCCAGTGACAACATCAAATAACAGAGACAAAATCATTATAAATACTAGAAATCCAACTTAAACAATACTGTTGGCAGCAGTTGCAAAGCAGTGTTGTCAAATATCCGCCATGGCGGATTGCGGTTGCAGAAATTCAAAATAGCGCCATGGAAAAGTTGTGGCGTTGCGGTGCCATGGCGGCCGCCACAAGTTTAAGGTTCATGGCGGTATGGTGGAAATTGCGGGTTTTTTAAAAAAAAATCTGAAATTTTGTGTCCGGGTATTTTTTTTCTCAACCCAAATTATAATTCTGATTAAATACCAATAACCCTTGTTAAATACAAATAATTGCTCTGATTAAATATTTATAAAACTAAAACACACTGCAACCTTTCTATTATCCACGTTTCTTCTTCTCCCTATGTGTATTCTTCTTCAGTTTTTTTTTTTTTTCTCTTTTATTTCTTTATCTGTTTTACTCTGTTGTTTTTCTTGTGTTCTACTTGTGTATCACTTCTTCCCTAATGTTCTTTTTCTTGTTTTGGTTACACATTATGCTACTGCTGCTTATTTTTTAGTTCTAGTTCTAGTTTTTTTCTCCAGCTCTGTTTTTTTAGTGCTGTATTTTTCTCTCTGTATTAGTGCTTTGTTATTACTTAAAGTTTTCTTCTGTTCAGTGTAGACAATTTCTTTTTTCTTGTTTATGTTACATTGTTATTACTACTTTTATTTTTTTAGTTCTGTTTTCAAGTATTGGAGACATGCCCCATCTATTTTATTTACCTTAGAAGTTCTATTTTGAAGAACTTGAGATATGAATTCTAGTTTCCTCCATATATAATCCTGTTTTTTTGGTTTTTTTTGGCACGGTTACGGTTTTTTGTGTGTATATAAGTATAAAATAATGTTTTTTGTTTGTCCGCATTGCTTCTGCAATTTTCCATTCCACCATCTGCCATATTTTTATGGCGGATTTTTGGATCACCGCTATTTTCCGCAATCCACCATAGACAACACTGTTGCAAAGTTGCAATCCTAGGCCAATTATCAGCACACTATTTTCAGTGTTTGTTAGTTCCAATGCCAATTTCCTTTTGGCTACTTCATGGGAAAACCATGTTTCCCATCTCACTTTCTTTCCTTAATTTTTTCTATTGCATTTCACATAAACCATTTCCATCAAATTAGTGAAACTGAAATTTGAGAAGTAATTAAAAGAAATAATAAAGAATAACAAATGGAACTTGATGGCCTGGTTTATTGGATGTTTTTCTATTAGGGATAGTACGTGAGATCTTTGAAGTTTTAACTTTTTTCAACTAAAAATCAGACTAGATCTCTTTTCATTTCTTAATTCTTGTACTTGTATGAGTTGAACATTCCGATACAAATAGTTTAAAGCCTATGGCTAATGATAAGGCCTAAAACTATACTGATCCCAACTTACAAGGAGTTAGCCTAAATGTATATATAAGATTTAGTTGGTTCAGATTAAACTATAGTAAACTCAAGTGCAAAATTCCTAAATTCCCAACTTCATGCATAAAACTTAAACCAGATACACTTGTATACACCGTTCACTGCAAGGGGGAATACATGAACCCAATCATACTCAATCACAAAAGCGATCACTTAGGAGAAGAAACCCACAAAAACTTAATATTTTTTCAGAGCATCTAAACACCTACCTGGAAGAGAGTGATGTCCAATGCATTTCAATTCAAGCAATAGCTAGCTTTGTACTATATCACATTATCATCATTCATCATAATATAGCTATCAACACAAGAAACTGACAATAGATATCAACACCGAACTGAGTTCATAAATCAAATTATCATCATAATATAGCTAGATTTACATGATCACATAGGTCTTTTCAAGCTAATGCAGCACATAAACACAACCGCAAAAACTAAGCCAGAAAAACAAATCCAGAAATGCAGAAACATCAAATGCAAGAAGCACAAAAATGCAAAAACAAAGAATCAATTAAACGCAAACTTGATTTTATCTTGTACCTTAGTTATATTGATGACTGGTGTGGTTGCAGAAGCAAGTTCCTATGGGTATGGATAATTTGTTTTTTTTAAGTTTGTAGAAATATATTTTATATTTCTTTTGTATGTAATGAGAATTACAGATGCTGTATTTATAGAATACAGCAGGCAGAATTTGAAAGAGAGATCTGCCCTAAGAATCAGGGGAATTAATTTCCCATAACTGCTAATTCTAATTACAGAAAAAACAGGAAATAATAGCTAATTAATTACATTAATCTTAATCCTAACGGACTGTACAAACAGAAACAGAATCATTTGATTATGAATTGATTGTTCCACACTCCCCCTCAATCTGGGTGGTAGATGTCTATCATACCCAGATTGGATCTGATATTCTCGTATATGTTCCTTGGAAGGGCTTTTGTTAGAATGTCTGCAGTTTGCTGGCATGATGGAATATGGTTAACACTTATAATTTCATGATCAATTTTCTCTTTGATGAAGTGTCGGTCTATCTCTACATGCTTTGTTCTATCATGCTGTATCGGGTTCTTCGCAATGCTAATAGCAGCCTTGTTATCACATAATATCTTCATGGGGTGATTGGTAGGAATTTTGATCTTATCTAGCATTCTCTTGAGCCAAATTCCTTCACAAATACCTTGTGACATAGCTCTGAATTCCGCTTCTGCGCTACTCCTAGCCACAACAGATTGTTTCTTGCTTCTCCAAGTTACCATATTACCCCATACAAATGTGCAATAGCCTGTAGTCGATTTTCTGTCAGATAAACATCCTGCCCAATCAGAATCAGTGTAGACTTCAATACCTCTGTTTGAGTTCTTTTGAAAATAAAGTCCTCGGCCTGGCGTACCTTTCAGGTACTGGAGAATTCTGTTCACATTTCTCATGTCAGTTTCAGTTGGATTTGACATATAACGACTAGCCATGCTTACAGCAAAAACAATGTCTGGTCTGATGTGAGTTAGATAGATTAATTTTTCGACTAGACTTTGATATCTATCTTTATTAGCTAGTACATTTTCATCTTCACTCCTTTTTACTTGTTCTATGGGAGTATTGGCAGCTTTGCATCCAAGCATACCTGTTTCTTGAAGTAAATCCAGCGTGTACTTCCTTTGTGAAACTGAAATACCATTCTTTGTTCGTGCAATTTCCATCCCTAGAAAATACTTGAGTTGTCCCAAGTCTTTGACTTCAAATTCTTTTGCTAGAAGTTTCTTTAACTGGTTGACTTGTTCATCATCATCTCCCGTAATTACGATATCATCAACATAGACAATAAACAAAGCTATCTTCCCATCCAAAGAGTGCTTGACAAACATAGTATGATCTGTTTGACATTGAACAAAACCATCTTGCTTGACAACTTTTGTTAGTCTGTCAAACCATGCCCTTGGTGATTGTTTGAGGCCATATAGAGATTTTCGAAGTCGACACACCATGTTGGAGGTTCCAGGTGATTCAAGTCCCGGAGGAATTTGCATATATACCTCTTCTTGTAACTCCCCATTTAGAAATGCATTCTTTATGTCTAGTTGGTATAGGGGCCAATCTAGATTTGCTGCCAGAGATAGTAGAACCCGGGCAGAATTGAGCTTCGCAACAGGTGCAAAAGTCTCCTCATAATCCACCCCATATGATTGTGTGAGCCCCTTAGCAACCAACCGAGCTTTGTACCTGTTTATACTCCCATCAGCATTGTGCTTAATTGAAAATATCCACTTGCATCCTACTACCTTCTTCCCATTCAGGTTTCTGCAATGCTTCTTGAATATTATTTGGAATTTCTATGTTGTCAACAGCTGCTACAAAAGACCTGTAACTTTGTGATAGTTTTCCATAGGAGATATATTTTTCAATAGGGTGTTTAGTGCAAGATCTAACCCCTTTTCTCACAGCAATAGGAATATCAATATTTGTTGTATTTATATCAACATATTCAGAGTTAGGAAGAATATTACCGGCGGGAACTTCATTTTCTATAGTCTGGTCTGACTCATGGCCTTGCATCGGAGCTATACTTGACTCTACTTCCTTCCTCTTCTTTTTATAACAAAAACCCTTCCACTTGCCTGTTTTTAAATCACAATTCTGTTGAGATGTGGTTGGGACTATAATTGGTCCTGTTTCCGTCACAGCTTCTGCTGTCCTTTCACTCGGTTGAATGTTAGAGGTTTGGTTTGGTAATTTTTCAACTGATTTAGGCATAGGTTCGGCTGATTGAGTGTTACCGGTTTGGTCTGGTAAGATTTTGTCATGTTCAGCAAGTTCAAGAGGCAAAAGTTGGTATTCTGAATTTTCGATGTATGATTGCTCCCCCTGAATACCAGTTTTGGTGTAATAGCGCTGATTTTCAAAGAAGGTTACATCCATAGTATGGTAAAATTTTTTGGTATGGGGAGAGTAACACCTATATCCCTTTTGGTGAGGAGAGTAACCAAGAAAAATGCATTTGATGGATTTTGGGTCTAATTTGCTTCGGTGAGGGTTGAGGTTATGGACAAAAGTTGAGCATCCAAATATTTTTAATGGAATGGAGGAAAAGATTTTGCTGGTTGGAAATAGGTTTTGAAGTGTGGAGATTGGGGTCTTAAAGTTAAGGATACAGGAGGGCGTTCGATTTATAAGGTGAGTTGCTGAAAGGACAGCTTCTCCCCAAAAGTGTTGTGGGACATTTGTGGCCAACATAATTGATCTAGTCACTTCCAAAAGGTGTCTATTTTTCCTTTTTGCTACCCCATTTTGTTGGGGAGTGTCCACACACGAGCTTTGGTGAACAATTCCAACCTTTTGAAGATAGGAATTTAGAGCAAGGTTGTAATACTCACGACCATTGTCGGTTCTAAGTATTTGAATATTGCTTTGGAATTGTGTTTGTACCATCTTATGATAAATTTCAAATATTCTCCCTACTTCTGATTTTTCCTTCATTAGAAACACCCAGGTAACACGTGTGTGATCATAAATAAAGGTGACAAACCATCTCGAGCCTGTAATGTTGTGGACTAGTGATGGTCCCCATACATCACTATGAATTAATGAAAAAGGTTTGGAGGGTTTATAAGATTGGGGTGAGTAATGGTTTCGGGTATGTTTAGACAATTGGCAAATTTCACACTGAAAATGTTCCTTGTTTTTATTGAATAAAGAGGGAAACATTTTTTCCAAGTATAAGAAATTTGGGTGGCCTAATCTATAGTGCCATATCATTATAGGATTATTATCATTTGAAGCTGCAGCTGCAACATGATAATTATTCTTGAGTTTTTCTTCTGATTTTTCCACTTGAAGGAAGTAGAGTCCAGCACACTCTTCAGCATTGCCAATCGTCTTCCCCGACTCCAAAATCTGAAATTCACACAAGTTAGGGAAGAATTTAGTAACACATTTCAAATCTCTTGTAATCTTGCTAATAGACAGCAAGTTACAATCCAGTTTGGGCACATACAAAACAGAGGGAAGTGTAATATTTGGTGAAATGGTAATTGATCCTTTACCCATGACCTTAGAAAGTGTACCATCAGCTATTCGAACATTATAGTTATAAGGACATGGAGAATAACTACTAAACAAAGTAAAGTCTCCAATCATGTGATCTGAAGCCCCTGAGTCAACAATCCATGATTTTGTTTTTTCCTTACTAGTGTTTAGAGCATGTAAGTAATTACCTCTTTGAGCAACTACAGCAGTACCACCTTTTTCTGCAGTTAACATGGTTTGCTGAAAGAGTTTTTGAAGAGCCTCCATTTGTTCTTTGCTAAAACAGGATGAGTTAGAGTATACCTCACTTTCTTGATTGTTACATGCTGTGTTACCTCTGCCCTCCTTGCCTTTGAACAATTTGGCCTCTGAAGGTTTTCCATGTATAATCCAACATGTTTCCTTTGTGTGGCCCGGTCTCTTGCAGTGATCACACCAGGGACAAGTTTTCCTTTGTGGTGGTCGGGGCTGATTCCCTCTTGCTGCCATTGCAGAGCTCTCGCTGTACGGAACTGAGTTGGGTGTCCCCAACATGATTTTCCTCCTGCTTTCTTCCCTTCTTACTTCTGAAAAGGCTTCTCGAATTTTGAGAAGTGGTTTGGTTCCAAGAATCCTTCCACGAACTTCATCTAGGTCCTTGTTTAATCCCAATAGGAATTTGTAAATCCTATCTTTTTCCACCAATTCCTTATACTTCTTTTGATCTTCTGTACAACACCATGTAACCTCTTCGTATATGTCGAGTTGCTGCCAGTGTTTGTTAAGTATGTTAAAATACTCAGTAACAGAAGATTCTCCCTGTCGAAGGTCATGAAGAATGCTTTTTATCTCAAATACGACAGATGTATTGTCAACATTTGAGTATGTTTCCTTCACTGCATCCCATATTTCTTTTGCAGTGTCATAGAACATGAAATTTTCACCAATTTCATTTGTCATGGTATTGAGCAGCCATGACATGACTTGGCTGTTCTCAAGTTTCCATTTCTGAAAGTTTTTGTCTCCTTTCTCAGGACATTTAGAATCTCCTGTGGTGTAGCCTTCCTTTCCTTTTCCTTCGAGGAAGATCTTGACTGACCTTACCCATTGGGTATAGTTTTGACCATTTAATTTATGGCCTGTGATGAGGTGAGTGAGCCCTTCGTGTGAACTGGTCGGAAATGATCCAGTCTCCACTTTGAGCGATTCATCAGATTTGGGATCCTCCATAGTTTGGCGGCGCTAGGTTAGGGATGGTTCAGATCGTGCTCTGATACCATGTAGAAATATATTTTATATTTCTTTTGTATGTAATGAGAATTACAGATGCTGTATTTATAGAATACAGCAGGCAGAATTTGAAAGAGAGATCTGCCCTAAGAATCAGGGGAATTAATTTCCCATAACTGCTAATTCTAATTACAGAAAAAACATGAAATAATAGCTAATTAATTACATTAATCCTAATCCTAATGGACTGTATAAACAGATACAGAATCATTTGATTATGAATTGATTGTTCCACAAAGTTGTTTGCTTAATAATACATCTATGTGATTGCTTCTTACCTCAGGTCTCAAAGATATTGCTGATTTTCTTCCAGCGTCTTTGGCAACCATTGTAAGCTACTTATCAGCTGAAGTAACACGTGGTGTATGGAAGCCAGCTTTTATGAATGGAACTGATTGGCCGAGTCCTGCTGCTAATTTATCCCTTGTCGAGCAACAAATAAAAAAAATTCTGGCAGCCACAGGTGTTGATGTCCCAAGCCTCTCAATAGGTTTGCAAATACCTTTTACTGAATGCATGTACTTTTTTTTTGGACTGATTTTGTTTACCTAAGGTTTATAAAACCAATCTGCTGACACTATGTTTTGAACTGCTGCAAACAGATGGGAACACTCCAGCTACACTTCCTTTGCCTTTGGCGGCTTTTCTAAGTCTCACAATAACCTATAAGCTTGACAAATCTTCTGAGCGCTTTCTTGTTTTGATTGGTCCATCTTTGATCAACTTTTCGGCTGGCTGCCCCTGGCCGTGCATGCCCATTGTAGGGTCTTTGTGGGCTCAGAAGGTGAAGCGTTGGAGTGACTTTTTTGCATTCTCTGCTTCTGGAACTGTCTTCCACCATAGCAGGGATGCCGTAGTTCAGCTCCTAAAAAGTTGCTTCACATCTACTCTTGGGCTTGGTTCTGCTTGTATTTACAACAATGGTGGTGTAGGTGCTCTTCTTGGTCATGGATTTGGTTCTCACTTAGGAGGGATCTCTCCAGTTGCTCCTGGAATTCTCTACTTGCGAGTTTATAGGTCTATTAGAGATGCTATGTTCTTGACTGATGAAATTGTATCTCTTCTAATGCTTTCAGTTAGAGATATAGCATGTGGTGGGTTGCCTAACCATGATGCACACAAGCTAAAGAAGACTAAGTATGGAATGCGATATGGACAGGTTTCTCTTGCTGCATCTATGGCACGTGTCAAACATGCTGCCCTTCTCGGGGCTTCTTTTCTTTGGATATCTGGTGGTTCTAGTTTGATTCAATCTTTGATAACAGAAACTTTACCTTCGTGGTTTTTATCAGCCCAAGGGTTGGAGCAGGAAGTGGGAGAATCTGGTGTTGTGGTTGCCATTCTTAGAGGTTATGCACTGGCATGTTTTGCTGTATTTAGTGGGACATTTGCTTGGGGTATCGACTCTTTATCAGCAGCATCCAAACGGCGACCAAAGGTTATTGGGGTTCATCTAGAATTTCTGGCAAATGCTCTAGATGGAAAAATATATCTTTGCTGTGATTCTGCAACTTGGCATGCCTATGTGTCTGGAATTATGAGCTTGATGGCGAGTTGCACCCCATTGTGGATTGAGGAACTTGATGTGGGCTTGTTGAAGAGGGTGAGCAAGGGATTAAGACATTTGAATGAAGATGACTTGGCTCTGCACTTACTAGAAATCAGAGGGACAAGTCTCATGGGTGAGGTAGCTGAAATGATAATCCAAAATGGATTTTAACTGGTCAGAACTTGGGAACATAGTGCATTGGGCCGATTGATCCGAACTTGTTGACTTCATGGATTCTTTGATGGTAAGGAATCTAGATCCCAGACTAATCAATTTTTGTGAAGTTAGGGACGGTGATATTCTTTTCAGGAAGAAAAATGGCACACTTCTTTTACTACTTGCTCCTATTACTGTACATGATGTAAATTTCGAATTCATATCATCCCTTGAATTTTGAGCAGCTACAACTAACTGTATAAACAATTAAATCATAGTAAGTATTACAATAGATATCATGTGAGTAAATTTTGGGGGAGTATTTTTGTTACTTATAAAACATCTTTGTTTAGATAGGACTCCTGATAATGACTATGAAAGATAATTTGGCTGTTCCCATTGACTTTAGGTGTTTAGTAATTGCTTCACCGCCATTACAAAATATAACTTTAAAGATTCCTATCCCAGAGCGTGAGTAGTTAGACATGCGAAAAGTCATTCAATTTTAACTCTTCTATGGTGTATCATCATTTCTATGATTTCATTTGGTGCAATTTATTTTAAAGTATAGTATATAACTTAATATATAGGTTTAAATACATTTAAAAAATTGTAAATATTTGACACCAGTACCAAATGGTCATATCTCATTTCGCACTTAATCCAAACACAATCTTATGGATTGAAAATTTTAGTCTAAGAATTGAATAAAAGAAAAACCTGATATTACATTGTGTTTTGAATTAGTTTTGGTGAGTAGATAGTACATACAAATCAAATCATATATAATAAATAACAAATTATGTGCCTGTAACTCAACAATATAGAGTCACAGAGAGAACAAGAAAGCTACAAGCTGGGCTTGGTGTGCTTGATAGCTCAAATGAGAAGAAAGAAATAGATATATTAGAGAGTGTTTGAATTACAATTCAGCTTCAGCACACTTTTTCTTCTGCTATGGTCTCCAACAAAGGTTTTTTTGACCTGCTGCATATGGACATCCTGTGCATAGACAAGTCTTGATCAATGTCATCCAAGTTCAACTGTGGTTGTGATAATACCATTTCCAAATTAGATTCTGCAGTAGGAAGAATCTTGTTGACTTTTGCAGAGACTCTTTTGGCCGTGATTAGTAACGAACCCATGTCAGATGCCGTGACAGCAGAGTTAAGCTTCTTCATTGGAATCATGACATAAACATTACCATGCTCAAGTTCTTCATCAGCATGGAGGGCACAAAACCTTCTTCCAATCTGTAGTGATCGAGTGTTTACCACAAAGAAACTCGGCATCTCAACCATAAGCTCAGCTGCTTTTATGGCTTCTTCAAACTTGCGTATCTCTCCACTGGGGAATATGACCTTTATGGTTCTCCACTGCTTGTTTCCTCCTCCTGCTGATAGACTGCAAGAAATGTAGTTTCCCATATGTAGAGTAAAGTATTTGCTGAAATGTTAATGAAATTTGGAAACAAGTATTTTTTTGAAGCTTTTCAATGCAAGGGTTGGATATATATGTGAGCAAAGCAGGTCAAACAAGAAATTTTAGTAGATTGGAAGATTCAACGGTGGCCAGTGCAGAGTTATATACATATATACGCATAGGGTTGGCATTGACAATGTGAGAGAGTCCGCGTTAGGAGTAATTTAGAAATTAAAAATAAATGCCAGTAAGATCGATGGGAAGCTTCTTTCCCATTTTCTACTTAGAAGCATATGCAAGCTAATGTTTGTTTATTCTGTATCAAATGTACGCGTGAAACCCAAACTGCAATGTTTCAAAGAGAAAGCTATATAGTGCACCAGCGATGAATTATTTTGCTTACAGGTTGTTTGTTGGTACTAGTAGTACCTTGACCATATCAATATGGTGGATAGGGTTGTTCATGAACGTTTTTATCACAAGCAATCCACATTCATTTAAAATTCATGTGTCATACTCGAACCGGATTAGAGGATTGCTCAATGCATCTTTAATGTTGCTCACACACTTCAGTAAAAAAATCAATAATGTTTCTAAAATTCATAACCGCACTTCCAAATATATTCAAAATGATCACACTTTTGTCGGATCTTAGACTCAGGTTAAAACGAAATTGAACAAATCTAAAAACGCTAGGTCCGTAGTTGTTACAAAAACATATTTTCAGAATCTTCTCTGTTCTTTTTTTTTTATAAAAAAAACAAATACGGGAAGAACAACATAAATTAATATCAACCATTGTTATGACATACATAAAATACGTAATATTACATATATAATTATTAACCTAAATCTAATATTACATTTCATCATTAGCAGATGGTTGAGGACGTTTCAACATCTTTAAAATATCTTCGGTCGATCTTGCAATCGTTGCATCCACCTCGATCGGACCTTTTATTTTGGAAAGTAAAATGTACTCCAGATAATCGTTAAATCTTTATTCATATTCAGCTCAAATTTGCTGAACTGTATCTTTTTTTCGCTGTCAATCGATGGTGAACGATACTAAAACTTCACAACTCTTCAATTGCCTAGGTATTACAACATATTCTCTAGTGTGGATTTCGAATCGACAAGACAAGTGGTCTCTGAGTATCTAAATTCAAGATGGAGCATCTCGCTGTTAAGTAGACAAATGCGAGTTATGAATATTGAGAATTCTATGGTGATTTTGCTAACAACATGAGGGACAACCATATTTATATAAGTTTTAGATCAATATATAACTTAGAAACCCAATTCAGTCTTAGGGGATATTTTAGAGATGTATTTACGAATTAACCCTGTCACATTTAGTAAATCACGTATAAAAGAGTTTCTAAAGAAATGCAGTTCCAAATTAACCCTCTTAGAATTTTTTTTGCAATAAAATGGGGTGGGTCCGGATGTAGAGTTTCATATTCACCCTTTATAACAAATGTTAATACATAACCTATTATAGGATGTTGTTTTAATTTGAAACAAAAAAAATAAATAAATAGAAAAATGGAACAATCAATATTTATACAATTAACGTTGAATATACATTAAAATGTATCAAAATGTATCCAGAATATATCGTTGACAATATAAATCCAACATTATATATAAAAAACGAGTCACCACCTAAATACATTGTTAGAAAAAAATTAAAATGCATCAAAACATGTATCACCGCCTAAATCTAAATGTATGGGGGTTCCGCCTTTCACTTTTCCTGATTTGATTTCAATCTCGCTCAATTTGGTGAATTCTGTCATCCTTCCCAGAAAGTTATCCAGCCAAGTTTCTGCTTCTGTAGAATAAGCTGCCCATTCTGATGATGATGTGGTATTTGATACTCCCGTTTCAAATAAACTTGAACAAAATGTAGTGATTTTGAAAGCCACCAAATACACATAATGTGTCAGGTTAAATTTTGAGGTGGGTCACTCTGAAGTGAAAAAAATGTTTCAGAGAAACCATATCTTGTCAGATCAATATACACCTGATTATATGCACTTGCTATAAAATGACCCATTTCAGGAAAGCAAATTCATTTTTTCTCCGGTGACAAACCATTAACACAAGGAATAAGAGATGCATGAATTGCATCAAAATGTTTTTTTTTCTCCGTATAAAGTTGTGTATGATTCCTTATGCGCCTTTAACTATTTGAGAAGTTGTTGGAGGAAAAATGTGTGATTCTCCTCTCCTTTACCGAGCAAAGCCGAAACAGCGCAAAAAGCTTAGTTAACGTCACCTTTAACATCTATATTTCGCTCAATGTATTTGTGCATAAAAAACGGCATCTCTTCAATGTGTGATTTTTGGAAAAGGTGGTGAAGGAGATGGTTTGCTTTGCGAGCACATTTTAAAACACTTTTTTTTTAGATTCCGAAGTTGAAGAATTCGGAAAATGTGTGTAAATTTTGCAACACAACATACACAATGCAGTTATAACCATAAACACAATGCAACACAACATAGACAGTAGTTCCCACTTCTGAACTACTCACCTCAACACAAACAATTATAATTATATTTACAACACATAATTATAATCACAATTTCACAACTCACATGTATAGTCATACTTATCCGACAACGTCACAACTCACATATAATTATAATTCACGATTCATAAATATACAAATAACTCGAATATTATTTAACTCGTCATAATATTCCATCACAACATTTCAATCTCAACAAAATACCGCAAATAGTAGCTAAACATCCACCGTACGCGAAAACAACATCAAAAATCAAATTGACCGCTAAAAAACGATCGCTGGCGGTTATGACGATCAGATCGTCACCTGGGTGACGACCGTCAACCCAGCCTGTCAACACCCCCTCTTCACAACCCGTCACCATTGTGACGATCGACAGGAGAAATCCCATCTGGCGACCATGACGGTCTCCCCGTCACCCTACTGACGACCGTCAGTCATCCTAGACGCATTATAGACAGTCCGTCCCACTCGTGACGCCCGTCACGCTGCTGCAGAAGGGAGTTTCTGCGTTTTAGCCACGTGGACTTATTCGAAGCTCCGATTTCGACCCCAGAACCTCAATTCACACATAAAATACTAGGTAAATATTTTACAACAATAAAATCATCACATATGCATCAATTATCACCTAATTCCATCAATTAATCACAATTTCAAGATTATGTTCATAACACCCAATATACAACAATGACATTCAAAATATTCATGTTCACATCCATCCATCATGCATAAATTCCAGCAATATACAGAACACAAAATTAAATATTAAACATAGCAATTAGCATGGATTTTACACAATCATCATCAAAACTCATAAAGCACAACAATGGTGAAGAAAACCTAGAGGAGGGTGATGATCCCTCTCTATCCTTCATGCAATAACACCTATATTAGAGTAGTTTTCCCTACCTGAATCTCCAACTACTCCTCAAGCTTTAGCTATGGTGTTTTCCTCATTCGAGAGTTTCCTAGGTTTGCCTCTTTTCCACTTTTTACGCTTCTTCTACGTATCAGTTCCTTTTTCTCTCCTTACATATTCTATTTATTTTAACCTAAAATTGTATTTAGTTAATTATTGCACTTTTATCCCTCGACTCTTGTGCACTCTCTCCTTACCACTCATACTTCACCAAAATTATATTTTCTACCCCTAATCTCACTATTATTTTTCTTATTTTATTATTATTTAATTACTAGACTATTATTTTAATGAAATAAAACTCTACTAAATTCCAACACACCCCAACAAATGCCAAATAATCATATAACTCATGTTATCACCAAAATAAATAATTAAAAACATGTTAAATAACATAAACAATTAGATAAAAGCGACAAAAATTCAATTAAATAAATTAATTGAATTCGGGGTCTTACAATCAACATCACTGATTTTAGAGTCCACGTCATCAATCAACACAAATTATGGTTCCAATACGAAACAAAAATGTTATTCAAAAATGTGTTTTATGAAAAACTATTTGAAAAGAGATTAATTGGTATGCACTAATATATATATATATATATATATATATATATTAGATGTGATTAAAAAAAGTCAAATATATATAAAAAATTAACGATTATGATTATTTGACAGGATAAAATATCTTTACACTGTTAACGTATATCAACTAAATTCATTTATAATATCTTTAAATTTAAGTGATATTTTAAAATTTTAATATTAAAAAAATTTATAGTAAAAAAATGAAATAACTAAAATAACATTTTAATAATATCTATTTAAATTAAATTTTTATTTGAAATCTTTTTAAAAAAATTGTGTATAAAATTTTTAAAATAAAAATATAAAATATTATAAAATCATTTTAAAAAATGAAACAAACGAGAGCTTTTTATATGTGATTAACCCAATAAAAGAAATAAAAATGTTAGTATATATGTGAATGTGTAAGAGTAGGGACATTATCTAAGTTCAATTAGAATGAATGTGAACTCACGGAACACTGCTGATAGATCAGCTTTGCGTGACATTATTACCTACGTTGACGGTGTCGGTTAGCTTGTGTCTGCAAGGAGTGGCAGCTCATCATACTTAAAGAATATTTCCAACTTAGCGATTCTATTCTACAATAAAGAATGATTGGAAGCTTGCTTTCCATCTTTTATATCACAGGTTTATTGGATGACATCTCATTATTTGCGGAACGCCTCACTTATATATATATATATATATATATATATATATATATATAGGCTTACTGACACTTTTGGTCCCCCTGTTTTGGGTTTTTCACGATTTTGGTCCTCCTTTTTTTTTTTAAACAATTTGGTCTCCCATTCCAATTTTGATCCAAAACCGTACATGAACAGTATATGTCCGTACATGAATAGTATATATATATATATATATATATATATATTGGTGTTAAATTTAAGAGTTAAATATGACAGAAATTCTCATGAATATGTCAATATTTAATTGTAGTTTTTTTAAAAAATTTTTTTAAACTTTGCAAATTTTCCTATCTATAAAATTGGTCATTCCCGTTAGTTTTCACTAACGGAGACTGACGTGGCATGATATATGAATTTTTTTGATGACGTGACATACATATGATAATGTCAGCGTGACAAAAACTAGTGACATGGATGTCACTTGTCAATTATTTTCATTTTAAAATTTTTTTATATTAACACCATATATAAAATCCAGAAATAATAGCTAATTTATAATTAATTGCTAATTAATTCCTAGTTAATTTAAACACACAATTCTACTAAGTGATTTTCAAAATTGCTATTTAAACACACAAAATGATCAAATAGTATTATAGTTATACTATTTCATTAAAAGGCAAACAACTTTCCATAATACAAACCTAAGAGAGAAGAAGTTTTGCAAGGTATTTTGTCTACCTAAGCTATTACTTCATGTTCAGCTGCATATTAGTATTCTTCTAACTTGTTATTTCATGAACCATGAATTTATGAGGTATACAAATCTTGTAAATGGTTACTGGACGGGGTATTTTACAACTTGTTAGAAATTAGTTAGAAATTAATTTGGAATTAATTACGAAATAGCTACAAATTATGAGTTTATGAATATAAAAAATAAAAAAAGAAATAAATTGTCACGTAACATCTACGACAGATTTTTTTTGCCACGTGGCACTGTCATGTCTATGTCCAGTCATCAAAAAAGTTCTATGTGGCATGCCACGTCAACTTCTGTTAACGACCGTTAGCAGGAGGGATCAAAAGTGTGGATGAAAAATATTAGGAGAACCATTATTTGAAGAAAATTTTTAAAGAGACTAAAAGTGAAAATGTTTAGAGAGACTAAAAATATATTTAACCCTAAATTTAATATTATGACAAAATTCACCGTTCGATTGAAAACTATTATTATATAGATCATTTCTATAAAATTTAATATTAATAAAAAATATTTGATATGTTAAATAGAATGATCATTTATATTATATAGAATATTTTGATGCAATTCACGATGCTTTTACTCCTTGTGTTAGTGGTCCCACGCCATTTTCAAAATGGATGCGCTTCCTTTAAATGGGCCATCTTAGTGAAATGGATATAACAGAGTGCGTATCGATCTAACAAAAGATTCTTTCAGACACATCATGTGTATTGAGTGACTTTCAAAATTGCTACATTTTATTGAGGTTTATTTGAAACTGGGGTGTCATATACCAAATGTAACGCCCCGATTTATTTTATTAATTTTTTTCTAAATAATTATATGATTGTGTGTGTGATTGTTGATGCTTTAGTGTGTTGAGGAACCCTTTGGTGTAGGGTAGCGGCCTTAAGGAGTAGAACTTAAGGTGTTGGGGGTGTGTGAGTAAAAGTGTAGAGACATGGGGTGGTAGGAGAATAACTATAGTTACTATTATTTAAATTAAGATTATTTAAATGAAATAGTAGGGATAATGATAGTTAAATAATTATTTTAATTATTATTATTGTAGTGATATATAAAATAAACATTTAGAAAAAATAAATATTTATTTCATTAGTGGAAATAAGTGTTAATTGGAAATAATATATTAAAATAAGGGAAAAGGGAGAAGAAAGTAGAAACGGTCAAATACGTGAAAAAGCGGAGAACGTGAAAAGAGAAGAAAACATGAAGAGAGCTAGGGCATAGGAAGGAGAACCTCCATTAGAGAAGTCTCAAGCTCATCATCTAAGATAAGAGTGGGATCTCCTTTTATATAAGGTTTTGCATGACTATATGTGGGTGGGTGTTTTGATTTCTCCTTGATGGAATTTCTATTCTATGTGATGAATTATGAAATTGTATGATAGTGTTATGTTGGTGTGTATTTGATGAATTTGTGAAATATTGATGTTGATGTTGAGTGCATATGTTGTATTGTGAAATCTTTGATGATGTTGCTGCTGTAAGTTGAATTGTTGTTGATGTACTCCATAAATAATATCAGATTTGATAGGAAATTGATGGTTAGGGATGATGAATTTGATGTTATAATTGTAATGTAATGTGAACCCATGATCCCACATGATCATAGATGGAATTAGGATGTTGAAACAATAGAAAATTGGATTATTGTGTTATATTTTCGTAGGATAAGTTTCTGCTATGTAAAGTGGTGTTTAGATGTTGAAAAACTAGAATTTTTGGAAAATTATGCAGGACCAATTGATTTCTCCATAATGCAAATCGATTGATCCACCTTCTTTTTGGAAAATTACATAACAGTAGAGTCAACCAATTGATTGCTCCATAATGCAAATCGATTGCTCCACCTTCTTTTTGGAAAATTATGTAAAAGTATCGTCAACCAAACGATTGCTTCATAATGCAAATCGATTGGTCCACTTCTTTTTGGAAAAATTTCGTAACAGTAGCATCAACCAATTGATTGATCCCTTGATAGCAATCTATTGCTCTAGTATCCAACATTTTGATCATAACTTTTTATCTGTATATCCAAATGAAGCGTTGTTAGGAAGATAACACAGTGAACTTTACTTTAAAATTAGTTTCATTACCTGGACATGATTTAATTATTGTGTGATGGTGTTGGATGAGGTGTGGGTTGTGTGTTGTGGTGTAGAACATGCTTGAATGTGATGTTGTTGCTTGCTATATTTTTATATTGTTGTTGCTGAATGTTTATAGCATGTGTATGGTGTATGGTGGCCAGCATTGGCATAGTACATTGATTAAGGTGAATGTCATTGTACATGGTGATGTATTATAATGTCTGGATTGTGTGAATTAATTGAAATGTTACGTGATGGTGTTGGATGAGGTGTGGTTAGTGTGTTGTGGTGTGGACTATGATTGAATGTGATGTTGTTGCATGCTATGTTACTATGTTGCTGTTGTAGAATGCTTGTAGCATGTGTATGATGTTGGTGGCTAGTATTGGCGTGGTACATTGATTAAGGTGAATGTCATTGTACTTATTGTTGTTGTTGTCGTTGCATGTCTTGTATGAATCAGGCATCATGGTGTTTGTGAAGGGAAATTTGCGATCTAAACGCAGCGAAAAACAAAATTTTCCCTTTAGAGATCCTTACGAAAGATCATGATCTGTGATAGAAAGGTTACCTCTTGTGGCGATGAAACCTTTGATTCCAAATCTATGGATGATCACGAGCGTTGTACGATGAACAACACCTCAACTCAGTCCACACGAACAACTTCCTTCAGTCACAGTGCTAGCTGATTACGATTGAAGGTTTTGAGTGAGGGAGAGAAAAAATAGAATACGGCCAGGGTTTCTACAACAACAACTTTGAGCTTCTGCACAAGGTTCTATTTATAGAACTACTTGTGTGGGCTACAAGCTAAAAAGCCCAACTCAATAATAATATTATTATATTATTATAATAACTATTATTATAATAAATATAATTTTATTATTATTATATTTTATAACTATTATAAAATTAATAATAACTATTATTATATTACATGGTACCTTACCATATTTCGTATTCCATTCAAGTGCACCGTACCTTATGGTGTTCCTTATTTACTCTATCTCTTCTCCAACTGTACTTATGTGTGTGACCCTGTAGGATTTCGCGACGTTGGCAATTATATTAAATCATGTATTTAACATAATAAACAGTGAGCGTATCTAGCAACACATCACTGCTACCCAAGTCACAAAATTTTCATGTGATCTGACAAAACCTTTTGTGATAGTACTTGTGTGTACAATTACCCTTTTGCCCATATGTCTATATTGAACACAAGGCATATACCATGTCATCCTTGTCCAGTTCAATATTGGGCCCTTAGACATTTATCCTGTTATGCAGGATGGGCAAATTCCATCTAGGCTACTCATGTCCCTCAACATGCTTTGTGAAGTACCCATCAATTGTCTTTATGATCATCCAGTTACGGACAATGCTTGATCAGCAATAAAGTACTTGACTCTACATCTAGGGTACATAGTAGTTTCAGGTCGAAGGGTGGTATACACCACTATCACCATGAGAGTAACTTATGACACTTTGCATAACATTCTATGTAGTACTCTCATAGTGGGTCAATCCAGTATAAATATTACTCCTAATATTCATACATATGTCAAGACTTGATAACTCCTTATCCATGATCCATGAGATGTGATCATCAGTCTATCTACATAATAGTCTTAATGCTTTAAGTCTATCCCATTTCACATTAAAGCTCGACTATGGATGCTTTAAGAATAGTGTCCTTATGTTTAATGGAATCTCATGATTAAGTTATACTTAATGTTTCATTAAACGAACTAGCTATTCAAGGGCTTTATCATTTTGGAAAAATAAACATAATAAAGAAATGCCTTT
Organism: Lathyrus tuberosus; assembly: GCA_022829125.1. Classification (NCBI taxonomy): domain Eukaryota; kingdom Viridiplantae; phylum Streptophyta; class Magnoliopsida; order Fabales; family Fabaceae; genus Lathyrus; species Lathyrus tuberosus. The sequence continues at coordinate 3,432,846 of JALAZF010000416.1, read as the reverse complement.
TATTGTTAATAAATAATTTGATACAAGTACCAAAAGTATTGGCCTCTAGGGCTTACACCAACAATCTCCCACTAGCACTAGAGCCAATCAGGCATACCCCTAATACCCATAGATCTAGTATGACTATCATGCTTCAGCTGTGCAAGAGGTTTTGTTAGTGGGTCAGCAATATTGTCAAGTGTAGGTACTCTGCATATCTTCACATCTCCACGATCTATTATCTCTTGAATGAGATGATAACGCCTAAGTATGTGTTTGGATCGTTGGTGAGATCTAGGCTCCTTAGCTTGTGCGATAGCACCATTGTTATCACAATAGAGATCAATGAGGTCCACAATGCTAGGGATTATGCCAAGTTCACTAATGAACTTCTTGATCCAAACAACTCCCTTCGCTGCATTTGAGGCAGCAATATACTCGGCCTCGGTTGTAGAATCAGCAACTGTTTCTTGCTTTGAACTTTTCCAGCTCACAGCGCCACCATTTAGGCAGAACACATAACCAGATTGCGATCTAAAGTCATCCTTATCTGTCTGGAAGCTAACATCAGTGTAACCAATTACCGCGAGCTCTTCCTGACCTCCATATATCAAGAATGAGTCCTTAGTCCTTCTCAAGTACTTAAGGATATTCTTGACAGCTACCCAGTGAGCATCACCAGGATCAGATTGGTACCTACTCGTTGCACTTAAAGCATACGAGACATCTGGTCGAGTACATAACATGGCATACATGATAGATCCTATTGCAGATGCATATGGAATCTTATTCATGCGATCATTTTCTTCTTTTGTTGAAGGGGATTGTGTTTTTGATAGACATAGGCCATGTTGCATAGGTATGAATCCTTTCTTGGAATCATGCATATTAAAGCATCTCAACACTTTGTCTATGTATGTACTCTAACTTAGACCAAGCAGTTTTTGTGATCTATCTCTATAGATCCTGATTCCTAATATATAGGCTGCTTCACCAAGGTCCTTCATAGAAAAGCATTTCCCTAACCAAGCTTTTACTTGTTGCAAGGTAGGGATATCGTTTCCAATGAGTAATATGTCATCTACATATAATACCAGGAAAACGATTATGCTTCCACTAACCTTCTTGTAGACACAAGGCTTATCTTCATTCTTTATGAATCCATATTGTTTTACAGTTTCATCAAAACGAAGATTCCAGCTTCCGGAAGCTTGCTTTAATCCGTAGATTGATCGCTGTAACTTGCATATCTTTTGGGCTTCTTCGGGTATGTTAAATCCTTCAGGTTGTGTCATGTACACATCCTCAAGAAGATTCCCATTAAGGAAAGCAGTCTTGACATCCATCTGCCATATTTCATAATCATGATATGCAGCGATAGCAAGTAAAATCCGAACAGATTTAAGCATTGCAACTGGTGAAAAGGTTTCATCATAGTCTACACCATGAATTTGTTTATAACCTTTAGCAACCAGTCTTGCCTTATAGGTATGTACCTTACCATCCATGTCAGTCTTCCTTTTGAAGACCCACTTGCATCCTATAGGATTAATTCCTACAGGAGACTCTACCAAGGTCCAAACCTGGTTTGTGTACATGGAATCCATTTCAGATTTCATGGCTTCTAGCCACTTCTCAGACTCAGGACCAGTTATGGCCTCTTGATAGGTTACAGGCTCATCTTGATCCATGAGTAATACTTTACCTTGATCATTTATGAGATATCCATATCTCTCTGGTTGGTGACGTATCCTGCTCGACCTACGCTGGTCTTGTTCTACTTGAGCAGGTTGCTCTTCCACAACTACTTGTGGTTCCTGCTCTAATTCCTCCATAGGTGTATCAATGCTTTGTGATTCTTGAATTTCTTAAAGCTCTACTTTCCTCCCACTGATTCCTTTAGAAATAAAGTCCCTTTCTAAGAAAACTCCAGTTCGAGCGACAAACACTTTGCCCTCAGAAGGATTGTAGAAGTAATACCCCCTTGTTTCTTTAGGATACCCCACAAATAAGCATTTGTCAGATTTGGGCTCAAGCTTAGTTGAAAATTTTCGTTTTACATAAACTTCACAACCCCAAATCTTCATGTAAGACACATGTGGTTTCTTACCACTCCATATTTCATATGGTGTCTTTTCAACCTTTTTAGATGGAACACGGTTAAGTGTGTAAGCTGTTGTTAGTAGTGCATGTCCCCAAAAGGAGTTTGGAAGATCGGCATGACTCATCATGGATCGGACCATGTCTAACAAGGTTTGATTTCTTCTCTCAGATACACCATTTTATTGTGGTGTTCCAGGAGGAGTGAGTTGGGATAAAATCCCACACTCTTTTAGATGGTCATCAAACTCTAGGCTTAAATATTCACCGCCTCGATCTGATCGAAGAGTTTTAATATTCTTACCTAGTTGGTTTTGTTCTTCATTCTTAATTTCCTTGAACTTTTCAAAGGATTCAGATTTATGTTTCATTAACTAGACATAACCATATCTACTGAAATCATCGGTAAATGTGATGAAGTATTGAAAACCTCCTCTGGCTGGTATGTTCAGTGGTCCACATACGTTAGTGTGTATGAGGGCCAAAAGATCATTAGCCCTTTCACCTTTTCCCGTGAATGGGGACTTTGTCATCTTTCCAATTAAACATGATCTGCATGTATCATATGATTCGTAATCAAAAGAGTCCAGTAGTCCATCTTTATGGAGTTTGGAGATGCGTTTCTCATTTATATGGCCTAAGCGACAATGCCAAAGGTAACTTGGATTTAACTCGTTAGGTTTCATCCTTTTAGTATTAATGTTATAAATTGGCATTTCAAGATCAAGGACATATAATCCATTGTTCATTTATGCAGTAGCATATAATATATCATTCAAATAAATAGAGCAACAATTGTTCTTTATTATAAATGAAAAACCAAACTTGTCCAAACAAGAAACGGAAATAATATTCCTGCTAATTGTAGGTACATAATAACAGTTCTCTAACTGAATTATTAAACCACTAGATAAATTCAAAACATAAGTTCCTACAGCTAAAGCAGCAACCTTTGCTCCATTTCCAACTCGTAGGTCGACTTCACCTTTTACCAAATCTCTACTCCTTTTTAGTCCCTGTACATTGGTACAAATGTGAGAACCACTAATACCCATGATGCAGAAGTAGATAAATTTATTTCTATAACAAAAATACCTGAAGTCGAAGTCACCACTCCATTCTTCTTATCTTCCAGGTACTTTGGGCAGTTTCTCTTCCAATGTCCGGTCTTACAGCAATAGAAGCAAGTGTCCTCCTTTGCTATACCTCCACTAGGCTTCAAAGCAAGGGTAGTATGTTTGGGTTTGGCAACTTCCTTGCCTTTCCATTTACCAACCTGCTTGGTGGGCCTTTTGTTCTGTTTCTTTCCATTACTGACCATCAGAATGGATTTCCCTTTTGTCTTCAGGTTTTGCTCAGCAGTTCTTAACATGCTTAGCAATTCATGAAGAGTTTTGTCCATGTCATTCATGTTGAAATTAAGGACAAATTAACCGAAGCTTTCCGACAATGATTGCAGGATCAAATCAATCTCAAGCTCCTTTTTTAGGGCAAATCCCAATCTTTCAAGATTCTCCACATACCCAATCATCTTGATTACATGGGGACCTACTGGGGTTCCCTCATAAAGCTTGGCTTGAAAAAGGGCTTTTGAAAATTCAAACCTTTCATGCCTTGCCTGCTCTTGATAGAGCATTTTCAGATGTTCGATCATATCGAACACTGCCATGTTTTCATGTTGCTTTTGCAATTCAGAATTCATGGTAGCCAGCATGAGGCAAGCAGTTTCATTGGCATCATCGACATGCTTCTTATAAGCATCTCTTTCAGCCTTAGGAGCAGAACTAGGAGGTTCCTCATCAGGAACAGGTGTCTCTAAGACATACAGCTTTCTGTCATGTTTGAGGACAATCCTCAGATTTCGGTGCCAATCCAGAAAATTTGTCCCAGACAATTTTTCCTTATCCAGGATTGTTCGCAAAATGTTATTAGATGTGTTTGTTGTCATGGTAATCTACAAAATGGAATGGAAAAAATATAAGTATCATAACATATTCAATTAGGCCTTTAATTAAATATGCTCCCTCTATTTTACTCAAACCAAATGACCCTCATAATTTGATTCGGAAAATCCCGTTGGAAGATTTTCTAGTGGATCGAGATCCATATTTCACTTTGTTTTAAGTCAACGTTAGGCTGATTACACAAAACTTAGCTATTTAGGTAGGAACTCCTTCCAATTGTATCCAATACAATTCTCAAATATTTCAGTTGGGTGAATAACTCCTTATTCCAATCCATCATATGGACTATTCCCAACTCTTGCTTCTAAATGCATATAATCTTATTATATTTTGTTTAGTTAAGTTTGACCCATTATTTTAGAAATTGGATATTACAATTATCCCATCGCACCTTACTAATATGGAACATGCACCTCGCGTTAGGCGAAACCTACAATATTCGATACTAGTCTTGATGAGTTCTAAAACTTGGAAAGCAAAAACTTAATATTTAGTTTTGAGGGATTTTTAATTAGTTTGATCTCACCGGCTTATTTATCATATAAATCGTTCCTCACACATGCATCAACATACATACAATATATATCAACATACATACATACAAATGAAACAGTTATGACCCCTAGCGCAATTGTTCTCCCAAGCCAATGAGAGAACTTAAGCTAAACCTAATAACGATCTTCACTTCTCCAAGCAAGATCTCCAAGGCTGTCCTTCTTTGTTTTGTAGTATTCTCTTTCTTCATAATAATACATTACATAAAGGAAACTCGTTTTACATACGAGGGAGTGAGATGAGAAAAGGAGTTACATGATGAGAATAAGAGAGAGGCACGACACGCAGGTCGTATTTATAAAATCCAAAACAAAGAAAAATAAACTAAGGCCATAACTGATCACCACAAGAAAAGTAATAAATAAATTTTATTATTATTAATTTAAATCCTGTTTATTAAATAAATCAAATTAAATTTTCGGCGAATGCATGACCTAAAGCGCAGACTGCATTGACGCAACATTTGCGCCGTCATACTGCCTGTGACGACCGTCACAGTTTCCATGGCGACCGTCACACATCAGCCCATGACGACCGTCAAAAAGCTATGGCGACCGTCACACCTGAAACTATGGAGACCGTCACGCTAACAGAACGCGTGACTTTTGATCGTAGACCTCTTTGACGGGGAAACCCTTGTACCGTCATAAACCTTGATGCAACAATTTCATACCATCAAAACACCATGATCAATAATTCAGTATGATTGATCTGTATGCTATCGCTTCACTATACTAAAGTCGGATTCCGAAGCAGATAACCACAGATCGCTCAATCGAATGATAATCATTACGTGATTTGAACTAACGAAATAAAATAGTATATCCAATATAGCATCTTTGCATCAAAGTTAATCATATCACATATGAATTAGATCGATCATATATGTGTAACTTATGGACGATTGACATATCGCTGCTTCACCATACTATTGTCGAATTCCGAAGCATAGTCAATATCAATCATCCAAACCGTACACAATCTGATGCCAAAAATTCAATATCTGGATTTGATTTAATTTTTACGTGTTTTAATCCAATTAAAACAAAAATGATAGAAAATAAACAATTACCAGACTCATGGTTTCGTAAGTGGCTCTGATACCACTGAAGGGAAATTTGCGATCTAAACGCAGCGGAAAACAAAAATTTCCCTTTAGAGATCCTTACGAAAGATCATGATCTGTGATAGAAAGGTTACCTCTTGCGGCGATGAAACATTTGATTCCAAATCTATGGATGATCACGAGCGTTGTACGATGAACAATGCCTCTACTCAGTCCACACGAATAGCTTCCTTCAGTCACAGTGCTAGCTGATTACGATTGAAGGTTTTAAGTGAGGGAGAGGAAAAATAGAATACGGCCAGGGTTTCTACAACAACAACTTTGAGCTTCTGCACAAGGGTTCTATTTATAGAACTACTTGTGTGGGCTACAAGCTAAAAAGCCCAACTCAATAATAATATCATTATATTATTATAATAACTATTATTATAATAAATATAATTTTATTATTATTATATTTTATAACTATTATAAAATTAATAATAACTATTATTATATTACATGGTACCTTACCATATTCCGTATTCCATTCAAGTGCATCGTACCTTACGGTGTTCCTTATTTACTCTATCTCTTCTCCAACTGTCCTTATATGTGCGACCCTGTAGGATTTCGCGACGTTGACAATTATATTAAATCATGTATTTAACATAATAAATAGTGAGTGGTATCTAGCAACACATCACTGCTACCCAAGTCACAAAATTGTCATGTGATCTGACAAAACCTTTTGTGATAGTACTTGTGTGTACAATTACCCTTTTGCCCCTATGTCTATATTGAACACAAGGCATATACCGTGTCATCCTTGTCCAGTTCAATATTGGGCCCTTAGACATTTATCCTGTTATGCAGGATGGGCAAATTCCATCTAGGCTACTCATGTCCCTCAGCATGCTTTGTGAAGTACCCATCAACTGTCTTTATGATCATCCAGTTACAGACAATGTTTGATCAGCAATAAAGTACTTTACTCTACATCTAGGGTACATAGTAGTTTCAGGTCGAATGGTGGTATACACCACTATCACCATGAGAGTAACTTATGACACTTTGCATAACATTCTATGTAGTACTCTCATAGTGGGTCAATCCAGTATAAATATTACTCCTAATATTCATACCTATGTCAAGACTTGATAACTCCATATCCATGATCCATGAGATGTCATCATCAGTCTATCTACATAATAGTCTTAATGCTTTAAGGTTATCCCATTTCACATTAAAGCTCGACTATGGATGTTTTAAGAATAGTGTCCTTATGTTTAATGGAATCTCATGATTAAGTCATACTTAATGTTTCATTAAACGAACTAGCTATTCTAGGGACTTTATCATTTTGGAAAAACAAACATAATAAAGAAATGCCTTTTATTATTAATAAATAATTTGATACAAGTACCAAAAGTATTGGTCTCTAGGGCTTACACCAACAGTTTGGTCGGTGGTCCGTTTTTGGTGAGCCTTAATCTTATGGTGGAGATTGGGTGCGAGTAGCCGGTTCTAGGTGGGAATTGGTGAAGGATTACCTATGGTGATGCTAAAGATTTTGGTGGGCTCTGATCCTATGGTGGGGATCGGGAGCGAGTGAACCTGAGAGTTCACTATTGGTATCACATGCATTGAGTCTTAGTGTTGAGTCTCATTGCATTGCATACATGTTGCATTATTATTTATGGATGGAGTGGGTTATAAATTGTTGGATGGGTGATTATGCATATGTTGATGGTGTGCTTACATATTAATATGCATTGCTTTACATGATTGTGATTTCTCACCCCTTCTATTTGAATGTTGCCTTTACATGAGCATTATGCAGATAATCCGCAGTAAAAGCGCGGATGTGAGTGGAAGAATTCACTCTTTGTTATGCTTTTGTTGAGTCGACGTCTGCTCCGATATGCAACACCGGGGGGGTTGAATGCTTATTTGTTTAATTTTTTTTTGGCATAAATTTTATGTTAATCTCTTATGTTTGACAATTCATTATTATAACAATATGTTATGGTTATGTTTTAATTAAATTATTCAGTTGTTGATGCTTTTTCGCTGCTAAATAAATATTGAAGTTTTTGACTCGTTGATTATTATTATTATTGTGAAATTTTTTATATGTTACATATCCCATAGTGTGAGCAGGTTTATGTTACATATCCTATACATTGTGAAATTTTTTATATGTTACATATCCCATACTCTGATTTTGTTTATAAATTACGCGGGGAAAATTAGGGTGTTACATAGTGGTATCAGAGCAAGTCAGTCAGTCTGGCTAGGTTTTTAAATTATGTTTGCTCCATAGTATGTCACATGTGTGTGAGAACACTATCGATGCTTATTTTGTTTTCTATTTGCAGGTTGGGAATGAAACAAGTGGGGGGTAAACGATTACTTCTCTTGGATGTTCCAACTGTAGAAAGCTCAGACATCATGTTGTTGCACGCGAGAGTGCGATGTTGGATAGTTCAACTATTTTGAGAATGTTGTGCTTTTCCTCAACCCGATGAAATGTCGGATTCGAGGATGGTGTCGGTTAGCAAAATGGTGTAATCCTTGAGGGAAGACGGTCAAGTGTTCTATTTGTTCGCTTCCTTGTGAAGGGGAAGACGATCTTTTGGCTAGAGATGAGTCAGTGGTGTGTTGAGTATCCTGGTGTGTTCCCTGAGGGTATGTACGATTTGTATTTGGTTGGAACAAGTTGAAATTATTCTGGGAATGAATTGGTTGGAGTTAAACCAAGTGTTTACCAATTGTTGTGATAAGTTGGTGTAATGTGCTGTTGATTGCAAGAGCTGAGGCGATGTCGGATTTATGTTGTTCGTGACACTGAATGTGTTGTGGATTTGAGATTCTTGTCTTTCGACCAAGTTGGGATGTCTTTAGGGAGGTATTATTGATGTTGGCTGTAACACCCTAAGTTCCCCCGCATAATTTAATCAAATAATCAGAGTAAAACCATACGACTCAGAAATAAAGGGCATCGCCTATCAACAGAAACTTGCTCATAAGTAGACATGTAACATAAATTAAAGCATACTTTAATCCAAAGTACTCTTTATTACACAACGGAAAATTATTCATTTCAAACAATATGGACCGACCTGCTCAGATACCACTTTGTAACACCCTAAGTTCCCCGCATAATTTAATCTAATAATCAGAGTAAAACCATACGACTCAGAAATAAAGGGCATTACCTATCAACAGAAACTTGCTCATAAGTAGACATGTAACATAAATTAAAGCATACTTTAATCCAAAGTACTCTTTATTACACCCCACATGGGCACACGACATTCGTGATCGCTCACACCTCATATGGGCACACGATCACCCGTAATCGCTCACACCCCACATGGGTACACGATTACCTCAACAACGATTCCATTTTAAAGAATTCGGATAAAACACTCACACCCCACATGGGCACACGATTACCTCAACAACGATTCCATTTTAAAGAATATGGATAAGACGCTCACACCCCACATGGGCACACGGCTTATCCCATACTTATGCAACATGCCATGCATACAACGACACCACACAACAACAACGTATGATGTAACGTATAATGATATCTACCTTAATCATCATACCACACAACAACAACTTATCACCACAACTACATACACCAACAACTACATACAACAACAGCCACATATAACAACAACTATATACAACAGCTCAACAACAAAATACAACAACAACTCAACAACAAAGTACAACAACAACTACATACATATAACTATCAATGCATCAAGTGCATCACACTACAACTATACAACATGCAGTTAATACCTTCCAGCTCATACGACAACAATGATCTACAACCACAACACACCTGCACGCCACTGAATCCATCACTTCAACTTATGACACAACAACAACGACTATCCACGACTACAACACATACATCAACGACGCCAAACCCAATTAACACATTCAAGAGTTGGAATTCTGGTATTGAAATTGATTTTAACATGAAGTACGTGAAACCAGATTTCCAACGCTTAGAACGATGGCTATAACGGACATACGAGTTAAAAGTTACGAATCTTTGAAGTTTGAGAAAGTTTTGTCCGTTTAGCATCAAACCAGCACTGCCACCCATCGCCACGAGTTCGCTCAGTGAACTCCCGTTCTCTAGAGGTTTGCCTAAAGAACTGGCCAGCGAACACCTCGCCAGAGGTTCGCTTAGCAAGCTTGCCAGCGAAGGCCTCCCTTCCATACAAAAACCAGAGAGTTCCACTTTTCCTTCTTCATTCGCTACCCATTCGCCCAGCGAATCGGGGCTTCGCCAGGAGATTCGCTTAGCGAATCTGGGACGAACCTTCGCCCAGCGAATCGTTCATTCGCTTAGCAAACACCGCGAACCTGCACTTCTGCAGTAGTGACGATCACATCATTCCAGACCCAATTTCTCTCGAATTTGATCCCCAAACAACCCAATCATGCACATACAACCACAATTATTCATATACACATTTAAAAACACAAAATCATGACTCAATTAATCAATTTTCATATTGTCCCTCTAATCAGACCCTCAAACATACACGATCCCAATTCCCAAATTTTCACAAACAACACAACAGGGAAATCCTAATATTTTATCTACCCGCATACAAATAATATGCAGCCCTTAGAGATTAAAGAACCCCACCCTTACCTCAGATGAAGATTCTTCCGATGTCTCTAGGCCTCGGCTTTGCTGCTCCCTTTTCCTCAGAGTGCTTTTTCCCAAAACGATCGATCAACATCCTCTTCTCCCTTTTCCAATTTTCCTTATTCCAAATATGACCCTTGGACCCCAATTATGCTTTTCCCCTTCTTTTCCCTACTATTCCTCATAACTGGACCATATTGCCCTCCTCACCTTCCTACTCATTTTATCCAATTTAAATTAAATAAAATAATTAATCTAATTATTTTAAATCCAAATAATTCCAAGGTCTCCACTCTATACTAAAGCAACCCAACCTCCACCAACCCACACATAATCCCACAGAAATACACCGCATCATTCAATTTTAATTACGAAAAATAATTAAAATAAATTGGGGTGTTATAACTCTCCCCGACTTAGAATATTTTCGTCCTCGAAAATTCACCCGATAGAAACAACTCAGGATACGCCCCACGCATCCCACTCTTCTTCTCCCAAGTCATGAAGGCAACACCACGAGTTACACAGAACAACAAACCACTTCATCAAAACAACAACAAAGTGTAATGTCCACACAATTCACTCGACAGCCAACTCAAGATGCAACGAATAACCGAGTTACACACACAAACAAGTTCCCTCTTGAACCAGAACATAACACGATCGATACCATCAGCATAAGAAACGAGGCAACGACTAGGATAAGAACATAAGTTCCACGACACCACATCATCCTATCTACTTCAACATAACCAAAACACCAACTTCATCGTCACACAATCATCAAGACAATCATTCTACGATGCACCAATCGAACAGGTAACTTGTAGTACATGATTAATATTTAAACCTTCCACCACATCACTTCCATTCATGTAGGTTATAACGTTCAACCTTTTTAACTCCTATTATTCACGCACGCATTTCAAACCGCTCTACATCACGCTTCTGTTGCGCACTCTGATTACTTGCTACTATCAAATCCACTAATTTCACACCCAACTTCTGACTCTCACTATGAAAAGACTTTCGACTTCAACCATCATGCACAACATTCACTTTATCAATAGGATACTTCAAGCCCAGGTCACAACTCCTCGAGAATTTTAACCATCCTCATTGTCTCATTTCTATTCCTTCTGACCAACCAGGTGTTCTACACTCTTGTGATTACTAAACACTTCGAATCTAGATCCATAAAAATAATACCTCCGGATCCTCAACACAATTGCAACCGCAGTCACACCCAAATCTTGAACAGGATAAACCCTTTCATGAATCCTCAATTGTCGTAAAGCATAAGCTACGCCTTTACCATCTTACAATAACACCCTGTCCAGACCCATCACAGGCACATCCCAATATACCACAAACAGTTTATTAGGATCAGGCAGAATCAAAACTGGAGCTGTAGTCAACTGAGATAAAATGCCAACTTGGAAAAGTTTTCCATAACTTGCGGTAATCACCCCTTGGGTCCAAAAATCCTCTAATCTCCTCAACCAACTTCGGAGCTTCCTTCTTGTAGAACTGCATCTACTTTGGATGGATCCACGACAGCACCATTATCTGAAATAACATAACCAAGAAACTCATCCTTTACCATCCAAAATCACGCTTTGATAACTTAGCATAAAACTTCATCTCTCCCCAATACTTGTAACTCAATTCTCAAATACTCTACACTTCTTCTTCTGATTTTATAATAGATCAAAATACCCCAACGAACACCACTTCGAACTTATCTGATTAAGTACGGAAGATCTAATTCGTAATCTCCACACCCACACCAACGCATTACAAGCACCGAACAACACCATCATATACTGTAATACTCCAACCGAGTTCCAAGGATTCCAAGTCACATATTCTTGAAAGTGGACACTTATCCTTAAGCACTTCGGAGAATTATCAATCTGCATCAGAACATACTTATCCACTGAAGTGCCTACCCATCAAACAGTACACAATCTCATTCATGTCCATCAATAGAATAACCTCCCCATCCACAAACAACCGCTTAGGATGGGTTCAACACTCTCTAACGATAGAGATGCAAGAATAACAACCTTCGAAATTCATCATGCGTTCGAATAATTTATCCGAAACAACTTAGCAACTCTGGTTCCGATTACCACATTCCATATCAATTCTTCTTACCGGGTTTCGACCCACTCAATGTTTCTGTTGACACAAGATCTCAACCCATAACAACAGTAATACCATCAAGGAACTTCAAATCATTCACAATTCATCACACTTTAAAACTTAAACCATCCCGAACACAACTGTGAGTCTCCATACTACTCACCGATCAACACACGACCTCATGCTATCATCCATTTCCTTTACTAACAATACTGAAACTTTCCACGGCGACACCCTTGGTCTCACCAACCTTCTTTCTAATAAATCTTTTAACTGTTCTTTCAGTTCTACTAATCTCAACGCTGAGATCATGTATGATGCCATAGAATATGGTAACAGGGAGAAGATCAACAGAGAATTCCACCTCTATCTTTAGTGGCGCAACCGATATGTCATCCCAAAAACACATCTGGACTCACGCACAACTGGCAATTCATAGCTGTGACTTTACTGATAATCTCCAGAACACCATCATCTCAACTTGGCAAACATTTGAACCTCGTCTCCTATGAGTTCTTCTACTTACTTAGCGGATATAAACCTTAACTCTTCACCTTCGTCGAATAAAGTTCACTCTCTATTCCCCGAGAAGCAACCATCAATAATACCAGGTCACTCTCTCTTAGGGACACCCCAATATACCGACGTACAAAACCTCAAATCAGCCTCATCTTCAGATACATCCGAATCTGCATTGGCCCATCAAAACTAGAGGTAAGCACTTTGCTTAACTCCGAACAATTCACCGAACCCACTATCTAAGCCGACAAGATATGTCTATTCCATCCCGCATGATCCCGTCCACTATCAACAAGAGATTGAGGGTGATCAGTTCCTTAATTTGTCAATAGACAACCGACAATCATGATGGAGGCATAAACCATCCTCACCAACTATAATAGTGTTCCTTGCATCTTGTGCCCAAGCTATCTACGACACAATCCTTAGTTAACACAAGCATTCCCTCTGCAGTAACATGATATCTGATCTCTTCAACAATGAAAACAACACTGTCCCACTCAACAATTGCACTCTTGCCACCAACGACACTCTAATCCAACACTCTCCACCCGAAGCATCTCAGAGAAACACAAGCTTCTCCCCCACTTGTCTCACTCTCATCCCGCAGACAAGGAACTAGAAAATAAGAAAGCGCTGATAGTATTTCACACATATCACGTACTAAGGAACAAACAACATCGACAGTATTCAACTGCTACACGACAACGACTTGACAACTTGGCCGGACGGACCGACCTGCTCAGATACCACTTTGTAACACCCTAAGTTCCCCCGCATAATTTAATCTAATAATCAGAGTAAAACCATACGACTCAGAAATAAAGGGCATTACCTATCAACAGAAACTTGCTCATAAGTAGACATGTAACATAAATTAAAGCATACTTTAATCCAAAGTACTCTTTATTACACAACGGAAAATTATTCATTTCAAACAATAAAATATAATGGTTCCAGTTAACCAAAGAATTAGTCTTCATGTCATAAAAACAACTAATAATTCTTCAACAATTAGAATCATATAAAAACGTTCCCGACTCCCAATGTTACATATCAGAGCAGACGCGACTCAACGACTAAAAGGGAAGACCTCGTCTTCGCTAACTCCAACTCCGCACTAAGCCTGCTTATCTGCACGTTACCCACATGGAGGCAACATTCAAACAGAAGGGGTGAGATTCTCAAAATCACATAAGAGATGCATAGTATAAGTATGAAAGAACATAAAACATTATGCAATCTACCCTATCTTCACAACATCAACAACACAACTAGCACTTCCAACACAAACAGATAATCAACATACATAATGCAATGCAATGAGACCCACGACTCGACTCAATGCATGTGGTACCAATCGACCCCTGTTTCATGGTCATAATCCCCGTCGGGGCGTCAACGACCCCTATTTCATGGTCACAATCCCCGTCGGGACGTCATAAAAGTCGCTCACACCCCACATGGGCACACGACATTCGTGATCTCTCACACCCCACATGGGCACACGATCACCCGTAATCGCTCACACCCCACATGGGCACACGATTACCTCAACAACGATTCCATTTTAAAGAATCCGGATAAGATGCTCACACCCCACGTGAGCACACGGCTTATCCCATACTTATGCAACATGCCATGCATACAACGACACCACACAACAACAACGTATGATGTAACGTATAATGATATCTACCTTAATCATCATACCACACATCAACAACTTATCACCATGACTACATACACCAACAACTACATACAACAACAGCCACATACAACAACAACTATATACAATAGCTTAACAACAAAATACAACAACAACTACATACAACAACTCAACAACAAAGTACAACAACAACTACATACACTTAACTATCAATGCATCAAGTGCATCACACTACAACTATACAACACGCAGTTAATACCTGCCAGCTCATACGACAACAACGATCTACAACCACAACACACATGCACACCACTGAATCCACCACTTCAACTTACGACACAACAACAACGACTATCCACGACTACAACACATACATCAATGATGCGAAACCCAATTAACACATTCAAGAGTTGGAATTCTGGTATTTAAATTGATTTTAACAAGAAGTACGTGAAACTAGATTTCCAACGCTTCGAACGGAGGCTAAAACGGACATACGAGTTAAAAGGTACGAATCTTTGAAGTTTGAGAAAGTTCTGTCCGTTCAGCATTAAACCAGCACTGCCACCCCTCGCCACGAGTTCTCTCACCGAACGGGAGGTTCGCCTAGCGAACTGGCCAGTGAACACCTCTCCAGAGGTTCGCTTAGTGAGCTTGCCAGCGAAGGCCTCCCTTCCATACAAAAACCAGAGAGTTCCACTTTTCCTTCTTCATTCGTTACCCATTCGCCCAGCGAATCGGGGCTTCGCCAGGAGATTCTCTTGGCAAATCTGGGGTGAACCTTCACCCAGCGAATTGTTCATTCGCTTAGCAAACATCGCGAACCTGCACTTCTGCAGTAGCAACGATCGCACCATTCCAGACCCAATTTCTCTCGAATTTGGTCCCCAAACAACTCAATCATGCACATACAAACACAATTATTCATATACACATTTAAAAACATAAAATAATGACTCAATGAATCAATTTTTGTATTATCCCTCTAATCAGACCCTCGGACATACACGATCCCAATTCCCAAATTTTCACAAACAACACAACAGGGAAATCCTAATATTTTATCTACCCTCATACAAATAATATGCAGCCCTTAGAGATTAAAGAACCCCACCCTTACCTCAGATGAAGATTATTCTGATGTCTCTAGGCCTCGGCTCTGCTGCTCCCTTTTCCTCAGAGCGCTTTCTCCCAAAACGATCGATCAGCATCCTCTTCTCCCTTTTCCAATTTTCCTTATTCCAAATATAACCCTTGGACCCCAATTATGCTTTTCCCTTTCTTATCCATACTATTCCTCATAACTGGACCATATTGCCCTCCTCATCTTCCTACTCATTTTATCCAATTTAAATTAAATAAAATAATTAATCTAATTATTTTAAATCCAAATAATTCCAAGGTCTCCACTCCATACTAAAGAAACCCAACCTCCACCAACCCACACATAATCCTACAGAAATACACCGCATCATTCAATTTTAATTAGGGAAAATAATTAAAATAAATCGGGGTGTTACATTGGCCTCTGGGAGAGTAGAGAGCAATGTGACGGCTAGTGTTATGCCAGTGGTGTGTGATCCCTGATGTTTTTCCTGAAAGATATATGCGATTTGCCTTCAGACCGTAAAGTCGAGTTCGACAAATATGGAAAAATTTTCCTATCTATTACACAAGTAGAAGGATTCTTGGAAGGTGAGGCTTGTGTGTTCGCGATGTTTCGTCCTTACAAGTCGACAGTAAAACTGCAATGGTTGAGTCGCCGGTAGTTAGTGACTTTCCAGATGTGTTTCCAGATGATATTTCAGATGTGCCACCAGAGAGAGGTGGAGCTTTCTATTGATCTTGTCCCTGGTACCAAACCTGTTTCTATGGCACCATACAGGATGTCAGCGTCAGAGTTAGTAGAGTTGAAGAAACTATTAAGAGAATTGTTGGAAAAGAAATTCGTGAGACCAAGTGTGACACCTTGGGGAGCTCCGATGTTGTTAGTAAAGAAGAAAGATGGTAGTATGAGGTTGTGTGTGGATTACCGACAGTTGAATAAAGTAACTATCAAGAACAAGTATCCACTTCCATGAATAGATAATTTGATGGACCAACTGGTGGGTGCATCCGTTTTCAGCAAAATTGACTTGAGGTCGGGTTACCATCAGATTCAGGTAAAGGATGAGGATGTTCAGAAGACGTCTTTTAGAACTCAGTATGAACATTATGAATATTTGGTGATGCCGTTCGGCGTTTCTAATGCACCTGAAGTGTTTATGGAATATATGAATCGAATATTTTCATACTTATCTGGATCAGTTCGTGGTGGTTTTCATTGATGATATTTTGATATATTCTAAGTCAAAAGAAGAGCATGTTAAACATCTGTGAATTCTGTGCCAAGTGTTGAAAGAGAAGAAGTTATACGCAAAGTTGTCAAAGTGTGAATTCTGGTTACAAGGGGTTAGTTTTCTTGGTCATGTTATTTCAGGTGATGGTATAGTTGTGGATCCGTCCAAAGTAGATGCATTACTACAATGGGAGGCTCCAAAGTCGGTTACAAAGATTAGAAGATTTTTGGGCTTGGCTGGTTACTACCACAAATTTATTGATGGCTTTTCCAAGTTAGCACTTCCTTTAACCCATTTGACTTGTAAAGGTAATTCATTTATGTGGGACATTCACTGTGAGAAAAGTTTCATAGAGATGAAGAAGAGATTGGCTATAACTATAGTTCTGATTTTTCCTGAACCTAATAAACCATTTGTGGTGTATTGTGATGCGTCGATGATGGGTTTAGGTGGTGTGATGATTCAAGATGGCAAGGTTGTGGCTTATGCTTTACGACAACTAAGAGTTCATGAAAGAAACTATCCTACTCATGATTTAGAGTTGGCTACAGTGGTGTTTGTGTTGAAGATTTGGAGGCATTATCTTTATGGTTCCATATTCGAAGTATTCAGTGATCACAAGAGTTTTAAGTACCTGTTTGATCAGAAGGAATTAAATATGAGGCAACGAAGGTGGTTAGAATTTCTGATGGATTATGACTTTGGCTTGAATTATCACCTCGGTAAGGCTAATGTGTTGGCTGATGCTTTAAGTCGAAAGTATTTGTGTAGCGGGAAACTTTGATATTTAAGCTATTGAATAACTTAACTCATAAAACAAGAGTCGCCATTGCACTTTTATTTTTCCAAAGGAAAGGGAAAAGAGCGAAAAAAACCAAAAGAATTTTTAAAACAAAACTAAATAAAAACAGAGACATGGTAATGGGGTTGGTTACGCAAAGGGAAGGTGTTAGCACCCAAAACGTCTATAGTACTCTATAGGAACCTCTATGTAAATCTAGTGTTTAGCTTAAAAGTGTTGTTTGCAAAAGATGGTGGAGGTGAGAAGAGAAGTATTTTTTATGATTTTGTATTTGACAAGACTTCCCGAGCCTCATTCGTACTTACCCACAAAGTGCAATCGAGGATCAAAATATCGTAGTTCGTGGTAAAAATAACAAAATGGTTTATTTTGATTGATTTTAAAATGGGAAGACAAGTTGTCATTTTAAGGAGATTACTCAACTAGTCACCCACAAGTGTATGAAAATGGACCTTTGCATCACTATTGAGAAGGGATCCAACTTGGATTAAACTTAACAAGTATGCCACTAACTCTCTCAATTTGAAAAGAGTCAACACTTAATCATAACTATGGAGATAGGAGAATTACATCTTAATTATGGAAATGACTCATGTCTAAACTTTAAGAAAAGTTTAAAAGGAAAAGTGCACAAAAGGCACAAGATAGTTTAAATGAGTTTTGTCTTTTTTAAGTCTTTTGAAAATAGTCTAAGTATGCTTAAAATTGATTAGCATTTATTAGGAAAATGAGTTTGAAAATGCACTTGACAAAGTCAAGGTTTATTAAGAAAGTGGTTATAGCCTGAAAGAAGAAGGTTTTGAAAAAGGGAGGAGAAGTTTTTGAAAATTTAAGAAGGGGAAGAGATGAAGAGGCTATCCTAAAGCATAAAATAAAAGTTAGTGAAAGAAAGATCTAACCAAGATACAGAGCTATCTCATCCTTTGGACTCAAGCAACTAAGATAAGCAAATAAGCAATAAGATGAGCGGAGAAAACCAAGCATCAGATGAAAGCTAAGTCTCAAAGCCAAGTCTTCACAAGAGGTTAACTCAAGGTCAAAGTACCAAAATAAAGATCCAAGGTCTCAAGATATAACTCCAAAACATAGGGCAATGATCCTAATTCTAAGTTCATCATCCATAAGTAAAGGATGGTCACCAAATAGTCCAAGGAGCATTAAGAGTTTTTTAAGTGTTTAAGCCTTTATTAATGTCTTAAAAGGAAGAAGAAAATCCAAATGGACAAAGAGAAAAAGGCATAAACATAAACAAGATGATAATATGATATGAAATGATAAGCATACAATTAAAGAGTATAAAATAAAGAATCATAAAGATAAAAGAGCATAAAAAATAAAAGGCATAAAGTAAAAGTTAGTACAATTAAAGGTTAGTGTTCGTATTAATGAAGAAAGTTTGTCATTTAAAGTAGATTACTCAACTAATCAACCCAAAAAATGTGAGAACTTTGCATCATCCTTCGAGAAGGGCTCCAACTTGGATAAAATCAACAAGTATGCCACTAGCTCTCTTAGGTAGAAAAGAATCTACACACTATGGAGATATGAGATTTAAATCAAAACTAAAAATGACTCATATCTAAAATTGGACCAAATGATCACTTTCCGATTAGAGACTAATTTAGTGTTATGTTAACCAATCGTAGAACAATCTATAATGAAGATCATACTATGGGAGGCCGGTCAATAATAATTTATGTACCATACATGTTAGAGATATGATATAAAGACCATACTCCTAAAACATGTAGCACAAGTCAAAACAAGGTTGATCAGGACCTAAGTCAAGGAAAGATGGATCCATTACATCAATCAACCTCTCATAATACTTTGGACAAACTTATGCATCACTTCAAAATACCTCAATTGATCAAATAATCAATCAAATGGTAGATTTGAAATGATGAAAGTTCATCAAGCAACATTCAAGATCTCATGAACAAGATGAGCTACACATCCTCCCAATTGATCCAAAGAATGGTGAAAAAGAAAAAGAAAAGGATGAAGAAGAGAGGATCAAACAAAAAGGCAAAACCAAATTGGATCCAAGTGATGATCAAGTCATCATCAAAATCAATCATCCATTATGGTGGATTAGGGTTTTCACCCCATCAAAACCTAAGATCCATTGAGTTTGATGAGACTTGTGACCAAATCAACCAAGATCCAAGGCCAACAGAAGTTAACAAAGATAAAAAAAAAAGAATAAAATGTAAGGATATGAATTAAAATACACTAAAATTAAATTTAAAATTAATTTTAAAATGAAAATAAAGATGAAAATTCAAATGATGCATCAAATCAAATCACAAATGGTCAAGAAAATTCATGCAAGTCAAAAACAATATGATAATGATATATAAAATTTTTGAGAATTTTTTAATGCATAAAAGTACTTTTAAACTAATTAAAATGCTCAAAAAAAGAGAAAAACCAGGAAAAATAGAAAATGATGAAAATAAAATATGCAAAATATAAAATTAGAAAGAGAAAAATAAAATAAAATTTTAGAAATTATTTTGGTATTTTTTGGATTAAAAATGAAATTTCTATGAATTTTTAAATGAAAATGCATTTTAAAATAAAAATAAAACAAAAAAAACAACATGCGTTGGATCTGGCCTCATTAATTGACGTGACATATCCAACGCACCTTAGCTGCTAGAGCACGATGGAAATTAGTTCACGAAACATACAAAATCATATTTAGAATGCACCAATCAAATTAAAACAAAATGTCAGTGTGTACCTGACTTGGATCATCGTTCCAACCTCTCTGGTCGTCTTCTCCGGTGAACTAGTCACCAGAGATTGTTAAATGGTAACATTAAGGCATGAAATCACCATTATTGCAAGTGTCTCATCAAGACGCACTCAACCTCACTCTCCATTTTCATTTATTGAAAGAGAGTAGAGAGAATTTCAGAGAAAACACATAAGAAAAAAAACAAGAAAACATAAATTAAATAATGAACGAGATCAATCGACACCAGCTAGGTTAGGGGAAACACTCAGTAAGCAAAGGGTTGCATTGTGGTAACTTGTTTGATTGAAAATGAAGCTTCAAACTACCTTGTCCAAAAATGATTTGAGAAGCTCTGAAACTGGATTTGGTTTGAGCAATTCAGGGACTCTTAGAGCTTGATTCTTGTTGCAGAAGCTTCATAGGAACACGATAAAGCTAATGGAACCAAGAAAAAGGATTGAAAGTGCCTGGAAATCAAAACACGATAGCTCACTTTTTGCAGAAAATTTAAAGGTGGAGCAGGGGTTTTCTGGCTCTCAAAAGCTTGGAAATGAAGGTAGTGAGGTCCTCTATTTATAGCTGAAGATGATGAAATGCTGAGAGGGGTGACTTGAGTGGAAATTCAGTGTAATCGTGTGCATCCTCATCATGGTAAAAGTGTGACTTGAAAATGCATCAAAACTCAACCAAACCATGCTTTTTGTGAGTCATTTAACTTCAGGAAACTTCGCTAATCATGCTTAGATGCATAACATGTGATAAATTGGCATGTAATTGAAGATTAGTTGAGGTAAAAATTTGATCATGGTGTAAAACTTCAGTTCCAAGTCACCATGTTTACATCAGTGAGGCATCATGTACAAGAAGCTTTTTGATCCCATTCTTTTTGCAATTTGTTAACATCATGGCAAAGATCACAATGTGTAAAGAAAGGTTTCATTTATATGCTTGAGCAAAAGGTTATGACATGTTGAATTTGGCACAAAAATCTGGCAAACCAAACTTGAAAAATTCCAAGTCCAAATGGCTGAAAATGACCTATAATGTATCAATGAATTCCATGGCCTTCCAAGCACAATTTGACTTTGACCTTTGAATAAATCTTGTAGAGAGTATCACAAAGAGTATTGTGAAAAATAATGAGCTCCATATGTTGAAAATTGAATAAGTTATGATTCTTGAAAGTTGGGAAAAAGTCACTTGAAAATAGGCAAAATTTCACTAAATCCACAAATGACCTATAATGTCTTCAAACTTTTGATGATCCTCTAAGCATAATTGGCTCTTGTCATGTAAATAGTAGATGAAGAGGATGTTGAGAAGAGTCATATGCAAAAACAAGCATTTAAAAATATTGAGAATTGAAGGAGTTGTGATCTTTGGAACTTTGACTTGAAATGTTGACTTTTTAGGTCAAACTTCCTAGAATCACCTTGTAGACTTGGACTTTCCTTGCATTTCAAGGTATATGGATGATCATATGAGCTTAAAATAATGTTCCCTTTAATTTCCTTTGATTAAATTGACTAAATATTAAGGTAACTTGTTGATGAAGGCATGGAAATAAACACATGAACCTTTGACCTTTCTTGAGGAACAAGCTACTAAAGCTAGAGATATCCTTGATCAAAATGAGATTGAATGATGCTTTAAGCCTTGTACTTTGACATTAGAATCTATAGTTTGATGAGGTAGCCCTTGTGAATCAATGGTTGACCACACTTTAACCTTGAGGGAGCAAAACCCTAGCTGATGAATCATGTTTGGTGTTCTTGATATAGTACCCTACCTTGCAAAGAAACAAAAGGATACAAGACATATTTTTGGTATTTTGATTAATGGTTAGTGAAATATAAAGCATATAAAAAATGAAAAGATACAAAGAAAGGTGCTTGGTGATCTCTGCATAAGCAAACCCAATGATGAGGTGGCTAGAGGAGAACCAAGTTTGTGATCTTAATGCATTGTAAAGATGCAAATGAGGTAGGATCTTACGGGTAAAAATGAAGGTATGACACTTTGCATATGTCTGCTATGATGTTAGAGAGTTGGAACATATGGAATAGTTCAGAGACTTAAGTTTGGTCAGTGAGCTGACACCGCATAGCATAATGTTGGGTACGTTGAAAATAAATAATGATTTTCTTAATAATATTAAAGAGAGTCAGAAGTTGGATGTGAAGTTGGTGGATTTGATGATGGGGAGTAATCAAACCAAAGGAAGTGATTTCCAGGTAGATGAGCAACGTGTGTTGATATTTCGAGACAGAATTTGCATATCTGATAATTCTGAGTTGAAGAATATGATTTTGGAAGAAATTCATAGAAGTAGCTTGAGTATCCATCCAGGAGCTACTAAGATGTATCAGGATTTGAAAAAGATATTTTGGCGGCCTGGACTGAAGCATGATGTGGCACAGTTTGTGTATGCGTGTGTTAGCTGGAATTTCAACACTTAGGAGTATTTGAAATAAGCCAGTAGAGCTAAAGGAGATATTATAGAAAAGAATATATTGATTTCGACGAAAAGCTTGTGAAGGCATAGTCGAAGAAGACTCTTTACATAGAGGGGTATTTTGGTCTGGGACTTAGAAATATTCTTGGGTTCATACTTAAGTTCGACGAAGATCTTCGTTTGGAGTTGCGTTCGACGAGCGTAATTCAAAATAAGGCTAATAACTGTTTTTTAGCCTTATCCGTTTCTTGAGAAAACATGTGGAAAGCTGTAAGCAGCAAAGTCCATACAATCGAGAGCGTGTCATCTTCTGGAGAAGAGATCGTTTGTTACCGTTATTTTCGATTTATTATAAATAGGTATATAAGTGATTAGATTCGTATGTTCAATTTTGTACAAAAACTAAAATATTACTCAAAGTATTTGTTTAATTGAGAAATAAGTTCCTGAGTGCAATGTACGTGTGATCACCATTTTTACACTTTTTATATCAAATCATTTACGATTTCGTCATTTACGATTGTTGTAAATTTACTTTGAAATCATTTACATTGCTATTTACATTTCTGCGTTTCTTTACAAACTTTAATGTTACTTTCAACAAAATGAACATTGTCGAAATGTTCATAAGTGATAAAACTTGAAGAAAACAAAAGTACATGTCCTAGGATCAATCTACTCGATCCTGCGAGTAGCCAAAAAACATAGAATTTGGAAGACTAATGCTTGTTTACCAATTTCGACGGTAAACAAATTGGCACACCCAGTGGGACCAGTGCTTTTTTTCTAATTTCTGAAAACATTTAAAAGTTCTTCATTTATGGTTTATCTAACTTCGTTGCTTGAGATTAAGAAGTGGTGAAATAGCCACTAATAACGAAGCAATACCAAGAAGGAGATACGTAAGAAGGATGGCAAATCCGCCAAATAACAATGGAGAACAACCCCCTCTTTCGACAGGGGAGACTTCGGCTGCAACATATGTATCCGAAGTAATTCCATCCACGGCGAGTACGACGACCATACCGTCAAGCACTCACAGTGGACCAATTTTATCTCCTGTGAGGAAGCAGGGTCAACCGGTGACCCTTCTCCAGTGGGAACTAGTACATTCAGACTTTATGTGCCCGAATTTACAATGCTTTTGAATGGTCGCGAAAAACCATATGGCATGTCAACTTCGATGATGCCAAATTTGCATAATGCGGCATCAAAATTTGCTGACCTAGTAGAGAACATGTTTTTGTCTGTGCAAGGGTCTAGATCAACTGTTAATAATATAGGTCTAATCAACCAACCCCCAGGGGTGGGATTTTCTACCCAACAAATGCCCAATTTTACTACAAACCCTGCAGTAGTCTTAAATCAGCAAATGGACGAAAGTAACCATGACATGGTCCATGTGCTTGCCCAACAGATGGGCACAATATTCAACCCATTGATTCAAAACACCACCCACACAAACCAACAGATGGCAGCGTAGTTGACGCAAATTGCAAACTTCTTTGGGGTTCTGCAAGCACATCGGCAACTTCGAAGGGAATGGGTGGTAGAAAACCAAGGAGCAATCCTTGAGGAGGATCCTACCATTAACCAAGCCCACCGAAATTCACCTCATGCAGATGTGGAAAATTAGGGAGTTAGAGTCGAACCCCCCCAGGGTAGAACAACCAGTACCAAGGGAGAGGGAACCAGGGGTGGTAATGGTTAACAGAAATTAAGATGCACACGAAATCATACATTGAGTTCAACACGATGATATGGCAGGAGATAACAACTTGGTGCCATGGTCAAAAGGATTATGGTGAGAAATGGGGTAAACATTGGCCTCCATATGCCAAATTATATCTCCCCGTTGTCTGAGTACATTTTGCAGACCGAATTGCCTAGGGGATGGAAGGTCCCAAAATGCACGAAATTTTCTAGAGACACTAGTGAATCTACCGTCGAACATGTGGCAATGTATCTAACTGAGGCATGGGACATTGCGAATAATGAAAATTTATGAATAAAATACTTCCCCAGTTCTCTCACTAAGAACGCCTTTTCATAGTTCACTACGCTCCCACCAAATTCGATTTATGATTGGACTCGTCTAGAAATATTGTTCCATGAACAATTTTACATGGGGAAGTCAAAGATTATTTTGAAGGAATTGGATAGTATTAAGCGTAAATTTACTAAGCCAATAGATGATTATCTCAATAGATTCTATTTGCTAAAGGCAAGGTGTTTCACACAAGTGCCTGAGCACGAGTTAGTCGAGATGACCGCTGTGTTTAGATTATTCCATCAGAAAGAAATTATATACCAAATACTTGAGGGATATGGTTCAGTTGGCTAACAGAGTTCAACAGGTAGAGCACCTGAAGGCAGAAAAAGGCCAAAGCAAGTAAGAATAATAGGAGAGAAAGGGTAGCATATGCCGAATTAGATGAAGATGATCAAGAAACATATAATGACCCTTTAAGTTTCTACAAAAGTGAAATGGACCTGGCCGAATTAAAACAAGGTTTGCCCTATTCATGCAAGGTTCTTGTGCCTTCGAATGGGAAAAATCCCGTCGAATCAGAAAAGAACGACAAATTCCCAAAGAAAACATATACTTTCGACGTTACCAAGTATGACGAAATTTTTGACTTACTAGTCAAAGACGGCCAAATGATAGAGCCTCCTGGCCCTAAAATACCTCGATTAGAACAACGAAAGAAAAGAGGTTTTTATAAATATCACAATTTTTTAGGCCACAAAACCTCACAGTGTTTTCTTTTCAGGGATTGGTGTAGAATGCGATTAAGGGTGAGAGATTGAAGTTTGGGGACGAAGCTAAGTCCCAGATGAAGATTCATTCAGACATTCTGAATGTGGCAGATGCCCATTACACTGAGCCTGTCATTGTAAACATGGTCGAAGTGGCTGGAGGTCGTGACAAGAATACCACTATGAACGAATCCACTGAGGGTTTCAATCAGGAAACCAACATAACTGAGGCTACTGAGGGCCTTAGAATTAAATTGAAAAAATTGAAGATCACTGATGGCACCAATTTGGAAGTTAACATGTTAGAAGTGAGCAAAGAGACTGAGTTGGAGGCTGACGAGGAAAGCACCCAACAAAACGGAGAGCAAGTGAAACTGGCTTACCCAAAGAATAACTAAAACTTAGTAGAGTTCCTCCACCGCTTCCAACGAAAGAAGTCTGAAGTGATGTTGTGCCCTAGGTGCTTGGAAGACTAGAGCTTATTTACTAATTTCGACGGTAAACAAATTGGCGTGCTTGACTTGTCAAAAATTGAAAGTTGAGCACCAGAAGCCTGCTGGATTGATGCAACTGTTAGACGTTCTAGAGTGTAAATGGGATAGCATATCGATGGATTTTGTGATGAGATTATGGAATACTCCTAAAGGGCATGATGCATTTTGGGTAGTTGTGGATAGACTGACAAAATCAACACACTTTATTTCGATTAACATCGGTTTTCCTTTGCAGAAGTTGGTTGAGACATATATCCGTGTGATTGTGAAGCTGCATGGAATTTTGTTGAGTATTGTTTCTGATAGAGACCCGAGGTTTACATCCAAATTTTGGGAGAGTTTGCAGGAGGATTTGGGTTCTAAACTGAGGTTAGTTTCTGCCTATCATCCACAGACATATGGTCAGACAGAGAGAACTATTCAGTCCTTGAAGGATTTATTGAGAGCTTGTGTTCTTGAGTAAGGTGCTTGGGATAGGCATTTTCCACTGATAGAGTTCACTTATAATAATAGTTTCCATTATAGAATTGGAATGGACCTTTTGAGTCATTGTATGGTCGGAGGTGTAGGACACCTTTGTGTTGGCACAAATCTGGTGAGAGTGTGGTGCTTGGACCCGAGATTGTCCAGCAAACTACTGAAAAGGCGAAGTAATCTGAGATAAGATGAAAGTTCAAATATTCGGCAGAAGAGTTACCATGATAAGAGAAGTAAGGATCTTGAGTTTCAAGAGGGAGACCATGTATTTTTTAGAGTCACTCCGATGACCGGTGTTGGGCGTACTTTGAAGTCGAGGAAGCTTACTCCTAGGTTTATTGGTCTGTATCAGATTTCTGAGAGGATTGGAGTGGTTACTTATAGAGTGGCGTTGCCACCAAATATTTTGAACTTGCATGATGTGTTCCATGTCTCACTGCTTCGAAAGTATGTTCCAGATCCATCGCATGTGATTCTGATGGATGATGTGCAAGTGATGGATAATCTTACAGTTCAAGATCTTCCTGTAAGAATCAAAGACCGTGAATTGAAACAGTTGAGAGGAAAGAAGATTGCTCTCATGACGGTAATGTGGGGAGGTGCTTCCAGAGAGAACATGACGTGGGAGTTGGAGAGTAGGATGCGAGAGTCGTATCCGGAGTTGTTCGCATCAAGTAAATTTTCGAGGACGAAAATATTCTAAGTAGGGGAGAGTTATAACGACCCGATTTATTTAATTAATTTTTTATAAATAATTATATGATTGTGTGTGTGATTGTTGATGCTTTGGTGTGTTGAGGAACTCTTTTGTGTATGGTAGTGGCCTTAAGGAGTATAACTTAAGGTGTTAGGGTGTGCGAGTAAAAAGTGTAGAGACATGAGGGTGGTGGGAGAATAACAATAGTTACTATTATTTAAATTAAGATTATTTAAATGAAAGAGTATGGATAATGATAGTTAAATAATTATTTTAATAATTATTATTGTAGTGATATATAAAATAAATATTTGGCAAAAATAAAGATTTATTTCATTAGTGGGAATAAGTGTTAATTGGAAATAATATATTAAAATAAGGAAAAAGGGAGAAGATACGTGAAAAAGAGGAGAACGTTAAAAGAGAAAAAAAGAGGAAGAGAGCTAGGGCATGGGAAGGAGAAGCTCCATTATAGAAGTCTCAAGCTCATCATCTAAGGTAAGGGTGAGATCTCATTTCATATAGGGTTTTGCATGATTATATGTGGGTGGGTGTTTCGATTTCTCCTTGATGGAATTTCTATTCTATGTGATGAATTATGAAATTATATGATAGTGATATGTTGGTGTGTGTTTGATGAATTGGTGAAATCTTTGATGAATTGGTGAAATATTGGTGTTGATGTTGGGTGCATATGTTGTATTTTGAAATCTTTGATGATGTTGCTACTATAAGTTGAATTGTTGTTGATGTATTCCCATGAATAATATCAGATTTTATAGGAAATTGATGGTTAGGGACGATGAATTTGATTTTATAATTGTAATGTAATGTGAACCCATGATCCAACATGATGATAGATGGAATTAGGATGTTGAAACAATAGAAAATTAGATTATTGTGTTATATTTTAATAGGATAAGTTTCTGCTATGTAAAGTGGTGTTTGGAAGTTGAAAAACTGGAATTTTTGGAAAATTATGCAGGACCAATCGATTGCTCCATAATGCAAATCGATTGATCCACCTTCTTTTTGGAAAATTACGTAAGAGTATCGTTAACTAATCGATTGCTCCATAATGCAAATCAATTGCTCCACCTTCTTTTTGGAAAATTACGTAACAATAGCGTCAACCAATCGATTGCTCCATAATGAAAATCGACTGCTCCATTTCTTTTTGTAAAAAATTCGTGACATTAGTGTCAACCAATCGATTGATCCATTGACACCAATCTATTGCTCCAGTGTTTTGATCCATCCAATGTTTCAATCATAACTTTTAATTTGTATGTCCAAATGACACCCTGTTCAAAGAGTTAGGAAGCTAATGGAATAAACTTTACTTTAAAATTAGTTTCAGTACCTGGACATGATTTAATTGTTGCATGATGTTGTTGGATTAGGTGTGGGTTGTGTGTTGTGGTGTGTAGCATGCTTGAATGTGATGTTGTTGCTTGCTATATTTTTATATTGTTGTTGTTGAATGTTTATAGCATGTGTATGGTGTATGGTGGCCAGCATTGACGTAGTACATTGATTAAGGTGAATGTCATTCTACATGGTGATGTATTATTATTTATAGATTGTGTGAATTAATTAAAATGTTGCGTGGTGGTGTTGGATGAGTTGTAGTTTGTGTGTAGTGGCGTGGACTAGGATTCAATGTGACGTTGTTGCAAGCTATGTTACTATGTTGCTGTTGTAGAATACTTGTAGCATGTGTATGATGTTGGTGGCCAGTATTTGCGTGGTACATTAATTAAGGTGAATGTCATTATACTTGTTGTTGTCGTTGCATGTCTTGTATGAATCATGCATCATGGTGTTTGGACGATGGTCCGTTTTTGGTGAGCCTCAATCCTATGGTGGGGGTTGGGTGCGAGTAGCCAGTTCCAGGTGGGAATCGGTGAAGCGTTATCTATGATGATGGTAAAGATTTTGGTGGGCTCTAATCCTATGGTGTGGATCGGGAGCGAGTGAACCTGAGAGTTCAGTATTGGTACCACATGCATTGAGTTTTGTTGTTGAGTCTCATTGCATTGCATACATGTTGAATTATTATTTTTGGATGGTGTAGATTATGAATTGTTGGATGGGTGATTATGCATATGTTGATGGCGTGCTTATATATTATTATGCATTGCTTTATATGATTGTGATTTCTCACCTCTTTTGTTTGAATGTTTCCTTTACATGGGCGTCATGCAGATAATCTGCAGTAGAGGCGTGAATGTGAGTGGAAGTGTTCAATCTTCTTTATGCTTTTATTGGGTCGGCGTATGCTCTGATATGTAACACTGGGGGGTTGAACACTTATTTGTTTAATTTTTGTTTTGTAGATACACTCAAACAGATGTTTGGCCCATCGTTTTTCAGCCATCTTTCCTTCCAGAGAATTAATCTTCAGAGCTTCCTTCTTCTTCTTCACTATTTGAGGGCTCTGCTTCTTCACTTTCAGATACTCTGTCATTTTCACATTTTTCTTCATTTGATTCCTTTTCATTGGTTAGTTAAATGAGAAGTTCCTCCACCTTTTTCTTCTTGAGAGTACAGTGGGTGATGGTATCCTAAAGGTCCTTTGACAACTCTTCTAGCTCCATAATCATCTATTTTCTTGTTGTCTTGGACAATGGATAAGAGTTCTCCTCATAAGCATGTCTCAGGTTCCTTGGTAACTCAATATCTAGGACATGTGTCCTAGTGAATAACTTCCCATCAAAGGTCAGTGAGTTAGCCCTTTTGAATGATGTTTCTTGATGATGGATTATTTTAGGATGTTGTCTCAAGATAATTAATGTCAATAAGCTAGGGAAGGAAATAGGTAATTTCACATTATATGACCCAACATGTTTCATGGTCTATCAAAACACATACTCTCAAATGTTTAACTTAACTTTGGTTTCTATTAGATATATCATACTGGCCAAGGTTGTGGTGATGCGGGAGCTGTAGTTAGTTGACACCCAATTATCTGCACCAATCTTGTTCAACATAGCATATTTACACTTAACTTCTTACTATCTAACAATCCCTGTTTAGGCAAGATTTGTACTTGGCCTCCAGTTATTTCCTTGGCTATTTTGTCAAGGGAGACCTTCTCAATTCTAGTAGATGAGATTCTCTTCAGATGTTCATTAATGAAAACAAAAGAGAACTTGATACACTTTATTACATACACCTTCCTAAACTCCTCAATCCTTTCACTATTGCATTCAGGTGAAAAGTTGACTATAAACTCCCTAACAAGTTTTTCAAATCAGTGACTAATTTTAGCAATAGTGTTCCGCAATTTAGCAACCTTTATCAGATTCACCAATTCCTTGTATTCTAGGTCATATTCATCTAGTTCTCTCTCACAAGAAATCCTCCTCTGAACTACATACTTCCATCTCTCAGCACAAGATTCAGAGTGGAATCACACATTATCAAGTGGAGCAGCAACAACATTTCTAGAAATTTTCTTTCCTACGCCCTTTTTCCTTGCAGAAGTCATGATGTCTTTGACATCCACTTAAGCATCTGTCTTTGAATCACTAATCACAATAAGTTTCCTCTTCCTGAATCTTTTATCAGCGTTACTTTCCATTTGTCTCTTCTGATTCACCACTTCATCTTTATCCTTTATGTTCATTTGAGGACTCACTCTTTGATGCTTGTCAGTGGCTTTGTTGGTCAGAGATTCAGTTTTTTGAGTAGATTCTTTAATTCCCTTATTTTTCTAAATCCCTTCCATGATGTTTACAAGAGGAGTGTCATCATCCTCAATATTTTCTTCTTCAAGGTTGATCACATTTTTATGAGACTAATCAGTTACCTTATTCTTCTTTTCTTGGGGTATTGTTCTCTTCATTTGAGGTTCTTCCTCACTTGTTGATTCCAAAGCAACATCCTTTCCACTCAAGATATCATTCAGAAAGTTGTTAAGAACGGGTACATCCACTGGGGTTGGTGTGGATTCTATGAAAGGTCCACTAGGACCACCAGATGTTTTATCAAAAGGTCTAGCATTTGAACTAGTAATATCATCAGTAGTGTATGTATCAATGTCTCTCATGACATATTCAAGATCATGATAAGAGTTCTCAGATACACGAGAACTAACCTTTTTAGAAGTTCTGCTCTTTTTGACTCCCCTACATTTGGCCTTCTTATTTAGAACTTCCTCTGGAATAACCATTTGGAGAGGGAAGGCTTCAAGCACTTCTTGATCAGAAACCCTAGTTTTTGATGAAGCGCATATTCCTTTCGCCCTCTTAACATTAGATTGTTGACTTGTTGTGTATAGCGATTGATGATTAAGGACTTGAGAGAAATAATGGTGATGTAATGAATAAATGAGACTGGCGAGCTTGCGTAGATGAGAGGGATAAGGTAGTTTTTGAAAGTTGAAAAATGTGCGCCCGATTTGTGAAGAGGAAATGTTTTGAAGAGAGAGAAACCTTCCTTTTGCATGAATTATAAAACATAACTTCTCCCCCACGTAAATGACCCTAGTGCCCTTCATCTTTTTAGATTATAATTTCCTTATAGGACTAATCAGATTCAGTTATGTCTGACTTTCTTGATACTTAAGTAAGTGACTACAAGTGTCAATACCCTTTCTTTCCTTTTCAGAAGCCACATGTTGAATAAGATGTTCCATCATCGCGTTACATACGCTTCCCTTGGTGAGCTTGTCACAGTCTTCCTTCTTGTAAGCCTTTTTCTCTTCTCTGAAGCTCTTACTGGGGGTTAAATTAGGTGTCCATAAGTAGCACTTGTCTTTTGATCTTGATCCTTTGATTAACTCTTCATGATATTTGCTAGAGATAACACATTCATTCTTATTGAATCTAACTTTACACCCCTTATCACATAGATTACAAATGCTTATAAGACTGACATTCTGTAATCCCTCCCCACATGCTCTCTATGTGAGATTTTGCTTGTGTGTCTCGTTAGAGCTCTCTAAGCGAGAGCCTTGCTTTGCTGAAAATGTATTGGTTCTTGTTTCCACCATAAAACAGGAACCGTAAATCCAATTAACACGAGGTTGAATGCATTAAAATAATGATAATTTCATGATACAAAGGCTTGAGCATGTTATGACATGATTTGGTATGGATTGGATGGTTAGTGGTTGAAGAAGGTGGGTTTAAATATGATATTTTGGTATTGTTGTGCTGTCATTTTCGCTAAGCGAGACAGATCATCGTTTAGCGAGATCTGCTGTCATAAAAATTCCAACAACATTGAAAATAGTGTATCTTGAGTTTCGTAACTTGAAATGAGATGTGATCAGGTGCATTGGAAAGCTTATTTAAAGCTATATATGATAATGATACTCGATGATACTTACTTGCATGTTTGTTCATGGTGAATGGAATATACTCTCCTTTTCTTATGTGTGCCTTATGACTTATGTTGTAATATGTTTGCATTGAATGAACAAAAATGGATTAAAACCTATGATAATGAGTGAGGAAACTAGGAGCATGGATATGTGAACAAATTAGTAAAGGATAACTAGGTAGTGATAGATGACTTAAATGGTGATATTTGGACATGAAGGTACCTCAGTGTGTACAGTGGACGAATAGTCGCTAAAATGGAAACATATTTGTGAATTAATATGATTTGTATGTGAGATGATTTATTGTTATAAGATAGGTGGATGTGATCACCTGGTGATTTATGAGTGCAATCACGTTACGATTAATGAACTAGTCATGTATTCGGAAAGAATCCCATTGCCTTGTCTGTCCCAAACTGCGATGCTTATGAAAAGTAAGAATTGGGATACACACACTATTGCTTCGCATAAACCAAATGGGTTAGATGCCATAGATAATGTGGAACTCAAATTTAATTAGAGTCTCAAACGAGGAAACGGCTCAAAATGGGTTTGAGTCTCATATGGAGAGACGATTCTCGAA
This sequence comes from Lathyrus tuberosus, assembly GCA_022829125.1. Classification (NCBI taxonomy): domain Eukaryota; kingdom Viridiplantae; phylum Streptophyta; class Magnoliopsida; order Fabales; family Fabaceae; genus Lathyrus; species Lathyrus tuberosus. The sequence goes on along the minus strand of JALAZF010000416.1, from coordinate 3,399,489 downwards.
ATGGGTTAAAGTCCCATGGGGAATCTGAAATCCACAGGGTGGACCTCAAAGTGGGTTAGAGTTCCATACGAGGAAAAAGGCTCGAAATGGTTATTGAGTCCCATATAGAGAGACGATTCTTGAAGTGGATGCGAGTCCCATGGAGAATCCGAAATCCACCAGAAAGTCGAAGCATGTTGCAAGGATATGTGACCCGTGTCGATAATCCCAAACGAAAGGACTTACAAAAGGTAAGTTGAGGGCAATAACCATCCTCATGCAAAAGGCAGATGGAACTTGCATAAGGTATTAGAACATCATTTAACCTCACAGGCACAACAGTGGAGATGACATTGTTTGGGTATGGCGACCATTCAGTACTTGGCCACACAGGCGTCAAGTGTCCAAATTGATCAAAAGGGGAGTAGATTATTCATCCATTCCCATATTTGTACCCAATGCAAAATTATTTTGCGTGCAAAAGGCAACGAAAGTGCTTACAAAAAGGAAGTGAGGGGATACGATTTCGTGCAAAAGGCAACGAAAGTACTTACAAAAGATAAGTTGACTCCTATGCGAAAGGGGTGGAGGAGATACTTCGTGAAAAAGACACGGAAAGACTTACGAAAGGTAAGTTGACTCCTATGCGAAAGGCAGGGAGGTGATACTTCATGAAAAAGACAGGGAATGACTTACAAAAGGTAAGTTGAAGAGACCTTGTGCAAAAGGCACTGAAGGAGTTGCAAATGGTAAGCGACAAGATAAATACCCTGAAAGAATACTGACGAAATATCCATAGAAATTTTGCGTCTTCGAGAACGACTGGCTAAGCGTGCATGTAATGATGCAGAATGTAAGTAAAATGCCAAGTATGGTTGGGCTTTGGTCCGAGAGGGAATAAATTCTGGTCTTTTGGTAGTTTGCCAATACGAATTGAACTTTTGGGTTGGTGAAAGGTTTTGACTTCCCGACACTCAGTATCTGACGATGCCACGATTAGAGGATGAATGTCGATGCTCCTGGGGCCTCATGTTTTGATCTTTTGCTGGAGTCGCGTGCTTGTTTTTGAGAATTCCAGCTTCTTTTTCCTGACATGTCATGACGTCTTACAAATGATTTCATGAGCGTAGCGACATGATTAAATAAGGTTGTGCTTTTACTCTGCCCCAAGGCTTCTTACTAACATATGATGTTGTACTAGCGTGATCTTTTGACATTTGTCATGAACTCAACAATTATTAGCGTATGACACGGTCTGGTCTCCTTTCTTAAAGGCATGGAGTGAATCTGCCTCATTGCCACTTGTTGCCCCAGTTGTAGGGTATTTGGAAGAATTTTCCTTTAAATGAACCCTTGGGAGTGATTATACCATGACAAGGTCTGAGATGGTTTGCCCCAGTGTCTGGATCTGAAGTGATCTGGCCCTGCCCGAGCCTTTGATGGAATTTCCATATATTGATAAGTATGGTTGATTTTGGAGAGATTGATTTAATTTCTACGTGATTGCCCCAGATTCGTTGAATCTTGGAATGACATGCCCTTCTGCTCAACAAAGTTCTTCTCCAGGCGTTTGCATTTTTCATGTGATCATTTGAAATAACTTGCCCCTGACTAGCCGACCCTTGAGGGATTTGTTTTAGACTGACGGTTCTTTGAAATATTTGTTGAATCTCGATGTGGTTGCCCCAAATTGATAGGATCTTGGAGTGGCATGTCCTTCTACTCAGCGGAGCCTTCAGGCATTTTGTTCCTTGGTGTAATCATTTGAGGTGACTTCCCCCTGCTCAACAGAGTCCTCATACGTTTTGCTTCTTAGGTGTGATCAATCTTTCCATTGTGGAAACCTTTTCGACATCAAGTGTTTGTGCGCAAGTAAAACTGTTTGTTTTGAAAATGATAACTTTAATGTAATGCATATGACAGTTTTGAAATCCAAATCGGTTCACTGAAATGATGGTGTGACATATATTGAAAGAATCACTAATTAGAATGTCACATCAATACCAACACGAATGGTAAGCAAATCTCTTTAGGAGTCAGTTTTGACAAGATTTTACCGAAGTATGCTTTCGAAATAACCCTGCTTCAATTAGGTCTTTTGAGGGTTGTAATGTGGCCTGGTTCACGGTTCGAGAAAAAAGGATTTATGGCTCAAAATTTTTTTTTAACCCACCAATTCACCTTGGTGTTCTTCAGTCCTATGTTCAGCTAATTTGGTACATGCACTCACATTTCAAAAGGTTATTGAGTGATAGTGATGATGGTTAAAGAACCACTGATGGTTTTGGAGTGGCAGTCACTCGCTTTTCGATCTTTGATCGTAGTCACACGACTTTGTTCTTGTTGAGGATTTTTCTTTTGATCCTTTCTTTTTGTTTTCTGCTTTCCCTAATTTTTGCATAAACTGATTATTTTGAATTTGCAGTCTACTGGGATTCCCTTATTTTTTGCCTAACTCATTCGTTTTTGAGTTTTTGACTTAGCGAACATTCTTTTTTTTTTTTTACTTTTTGATATCTCGTTTCTTTTTGGAACAAAATCGTGTGACATTTGTTCGCTTGATTTTTTTGAAGGGGTTTTGACTGTCTTGTTCCTTTTGATGGTGAGAGACAACCATGGTGATTTGTGAGGTATGACCTCTTGCGAGGGATAAGGTATGGTTGATCCTCGAATGGGATACTCCTTTTTTCCCTTTTTGAAATTTGAACGCATGGTCAAATTAATTGAAGACTACCCTGCTCTAGGTTAAGATTGAGAGTTTTTTCATTTTAGAATGAAACTCCTACATCTAGGCTCAACCGGGTTGACGAGGGATTATCTTCCTTATATCTCCGGTGTTTGGGAATTTGAAACAATGCATGTACATCATCAACAAGGTTTTATTTAAAAGCATTCAACCGGGAATTTTGTGTTTTTCGATGTCATCATCCTCCCTTGGATTTTGCTTAAACAAGCGTTTGATATCAATGAAAAATATGAGTGAACACAAATGGATTTATTCAAAACATGCATATTTATTTCATTATCATTATCAATTGAAAATACACGAGTTTTTACAAATTAATTTGCACTTAACATAAATAAAATTACACATGAAAATGATTGAATGACGAAATGATTGATGGCATGATCAGCCTTATTATCCACCACAAATTGGGGTTGTTATGCTAACAGAAGTTGATGACAGTCCCTCGGGAGGCTCTTCTCCGATCTACCTTTGCAATGGTTATGGAACTGCAGATGTGCTTGCCTGCAGAGGCGTGGGATTGTTGAGTATGCTCAGACCGCTTGGTGTGAATGAGATTCCTTTTGCATCAATCAGGTCTTGTACCTTGTGCTTCAAGGCTTTACAATCCTCGATCATGTGCCCTGGTGTTCCAGAGTGGTACTCACACCTGGCGTTTGCGTCATAACCTGGAGGAAGAGGGTTTGGAGGAGGCTTAAACCCTCTTAGTTGAACTAGCAAACTGTTGAGCAAAAGAGGGAGAAGTCGATTGTATGACTTAGGAACTGAGTCAAACTGCCTCTTTGGTCTTTTCTCTCCTTGTTGAGCATTATTTTGCTGCTGATTTGGATACCGATTTTGATATTGCGCTTGGCTCCTCTGATTTGGCTGAGGAACAGGAAATAGCTGAGGAACAAATAACGGTTGTTGATAGGGAAACCTCAGAAGTCCAGGTTGTGGGTGATATCCATGAGGCAACTCATGACTTGAGGTTGAGCCAGGAAGATGCACAGGAGCGACCATATATGTTGTAGCAGTTGGTGCGGAGTTGCCTTCCTTCCTCAAAAGTGATTGCAGGATCTCCATAACCAGGCTCATTTGAGTCTTCAGTTGCTTGACCTCCTCCATCAATAGTTCTTGGCCTTTCTGAAGTTCTTCCATAGTGATCTGAGACATGTTTCCTATTCTGAGCGTATGTCGGGAAGTCAACTATCTACTAGGAACAGAAGGTGGTATGAGGTTTTTAGATTTTGTTTTATGAAATGTGAAATGATGCATGAAGGTATGCAAAAAAAATTTATGTCCCCTAGGGGAATGCATATGCTACATTATTTTTTATGGATGATATAATGAGATGAGATGTAGCATCACAAATTCAAAGATTCGACGTATTCTGGATAATCTGAACATGCTTCTCAACATAGGTTCAGAGATCCGACGTATTGAGGTATGTAGAGGCTTGGTTACCTGCATAAAACCCATGTCCCTTCATCAATGGGTGCTAAGGCCTTCATGAAGATTTTCAGAGTCACGGATCTGTCTTGAGAATACCCTCATCAGTGCAAAAATAACTCGCAAAGCCAATGATACTCCCAAGGGAATCTCCTCTAAGTGAGGTTGCCCTCAACTTCGAAAATCCAAGGTTTGCTAAAGGTACCTAGAGTCATGGACTTCCTTTGAAAGAAAGGTCGTCAATGCGAAATGACTCACATGCCAACCAGACTTCAAAAGAAATCTACTCTAGGCGGGATCTTCGTACCTTTTCACCAGGATAACTACACCTTGACGACTTAGTACAAATCTCCCTAACTATCTTAGGTGAACTCTCCAAGCCTGTGTATTGGGCTTATCACACATCATGATCATGTACCTCATTCTGACAAGAGCAATATAACAAATATGTTCAAGATAGAATAGTGATAAATAAAGCAAGTAAGGAAATAGAAATAAACACCCAAACATGCGAAGTAGACAACCTAGATTAGGCTTGACTTGCTTAGGGAATAAGTTCCCAGCAGAGTCGCCAACTGTCGCTACGCAAAAAATGCAGAGAAGTCGCCATCGAACGTTATTTATCCCAATGAGGGAAAAGAAAAAATCAAGAAAACCTCGGAAAAAAGATGGTCTTGTGACCAAGATATGGGTTCGGAAGTCGTTTATGCAAGGGGAAGGTATTAGCATTCCCTCACATCCATCATACTCAATGCGAACCATCTAGGTAGTTTACGCGTGAAGGGTGTCGTTATCTAAAGTTTACTTGCTAAAAAAGAATGGTTCGGGTTGAAACAAAAAGGGTATGGATCTCGCAATCCTATGCCTACGTATTCCCTCGTGCAGTAGGAAAGTCAGAGTCATCGTAGTTCGAAGGACTACGGGTGAATTGGTGGAAGGTTACTCGCCAAGGATTGGGGCCCTTGTGCCTACGTATCTTTATTAGGGAATGAGGAATCAGAGTGTCCGTAGTTCGTGGGACTACGGTATTAAAAAGGTTTGTTGTTTTTGGTGGGCAACGTTGCTTGTATGCTCGCACATGAGATACTTAAGCATTTATTTGTTTGCGGTAGAAATGATGTGCTTGGATCGCATTCTAGCAGTTAGCTTGTATGCCTGTGCATGGGAGGCTTAAGCGTTGTTTGTATTGCGATAGAACGGAGGTAATGTGACCTTTTGGAAGGTTTTGAAAGTTATGCCCTAAGGCAAATGAGTGGTGAAAAGTTGTTTGTTTTTGGCGAGTTTAATTGTAGGTACTTATAGGGGGAGTATCCAACCATAGGCTAAGTACGATCCACAATCAAATACTTGAGAGTTGAGGGGACAATGGTATCTCAACCACTCATGTTTTCCCTAAGAGGACCGAATTAAACTCTTGTTTAGGTTAAGTGTTTTTGGTTGGAAAAGGTGAAGATGATATGGAAAAGATGATGGATTAAATTAGGGTAAGTTGGTGGAGATGTGCAAGACAATAGACTTATGGTATGTACATACAAGGCTTGCTTGGTTAAGTGGAATGAAATGGAATTTGTTAGAAGAGATTGAAGGATGGAATCCCTAAAGTGATGTGTGAATCCCTAAGGTTCTACTTATTTATTTTTTTAAAGAGTTAGACGTTGGATCTAACTTGTTTTTATCTTTGTTTTTGAAAAGTTTTCTAAACGCTTTGTTTCTTATCTTTTCTATCCTATTAATATGCAAGCATGCGAGCATACAAACATAAAGCAGAAAGTAAAGTTCCTACGCTATTACATTTGAATGGGAGAGGGAACATTTTTCCCACAAATAAAATGAATAAAGTACAATAGGATGATAAAGGTCCAAGTCCTCAAAGTTGTACCTCACACATCAAACCAAAAGAGTTAGTATGAGATATAATGATGGAATAGGAATGAATGCTCACAAATGATCATAGAATTCAATCATGCTAAAGAAAACCCTAAAGCTCACTTATCAACATAACCAAAACTATACAAAGTACTATCACATGATATACAAAGTAACATTGCACTTCTAAAATAGCAACAAGTTTCAATCAAAATAATGGCTAAAATTCAATAAAATGGTACTAAAAATTCTACCAAAATAATATCACAAAGTTTCAATGTCATGCTATCACCAAATCTTCATCAAAATGCCTCACAAAAAAAATTCAACAACACATATTGTAAAATTCTAGCAAATGATATGGCAAAGTTCTACACAACTATATTGCGAAAATTCCTCACAAATAAAATTCTACTAAAGGAATTATTTTTAAAATTCTACCAAATGAAATTCTTCAAAAAGGATTATTGTAAAAATTCTAATAAAATGAAATTCTACAAAAGGAATATGAAAATTGTAGAAATTCTATCAAATAAAATTTTACAAAATGATGTTGTAAAATTCTACACAAGATAAAATTCTACAAGAATGATTATTGTGAAAATTCTACTAAAATGAGATTCTACAAGAAAGAATTATTGTAAAAAATCTACCAAAATAATGATGTAAAAAAACTATTAAAATGTTGCAACAGGGGTTGCAGAGTTGAAAAATGGTGTACACTTAGTAATCTGGGCGCAGGGCCTTTCACTAAGCCCAATTGATTTTATGTTGTATTCAGGGAGGGGTGAATGAGAAAAAGGTGGTGCCAGTAAAAATACTTGGGCCCAGAAGCCTGGTCCACCTGAAACTCAAGGGATCAACACAACGCAACTCATTTTCTTTCTCTTTTCACGATCCTAAAACTGTTCGCCTGAATAGGTTCTGCCGTGCCGGAAATCGCTCCCGGCGGCGGCGAAGAACGTTACCACACAAACCTCACGCCATTCAACTCGTATCGCTCTCGCTGTATCAAACCTCTCCTCAATTTTTTCTAATTCTTCTTTAGCAACTCAAACCGATCGTGAAAACGCTATGAACCCTAAATACAAACTTCAGAATTAAACTCTAAAAGGGAGGAATCAAGGCTCTTAATGCTAGGGCTTTGATTCCTCAGATCGAATCCTACATGGCAGCGTCAAGAAACGATTGAAAGATGAAGAGGGAGCCTACCTCAACGACGTCGGGCTTTGACGGTACGAGTTGATTTTGACGCGCAACGAAGAAGAAGATGAAGACGATGCAGGTAATCTTTAATCTCCCTACTCCTTCAACCTTCTATTCTCTCTTCTTCTTCTTCTTCTTCACTTCTTTAGCTCGTAGGACTTGTTGATGCGTGATGTTGCTGTAGTGTGTTCTTGATTATTGTTGAGATTGATGGCGGTAAGAGAATTGTTGCAGAGAGTGGAGGGATGGCAGGGTGAAGTTGTGAGTGGCCTTAGTAGAGAATTGAGGTTGAAGAAGGTTGAATCTGAGAGTGAAGGTTCTGCAGTGTGGAATCATTGTTGTTCTTGCTTATATTCTTGTTGAACGTGTGTGTAATTGCAGTGAGAGTAGAGTGAGGCTTAGCTCTGGTTTGCCTTGAAGCTTGCTCAACCATGGTATACGACAGAGCTTTGTAGGGAAGGCGAGGAAGATAAAAATGGAGAGAGCTCAGAGAGATGATTCTGAGGAGTTTGTGTGTCAATGATTGGTGATGAGGATGAGATAACTTAGAGGGGATCTCAATTGAGAATTTAGAGAGAGTGAGATTGATGAAGAATGTGATTGAAAGTCCCAATGATTGAGGTGGTTCAGCTTATATAGAGGGGAGAGTTTAACAGAATTTAACTCTGTTAGTCATGAAAGTTAGTGAAAGTTAGTTGAATGTTAGAGTTAACTGAATTTTCTGTTAGTTAGGGATTTGTTAAGGTGTTAAATGCTTTTTGAACATTTTGTTATGACAGTTAGTGACAGTTAGGGTGGTTAATAATTGGTAAGAAGTTAGTTGATGTTTATTTTGTTAGTTAGAAGTAAAAATCTGGTATGTTAGCTTGGAGTCAGTTAAAGATTGGTTAGCTTTGAAATTAGTGCAAAGTTAGTCTTTAGGTTAGTTGTGACCTTTGAAGTGTGAAGTTAGCTTGTATGATCATGAATGGAATTGCATTTCTGTTAGGGAAGTTGTTAGCTGGAAATCGATTTGGATTAAGAAATTAGTAATGTGAATAGTTTTGACGTTAGTTGATTACATGATTTTGAAATGTGAAGTGAATTTGGAAGTGTGAAGGAAATTGAATCCTGAATGCAATTTGAGTATGCCAAACATTTGAAATGCATCGCTTGTTTTCTTTTATTTGACTTGGGAGAGTGTAATTGAAATTTCTTGGTTGATTTGAGATGCTTAGCTTTGACTATGAGTTGTATGTGATATGCTTGGTTTTGAATGTGAGTTTTATGCATGCTGTTATGAGATTGGAATGGTATGTTAGCTATTGGAAAGTTGAATTATGATACTCTTGGAAAATGTTAGGAGTTAGTATTAGTTTGAGAGATTCTGCTGAAACTTGTATTGGGTTGGAAACTGCTACTGCAGCAGGGTTTTCTTTGGTTTTGTGAGAGCTTTTTGGTTCAGGTGCAGTTGCATTTTGTGTTAATGATGTGAATGTGTGTGCTGAATTTGTGAAACATTTGTGGACTTGCATTAGTGCTACTGTTAGATAGTAAATTATGTGTTTTGGTTTGTGGGTCTATGTATATGTATGTGTATGGCATGTGTGTTTGTATGGAGTGACTTGATGTATGCACCTTAGTGTTGGTTTATGGAATGTTCAGATTTTGGTTTTTTGTGACACTGCAGGTCTGGCAGATTATGCAGGCTTTGCGTTAATGTGAGGATGATTTGGCCATGGCTCGACACAAACTTGGTTGATGCAATATTTACATGAAGCATGGAGTTGGTCATGAAGAACCTAGCACGACATCAAGCCTCCTGAGGCAATCTGAGGGCTTTGGAGTAAAGCTGCACCAAGGTGGCGCTACAAGCTCAAGGCCAACAAGGAAACTTCTCCTTTGTTATGTTGTGCATTAGAAACAAAAGTGTATGATTAGGATGGACTAAGTACTCATGTAATGAACAATTTGTACTCACTTAATCAAACTTTGTTTTGCTTTTAAAGTGTATGGACACAAGCAATGTACTCCCTCCGTCTCATAAAAAGTGTCTCATTTGCACTTTTTCTTTGTCTCAAAATAATTGTCCATTTACATTATCAATGTTGTAATTATTATTATTTTTTCACTACTATACCCCTATTCATTAAATTTCACTTTATTCAACTATTTTATCAACTATATTTACTAGGGATATTTTAATAAATGACATTAACTTTTTCACTACAACCAACACATCTAATCATTTTCTTAAGAACCGCGCATTGGTCAAATATGACACTTTTTATGAAACGGAGGGAGTAATTGACACTCATTGATTCAAATAATTGAAAATGCACTTCATCAGTGTAATTACAAATGATTAGCACATGACATGAATTGGTATGGTGAAAGGATACCTTGAAAAGGGAAGACCAAAGTGGATTTAGGGATTAGAGTTAGAAAGTTGTCTTTGGTCAATTGGTTGACCCAAAAAGTCAATAGTTGACTAGAGTCAACTATAGGTAAAAAATTTGGTTTTTTTAATGTATTTTCATGATTTGGATTTTGATGATGTAATGTTGTTTTTTGGTAATAAAAATGGCCTTTTAATGGTGTAACATGAATGTAACTTGCATTTTGCGAAACATGACTTTTTCTCCATTTCTCGTTTGAATCATGGGCCATATGGACTTATGCAATGTGATTTAATAATAAATGAAACATTTTGAATGGATTATGTAACTTGTGCTCCAAGGAAATAGCTTCCCCCTCAAAATGGAATTTGAATTCTCCTTGAATTGAATGAAGCACCAATACACTATGAATTGAATCAATGTACTATGAATCTCTATGAGACATGAAACCATGGACTAGGAATGCAAAAATACACTAAGAATCAATGGATAAATGGATCATGCATTTAAAAGCAAACATGAATAAAAATGGAAGAAACAAAGCCTTGTACCACATGGATCATTAAGCAACAAAAGCTTAATACTAAACCCTGATCAAAAGATGATTAAGCTTGATGAAAGATACTAAGGGATAAATGGTGTAAATCAAGTCACAAAGACCAAATGACCCCCTCTATGAACTAGGGTTTCAATTAAGCCAAGATCAAGATGCAAAACCACAAATGTTGAGCATCCTCAATTAGGGTTTCCTAGCTTGATCCAATCTTAGACCCTTGAATACAAGACATTATGCATGACATGAATGATCTTTGCATGGATGTATGCAGATGGGTTAAAGGTTATAAGTTATATGAAAAAGTGGAAAAAGAGGGGGTAAATTTTGAGATGTGACAGTGCTTAATTAATATATAAGATGCATTAAAAATTTCTAAAAAAATATCACAATTAGAACCCATCGCCGAATAACATTAGCAAATAATACTAGCTAAAGAGTAAAAGTCTACATAAAACCAGTAAAGAGACTCTCTTCATAAAAGATCATCGACACTCAAAATCAATATTGACTCTTAATGATTATAAATTTTATTCATGATCTTATCCACAACACTTCAAATTTAATACCACATTTATAAAAATGTAATATAAATTTCATTTTATTTTAAGTTGATAACTATATTATATCTAAATTTATTTAAGAATGTGAATAATTATTTTCTATTTTATTTCAGTTTTATCTTAATTAATTAGTGAGATCATTATATAACATAATTTTATTGTTTATATAACATAGTTTTATTGTCTAATTAATATTGTTTATATAACATAATTTTACTTTGACAATCAAATTGTAGTAATTTTAGCTTAGAACTCAATTTTAAAAATATATATTAAAATACAATCATATAATGAATGAATGAATGAAAAAAAAAAACTATATCTTACTTCTAAAAGATTTGTGATGTTTCTACATACAAATCTAAAAAGTTTATCATAGATAATATTCAATAATATTCGATTCATAAAAACTAATTGTATATCAAATTTGTATGATCAATCAAAATACGGTTTCATTTTTATTGTTTTTATGGAAATTTTTAAGGTTTAATGATGGTGTCTAAATTCAAAATAGCAAAAATATTATAATTCATAGATCACTTACAAAATCAAAAGGAATTACCAAAATTCAAACATATAATTCATAAAAAATGTATTATTAAATAAATTCAAATAAACATTCATATAAAAAATCATATAAAAATGTGGAGATATAAATAATAATAATTACTGATAAAAATTGTATAAAATTGACTTGTACATTATATGTGTAGATGTCTAATATTTTATTAATTTTACGTATTGACAATAGATGCTAAACCCTTGAAATGAACATTTTATGTATTTTTTAGAAACAGAAAATGCTAAAAGATAATTTTTTTAATTTCTAGATTTACATCTCTCTAACTAATATTTCACTTTTTCTCCGCCACAGTTATTTAATTTAAAAGTCTCTTATTAGTAAGTCAAAATGAATATGTAGAAAATGAAAACAGAAAATGTTTTAGTAGAGTAAACGAAATTTAAAACATAATAAAAATGCAATAGACTAAGCTCATAATTTTGTAGATATAAAAAACATGTTTAACCCTCAGTATTATAGTTAGTCATCGCCTCTCTTCATTTTCCTCATACAAACTTGATACCGTCGAGCAATGGACACGGCACAGGCTTCTGTCTCGTTTTAAAGAGAAGCTCTATATCAATTTATTTTTAGCTTTGCAAAATCATCGTCGATAATCTCTTTTACAGATGCAGATCAGGAGAGTGCGCCAGAGCACGCTGGTACACTAACAGAAACCAATGAAGTTTTACAATATGGGGCAAATTTTGCAATAGAAACTTGTACATCAGTTTCCAGGATCTATAAACGGAGCATGCGTCTTTAAATAGTAATAGTTCTTTGAGAACAGAAGTCTCTCAAAACAAACCTTATCTATGAGAAGTTTCCTCCATTATTGTACTAAATTACCTTAAATTAGGCTGCCTGTGCAACAGACTCAGATGCATCGGTATCTTTCCTGAAAATTGGATGTGCGTAAAATAGTTAAAATCAATTAACAAAAAAATCAACTACATTTTCTGACATGAAGAACATGATGAGAATTTGATCCACAGTTTTATTTTTCAGTTCTCAAGACTTTCGAAGGAAAAGATGAGGATCCAAAAAGGTAAAGGTCTCACCTTGCAATTCCTTCCCCAACTTCCATTCTGAGAAAGTTTACAACCCTCACGGATGAACCCACCTCCTTTGATAAATTATCCAGCACCGCCTGCAAAGAGACATGAAAGATACTAGGTAAGGAATTAACAAATAAACAAACCGACTCCTTAGATGGATACTCCACAATCGACACAGAACTCTATACATATATTATAAATAGCACATTTTGGATGTGTGTCTCTTGTGGAGTGAGAGGAGTAAATCTTGACGACATTACTATATACATAGATGGTCAAGATAAAAGATTTTTAAACAGTGACAGGATTCTAAAAGTTATATGATCCTGCTTCAATATTAATCATGTATACATATGCATTATGCATGCATACGTATCTACAAACATTATTGCATACTTACATAAATATACATAATGCTACCTGAGTGATGGTTTTGAAATCAAGAAAAATGTGTTTGCTGGCATTGCACACAATAAATCACCTTCGTTCACTGGTCATTGACCATAAGACATCTTAATACCCTTAGAATTGAATTGCTTCGAAGTTTCGAGGCTACTGGCTACCCACAGATCTATATTTGCATATTTGAGTGGTAGAAACTAGAAAGTTCTTAGATTCCCAGAAGCAAACACGGATTAAATGGATGGAAACTGGCCTGAATTGCTATAATACCGAATACTACTTATGACACTTGTTAAGGAATCAAATATAGTAATAATGTATTAGAAGTTGTATAGTCAATTCTTTAGAAGTTTTTTTATACTGCTTTCAACACAAAACTACCCTTTTTTGGATTCCTTAACATGTGCCCTTAGAAGCAATGTAGTCAAGCACGAGATCTTAAGTAGGATCGGCCGGAAGGTGAAAGATCCTAAAACTAGGATTGTAGCACGACACGTAAGATCTAAGGGAGGGGAAAATTACACACGCACAAAAGCATGCAAATCATAAAACATAGACAGATTTCTTAACATGTGCCCATTTGGATTCCTTAACATGTGCCCATTTTTGGATTCCTTAACATGTGCCCATTTGGATTTAATCTACTATCTCATAGAAATCAAAGTATCATGTCATGAAATGATTTCCCTTTTTAAGAATAAAGGCAGAGTGTCAAATGAAATTTAAAAGTACAAGGGACAGATTCTGAACCAATCCAAGCATTGATAAATTTTTTTTTCTTTCATCAATCAAAAACCAATATTAGCATATAAATACAACCATCATAATAAAATTCTCATAAAATAATCAAATTTGATTTAGAGAATAAGAGAAACCTCACATACCTTCACTTTCATAGTATCATTCATAACAAACTTTTGGTCCATAAACACAACATCCTCAAAGTACTTGCGCAGACGACCTTCAACCATTTTATCTATGGTCGTCTGAGATTTACCAGAAGCTTCTGCCTGAAATATAAAAACCAAAACAGAGTCTTGAACAAAAAGTTTTGTTATTTTTCTATAGTGTGGTAAAGAAATTGGCACTTCAGCACAAGAACTAGAAAAATCACAAAATATAATATAAGATTAACATTGAGCAGATTACATTTTTCTGAAGTGATCTTTTTTATTCTAAACTTTTAAGTGCTGTTGATAGTGGTGTATCAAAAAGTTGAATTAGTCAAAACTAAGACAATCCTAAATCCACATGCAAGACTCTAGAGCCACTAATGATAGCTCTCATTCATGAGGGCATATTCACATGTAGAGTGCAATAAGGTTGCCATTCTTGTGTATGGCCATAGAGTTTAGAGAGGTTGGTCCAAATGCCAAATTTGCCAAAATGAACAAAACCTTTCCGGACAAAGTATATTGGCATCCAACTAAACTACAAGCTATCTTAACCCCAAAAACCCTACAAGACAGTCTTAAGCCACACATTGGAAGAAACTTGGGGCAGGCAGTTACAGGAAAGAAAATTGTATGTATGCAAGCATTGAAATTTTCACATCAGAAACCTGAATTAGAAGAACAAAACTATTGAGACGATAACTGATGAAGAATCAGTTATTCTAAATTTTTCAAATTACATTACACTTAAACAAATGACGAAATTTCAAATAACTCTTAAAGATAGTAGCTATGGAAGCTTAAGCATGTCACCTTCCATCACAATTATGATTCATATAATAGCATGGATATATCACTATTCATAAGTTCAAAAGAAATCACAGAATAACAATACCTGAGATTTAAGAATTTCACGCTCATTTTCTAATGCATCCAAAGCTACAAGTTCCTTCGTTAAGAATAATGGTTTTGCCGCCACTACATGCATGGCCAACTCTGATCCAACACGTTGAAGTGCATCCGCGTGTGTTTTATCACCATCAACTTCAAGCGATAAGATTCCAGCTATGCGACCCAAACCTAATCAAACAGGAGGATGTTAGGATCTACAATTGAGTCGTGCTTTTAGGTGCTGCGTAGAATTTGGTACTTAGCACAAGATATCATAAGAGGAAATAATAACAAATTTGTGCGTATGGTATGCGGTGATGACAATTGATAATTGATTTTTGAATGAACTGATTTGTGTGTACAACTTCCCATGTGAGGCAATGTGGAAATCCGATTTTGAGAAATCAATTATTAGTGGAACGAGTGAGTTACCGGGTTGGGGACTGGTATGAAGATATGTAGATACAAGACCATTAGATGGTGCAGGCATAACATAAGCTCTTGTAAGTTTTACATTCTCTCCCATCATGGCAGCTACATCTGTGATAGCATTTTGAACCGTAGTTTCTCCATTGATCTTTGGATGTTCAAGATTCAATCTTATATCCTGGTTAAAGAGAAATTTAACTATTGATTCATTTCAATCTCATAGACAAAACGGCATCTGCCGATACCGTTATATTATGGTTAATTAACACCACGACCACAATCAGTGTCACAACACACCGAAATAGCGAAAAGAAAAAAGAGTTTAGTTACCTGAAAAGATTGAGGTCCAAAGTGAAAGGAAGAAGAATTATTATGGAGCAACAAAGCTTGGTTAGCGAGAGATAACGCCAAGTGTTGAAAAATGTCATTTCTAGCAACGAAATCGGTTTCGCAGTTGAGTTCAATGAGTGCGGTTTTGTGGTGGTTTTGAGCTAGAGCGAGCAAACCTTCGGAAGCAGTTCGAGATGATTTTTTGGAAGCGAGAACAATTCCCCTCTTCCGGAGTTCCTTCTGAGCGGCGTCGATGTCCCAGTTCGAATCCACCAGAGCTGCTTTCACGTCTTTAATAGGGGCGCTTGTTCTTTCTCTCAATTGCTTTATCAGATTCATTTCATTCGACGCCGAAAATGATGAATACTTGGCGGCGGCGGTGAAGAGCTTCACGTAAGCACGTCTGCCGGCGCCGCTTAAACCCGCCATGGCTGCGTTCGAGGGTTAGGTTGTCTGAAATTTTTTTTTTTTGTGTTAAGCAAGTTTCTGAAAAGAAATTAATACGGTGGCGAATTCTCACAAAACCCGTTCGGTTCAACTGGACTACCGGTTTTCATGTTCGATTGGTTGAACCGGGCAATCTGGATTCTCAAACTAGACAACATTACGATTTTGTACTTTCCTTCGTCTCGATGTACACACTTTATGTCTTACTAATTTGTAAATAATGGATATATTTGTTTTAGCATAATTATTTTTAGATTTTTAAAAATGGATTTTATAAAATTGTTTATTAAAATATTATAAGTTTTTTATATTTATTTTTTAAATAAAAAATTAATATTGACATTTTATAAAATAAACATATATTATTAAGATCAAAATATATTTAAAAGAGATTAATTTGAATACACTATTAGTATTTTACACTGTTATCCAATTAAAATGAGTTATTTTGGCCCATGAGAAGGAAAAAACATAGAAGAAGTAATTATTAAAATAGTTTAATTATATATTTTTTTTAATTCCATAATTATGTATCAAAATGATTTATTCCATTGGATGAGAGTGTAAAATAGTTTAACATTGATAGTGTATTCCAATTAATGTCAAATATTCCTAGTTAAAATTAAAAAAAAATTTAAAAGTTTTATTTCAAAAATAATTGTTATGAAAAGCTATTTTGTATTTTTTGAAAAATTTTTATCCAAAATTAAATTCAATAAAATAATAAAATATCTAAAATAACATTATAAAAATAACTATTCAAATTAAATTTTCATTTAAGGTTTTTTATAAAAAAAAAGTTTCTTTTGTAAATTTTTTTTTTTGCACAAAATTATATTTACACTATAAAAATCATTTTAAAAATACAAAACAATCGGCCTCAATGTCTTACTTGTAAAAAGTGTCATTAATTATGCTAGTAATTTGTAGATAATGGCATTCGCGCAGGTTGTCTCGATGTCGCTCGTAATTTATTCAGGAAAAATTAAGTTAAAATAATTATTTATTGGTTTAGTTAAAAAGAGAATAAAATTGTATGTAAATAAATACTAGTTGAAACTATCTTACAAAAGAAATGACAACTAACACGATAACATAAGTATTTATGGATGAATTTTATATACATGACACTTGTAATTTGTTGAATTAACACATTAAATTTGAACTGAATTTTGTCTCGTGTTCTGAATATATTGGATTCATAAAACTCGTCTCACCAGTACGTCAATTTCGTTTTGTACAGATTTTCAATGTTAAATAAAATAAACAACTCTTTTTTATTGTTATCACCACACAGAAGAACATTGTGATAATTAAGATCTCTGTTATATTGTTGCAAAGTCTATTTGCAAATTATATATAAATAACCGGAAGAAGAAAATAAGTTAAATAATAATTTATGGTGCTAAAAATTATTGGGGGAAATGTATAAAAACTTAACTAATTTTGGTAATAAAATATTAATAGGGGTTAGTGTTGTAACGTCCCGTTTATTTTAATTTATTTTTCGTAATTAAATTATGTGTTATTCTATGAATTATTGATGTTTTGGTGTGTTTGAGGTACCCTTTAGTGTGGGGCAGTGGCCTTAAATAATAAAATTTAAGGTGATATGGGTGTGTGAGTAAAATTGCAGAAATTTAAGGGGTTGTGAGAGTAAAATTAAATAGAGAAAAAAGAATATACACACAGTGTAAAATATTTTTACACTGTCAACCAATGACAGGCGTGTATCCCGCCACATCACACATTTATTTTTAAAATACTGTTATGATTTGGCACTTTAAAATAATCTGATTGGATGTATGTGTAATATTTCTTTACACCGACCGTGCACAACCTTTAAACTCAATTAAATATTTAATATTAGTTATTATTTATTTAATTGAATAATAGGTAGATTTTATTTAAATTAAAATAATTAGTGAAAATTATTATTATTATTATTATTATTATTACTAGGAATAAGTGATAATAATATTAGGATATATTAAAATAAGAGAAAAGGGGAAGTTAAGAAAAATGTGTCAGGCACGTGAAATTGGAGAAAGAGAAGAACGTGAAAAGAGAAAGAAAGAAGAAGAGAGCTAGGGCATAGGAAGGGAATCTATTGTTGAAGAAACTTGCAAGAAACTATAAGATAATGGTGGGGTTCCGATTCTATAAGGGTTTGCATAATGATTGTGGGCGGGGATTTAGATTGCTCTGTTAGAATTATTTTTCTTGATGCTATGAACTTGTAATTGTGACATCATGAACTTGAAATTATGTGATCATGAGGTGTTGTGGTTTGATGATTTGATTGCTATAAATTATATAATTGTGTGATGATTGTGATGTTGTTGAAATGTTCTTGTTGCTGTATGTGGATAGGAATTATAGTTTATAACACGAGTACATGAATTATAGGTGAATTTAGGGGTTTGAATTGTGTAAAAAATGATTTTTGTACTGAAAAAGTAGTAGAAAAGTGATTTTGCACGGGTGTAACCGGTTACCAGAAATGGTGTAACCGGTTACACTGTTGAAAAACTGTGTTTTTTGGCAAAATTGAGCGGGTGTAACTGGTTGCCATAAATGGTGTAACCAGTTACAATGTGAAAACAATGGCTAGCAGTGGCGTGGTTACAGGGTGTAACCGGTTACTGCATTTGGTGTAACTGGTTATGTAACACCTCACTTTCCCATTTTAGAAAAATATATAAATAATACGAAAATAATCAGAGTTTCCTTACAAGTAGGATGTCACATCATTCAAACATAACATGAAGTCTCAATTACTTCATTACTTCTTTTCTCATAAATAAATTGAAACTGCGGAAATAATTATTTTATTCAAAAGTCACGGCACCAATGCCTACATAATAATACTCCACATAAACTCGTGGTCCACAACGTTTTCAAAAGAATAGTGATACGTAACAGAATCAAATAAAGAATGACAAATAATGAAAAACTCCCAAAATCCCGTGTTGCGTATCAGAGCGACTCCTAAGACTCGATCAGGCAACACGCACTCCACGCACTACTCAAGTACCTGGATTATCTGTACTTCCCAAGAAGCACAGACACAAGAAACAACAAAGGGGTGAGAACTACATTCAATAATTAACGGTGTATAATACGTATTAAGGAGTAGTAATCACACATTCACACATAAACAACACACAATCACGACATACTTGTCACTTTCACTTATGATTCACCAAACACATAATAATGCAATGCGACTCAATGACATGACACAGTGCATGTGGTACCAATACACCATGGTTCATTCAATCGAACCCGATTCCTAATAAAATCCAGATAAATCACATACACTCCCACTGAGCAATGATTTATCTCCATTACGACTCCACATTGGAGTCCGGACAATACTAGGCATCCATCATGGATTCCCACCTAGCTGTCTCCACCAGACACATCATGAAATGCATGACACAGACTATGCACAAAACACATGTATAATAACAATTATACATCTTTACGATCCTCCCGATCACACGTGAGATACATACTCACCGTAATACACAATAGTATTACCACACATATCCAATCAATTCAGCATAACACACACAATCAAGGAAAATACCTCATGTGGCCTACATTAGCTAATTGTCTAATTAATCCACCTAAATTCAAATTTTCATTATTCTCCCTACCATTCTTAGGTTCAACAAGTTCTGACACCCATCCCAACCTCTTAGACCAAAAGGAGCTGCATCAGACGCGAAATCGAGAAAGAAATCGCGAAACAGTGAAATTCTGCACTCTCGCTGGTCATACGCGTAATGCCCATGCTCATACGTGTAATGCCCAGCTCGCTCGCCCATCCTGTTGTGTACTAGACGCGTATTGCCCACTCTGCAGCTTTCCATACGCGTATTGCCCTACGTGCTACGCGTATGAGCAGAGACTGATTTCTCCCAAAAATTCCATTTCCAGATCTCCTACGTGTATCACTAGCCTATTACGCGTAATTCCCACGTAACCACCCTTGCCATACGCGTATCGCCTTGCCAATACGTGTAATGGCCCTCTGGCACGCAATGCCATACGCGTAACGCCTCCTCTGTTACGCGTATGGGCAAAGACTGTGAAAAATCCCAACTTTTCATATCAGTCCGAATTCTACCACTATGATCTTACTTCTAACATCCATATATGTCCTAAAAATCATTTCTACATTGATTTTAAGACCCATAACTTCACATTACCTTATTCTCCTATTATTACTAATCAATTCAATGTTCCCTAGATCTAAATTCGTCACTCTCAACCTGCAACAAAATCAAATCTGCAAACACAGTTCATTCATACAGCCACAATAGAATAAATTATACATGAAATTCATACTATTATCAACAAACTCATACAAATCAACAACAATCATCCATAACAGATTCAATATTCATCAACAACACACGTATACGGAAATTCTACGAGGGAAATGACCCCTCACTACCCTCTCATGTTATTAACACCTATATTGAACCCATTCTCCCCCTACCTCGAATTTGGTCAGAAATTCCTGTGAAAATTGATGGAGAAGAATGCCCTAGCTCTTCCTCTTGTTCTTCCTTCTCTAAACCCTTTTTTGGTGAAAGTACAGTTATCTCTAATTCTATCCTTAATCTTAGATTAATGAATTTGACCCTTATTTTCCTCTCACTAACACATTACTAATTAAATCTGATTTTATTTCATAATAATAATATTATTAGTGATAATAATAATAATACTAATAATATTACTCATAATAATAATAATAAAAATATTAATAATCTTGGACTTAATATTAATAATAATAATATACTTTATACTACTATTATTAAGCATGGCCCACACATTATTCATTACTATCCTATTATTATCTCGACATCTCTATTTTTCCCGTTCCGTTAAGGACACTCCGCCCACGCGCTCAACTACACACACCCTAAACAAGGCTAAACAAACAAAATAACACATGACGATTAAATAAATTAAAATGGGGTGTTACAACTCTCCCCCACGTAAAATATTTTCGTCCTCGAAAATGTACCTGATGGAAACAGTTCTGGATACGACTCTCGCATCTTGCTTTCTAATTCCCAGGTCACACTTCCTCCAGCAGCTCCTCCCCAAGCTATGCTCACCAGAGGAATGTCTTTTCCTCTGAGTTGCTTCATCTTGCGATCCTCGATCCTTACCGGCATCGCTTCCACAGTAAGATTATCTCGAATCTGCACTTCATCCCTCTGGATAACATGAGATGAATCAGGCACATACTTTCGAAGCTGCGACACATGAAACACGTCATGCAAGTTCGAAAGTTCAGGCGGCAATGCTACCCTATAAGCAACTGCGCCAACTCTTTGCAAGATCTGATACGGTCCAATGAATTTAGGATCCAACTTCTTTGATTTCAATGCACGTCCAACGCCAGTCACAGTGTTGACTCTCAGGAATACATGGTCACCTTCGCCGAATTCCAAGTCTTTCCTCCGATTATCATGATAACTTTTCTGCCTACTCTGAGACGCTTTCATCTTCTCACGGTTCATCTGAATTGTCTCAATAGTCTGTTGCACAATCTCAGGCCCAAGTACAACATTTTCACCAGTTTCATACCAACGCAGAGGCGTCCTACACCTCCTACCATACAAGGCTTCGAAAGGTGCCATTTCAATACTAGAATGGTAGCTATTGTTATACGTGAACTCAATCAATGGCAAATGAGTATCCCACGCACCACCTTTCTCCAACACACTGGCTCTCAACAAATCCTCTAACGACTGAATAATCCTCTCAGACTGACCATTGGTCTGTGGATGATAAGTTGAACTCAACTTCAGTTTAGAACCCAAAGCTTCCTGCAAACTCTTCCAAAATTCTGAAGTAAACCTCAGATCTCTATCCGACACTATGCTCGACGGAACACCATGCAGCTTCACAATTATTCTGATGTAGATCTCCGCCAGCTTTGACAACGGAAAACTGATATTAATTGGTATAAAATGTGCGGATTTTGTAAGCCGATCCACAACTACCCAAATAGCATCAAAGCCTCTCACCGTATTCGGCAAACCAGTAACAAAGTCCATAGTAATACTATCCCACTTCCATTTCGAAATCTCCAACGGTTGCATCAACCCCGAAGGTTTCTGATGCTCCACTTTTGACTTCTGACATGTCAAACAAGCATAAACAAACTGAGCTACGTCTCTCTTCATACCGGACCACCAAAATAACTTCTTCAAGTCATGATACATTTTCGTGGCTCCCGGATGAATACTCAAGCTACTCCGGTGACTCTCCTCTAAGATGGCTTTCCTCAATTCATCATTATCCGGTACACAGATTCTGCTCCGGAATCTCAATACACCAGCATCATCCACTTTAAAATCACTATCAGTATCATCCCCTCCTGCAGGCATCAAGTCCACTAGCTTCACATCAAGTCTCTGATTTTCCTTAATTACATCCAAAAAGTCATTATTCATTCTAAGCATACCCAATATAACACTCTCAGGCGTAGTTTCACAAACCATACTCAAGTCTCTGAACTGTTCGATTAATTCCATTTCTTTCACCATTAATGCCGACATATGAATTGTCTTCCGACTCAGAGCATCTGCTACAACATTAGCTTTCTCCGGATGGTAACTCAAATTAAAATCATAGTCTTTCAATAACTCTAACCATCTCCTCTGCCTCATATTCAATTCCTTCAGATCGAACAAATACTTCAGACTCTTGTGATCACTGAATATTTCAAATCTCGATCCATATAAATAATGCCTCCAAATTTTCAATACAAAAACCACCGCAGCTAATTCAAGATCATGAGTAGGATAATTTCTCTCATGCACCCTCAATTGTTGCGAAGCATATGCCACCACCTAGCCATCTTGCATTAACACTCCGCCTAATCCCATCTTAGACGCATCACAATACACCACAAAAGGTTCACTTGGACTTGGTAGAATTAATACTGGGGCTGTAGTCAATTTCTTTTTCAACTCTTTGAAACTTTCCTCACACGCCGCATTCCAAACAAAAACTTGATTCTTTCTAGTTAACTGAGTCAACGGTAACGCCAAATTAGAAAACCCTTCGATAAACCTTCGGTAATAACCTGCCAAACCCAAGAAACTTCTAATTTCCGTTACTGCCTTCGGAGGTTCCCACTGAAGCACCACACTTACTTTAGACGGATCCATTACTATGCCATCACCAGAAATAACATGACCCAGGAAACTCACAGTCTTCAACCAGAATTCACATTTCGAGAACTTTGCAAATAATTTATTAACCTTCAACACCTGCAATGCAATTCTCAAGTGTTCTGCATGATCCTCTTCAGACTTAGAATAAATTAGTATATCATCAATGAATACCACAATAAATTGATCCAGATAAGAATGAAAGATATGGTTCATATATTCCATAAACACACCTGGCGCATTAGACACTCCGAAAGGCATCACGACATATTTGTAATGTCCATAACGAGTTCTGAATGCAGTATTCTGAATATCATCATCCTTCACTCTAATCTGATGGTAACCCGACCTCAAATCAATTTTGCTAAAAACACTAGCCCCCACCAGCTGATCCATTAAGTCATCAATCCTCGGAAGTGGATACTTATTCTTAATGGTCACTTTATTCAATTGACGGTAATCAATGCACAGACGCATACTACCATCCTTCTTTTTCACTAACAACACTGGAGCTCCCCACGGCGACACACTCGTCATAATAAACTTCTTATCAAGCAATTCTCCAATCTGAGATTTCAGTTCTGCCAATTCTGATGCAGACATCCTGTACGGCGCCATAGAAATAGGTCCGGTACCAGGAACAAGATCAATAGTTAACTCAACTTCTCTCGTCGGAGGTAATTCTGTAATATCATCCGGAAACACTTAAGGAAATTCACTCACCACCGATAACTCATTAACTGATGTCTTGCTTTCAACTGATAACGAGGCAAACACAACAAACATCTTAGCTTTGTCTTCTAACATGGTTCTCAATTCTTTGGTAGACAAAGAATTAGTCAACGCTTCCTCTTTAGGAGTAAGGAACAACAACCTCTTCCTAAAGCAATCAATGTAAACTCGGTTGAATTCCAACCAGTTCATTCCCAAAATGATATCTAGATTACTGAGTGGTAAACAAATCAAGTCCACTCCGAATTTTCTACCAAAAATAGTCAACGGACAATTCAAGCATGCTAAAGAAGTAACCACAGAACCAATAGATGGAGTCTCAATAGTCATCCTCCGATCTAGAGTAGACGACACAATTCCTAATTTCCTCACACAATTAACAGAAATGAATGAGTGGGTTGTACCCGTGTCAATGATAGCAATCAAAATAATGTCATTAATAAAACAAGTACCTTTGATGGAACGCTCCTCGTTGGTAGACTGGGCTCCTACCAATGCGAACACCTTTCCACTTGTCTGAGATTTCTTCGGCTTCTGACAGTGAGTGCTAATATGACCCTGTTCTCCACAGTTGTAACGGGTAGGTATATTAGTCCTACAATCTGCCACAACATGACCTGGTCGTCCACACTTGAAGCACTTATTCACCTCATTCGGACAATTGCTAGCACGTTGACCCGTGCCACCACATCTGAAACACTTGGTAGTATCGGGAACCACCCCCCCCTCTTTTGGCTTCTTTCCCACAGTAGCTTTCTGTTTTCCTTTGTCAGCTGGAGCACTATAAGGCGTACTCCCTTACCTCTGCTTACCCTTCCGGTCACTCAAGGCCTTGTAATGAGCAATTCGGGCCTTGTTATCATTATCATAGATCTGGCTTCTGCGTACCAGTTCTGGGTAATTCCATATCTTATGACAAGCAATGCCCTGTTTGATCTCGGGACGCATCCCGTTCTCAAACTTCAAGCATTTCGAATTCATAGTCTCATCCGTATTATAGTGAGCACAATACTGCACCAATTCTTCAAAC
Source organism: Lathyrus tuberosus (assembly GCA_022829125.1). Lineage (NCBI taxonomy): Eukaryota > Viridiplantae > Streptophyta > Magnoliopsida > Fabales > Fabaceae > Lathyrus > Lathyrus tuberosus. The sequence continues at coordinate 3,374,782 of JALAZF010000416.1, read as the reverse complement.
CGAGCATCATATTCAGCAACAATCATGCTACCCTGTTTCAGTTCCAGAAACTCAATTTCCCTCGCATGGCGAACATCTTCCGGAAAATACTTTTCCAGAAACTCAGCCTGAAACTCAGCCCAAGTAATGTCAGCACCTGCAGCTTCCAACCTCTGACGACTATTATTCCACCAGGCTTCAGCTTCGCCTTCCAGCATATGAGTGCCAAACTGTACCTTCTGAGCCTCATTGCACCCCATGGTCCTGAAGATCTTCTCAATAACCTTCAGCCATTTCTGTGCAGCATCAGGATCAAGAATACCACCCTCATATGTAGGCGGCTTATTGCTCTGGAACCTCTCTAAGTTACGGAACTACGCATCCCCAGCAATCTGATTGTTGTTCTGCACTGCCTGTGCCATAGCCTGCAGCAAGAGCAGCATCATTCCTCCCTGTTATACTGTTCAACAATCGAAACACGGTTAGAAGAACACACAAATCTATACCTATTCTAAGGACAGACTCTATTACAACATCTGGTCGGATGGACCGACCTGCTCTGATAGCAATTGTAACACCCCACTTTCCCATTTTAGAAAAATATATAAATAATACGAAAATAATCAGAGTTTCCTTACAAGTAGGATGTCACATCATTCAAACATAACATGAAGTCTCAATTACTTCATTACTTCTTTTCTCATAAATAAATTGAAACTGCGGAAATAATTATTTTATTCAAAAGTCACGGCACCAATGCCTACATAATAATACTCCACATAAACTCGTGGTCCACAACGTTTTCAAAAGAATAGTGATACGTAACAGAATCAAATAAAGAATGACAAATAATGAAAAACTCCCAAAATCCCGTGTTGCGTATCAGAGCGACTCCTAAGACTCGATCAGGCAACACGCACTCCACGCACTACTCAAGTACCTGGATTATCTGTACTTCCCAAGAAGCACAGACACAAGAAACAACAAAGGGGTGAGAACTACATTCAATAATTAACGGTGTATAATACGTATTAAGGAGTAGTAATCACACATTCACACATAAACAACACACAATCACGACATACTTGTCACTTTCACTTATGATTCACCAAACACATAATAATGCAATGCGACTCAATGACATGACACAGTGCATGTGGTACCAATACACCATGGTTCATTCAATCGAACCCGATTCCTAATAAAATCCAGATAAATCACATACACTCCCACTGAGCAATGATTTATCTCCATTACGACTCCACATTGGAGTCAGGACAATACTAGGCATCCATCATGGATTCCCACCTAGCTGTCTCCACCAGACACATCATGAAATGCATGACACAGACTATGCACAAAACACATGTATAATAACAATTATACATCTTCACAATCCTCCCGATCACACGTGAGATACATACTCACCGTAATACACAATAGTATTACCACACATATCCAATCAATTCAGCATAACACACACAATCAAGGAAAATACCTCATGTGGCCTACATTAGCTAATTGTCTAATTAATCCACATAAATTCAAATTTTCATTATTCTCCCTACCATTCTTAGGTTCAACAAGTTCTGACACCCATCCCAACCTCTCAGACCAAAAGGAGCTGCATCAGACGCGAAATCGGGAAAGAAATCGCGAAACAGTGAAATTCTGCACTCTCGCTGGTCATACGCGTAATGCCCATGCTCATATGTGTAATGCACAGCTCGCTCGCCCATCCTGCTGCATACTAAACGCGTACTGCCCACTCTGTAGCTTACCATACGCGTATTGTCCTACGTGCTACGCGTATGAACAGAGACTGATTTCTCCAAAAAATTCCATTTCCAGATCTCCTACGCGTATCACTAGCCTATTACGCGTATTGCCCACGTAACCACCCTTGCCATACGCGTATCGCCTTGCCAATACGCGTAATGGCCCTCTGGCACGCAATGCCATACGCGTAACGCCTCCTCTATTACGCGTATGGGCAGAGACTGTGAAAAATCCCAACCTTTCATATCAGTCCGAATTATACCACTATGATCTCACTTCTAACATCCAGATCTGTTCTAAAAATCATTTCTACATTGATTTTAAGACCCATAACTTCACATTACCTCATTCTCCTATTATTACTAATCAATTCAATGTTCCCTAGATCTAAATTCGTCACTCTCAACCTGCAACAAAATCAGATCTGCAAACACAGTTCATTCATACAGCCACAACAGAACAAATTATACACGAAATTCATACTATTATCAATAAACTCATACAAATCAACAACAATCATCCATAACAGATTCAATATTCATCAACAGCACACGTATACGAAAATTCTATGAGGGAAAGGACCCCTCACTACCCTCTCATGTTATTAACACCTATATTGAACCCATTCTCCCCCCTTACCTCGGATTTGGTCAGAAATTCCTGCGAAAATTGATGGAGAAGAATGCCCTAGCTCTTCCTCTTGTTCTTCCTTCTCTAAACCTTTTTTTGGTGAAAGTACAGTTATCTCTAATTCTGTCCTTAATCTTAGATTAATGAATTGGACCCTTATTTTCCTCTCACTAACACATTACTAATTAAATCTGATTTTATTTCATAATAATAATATTATTAGTGATAATAATAATAATACTAATAATATTACTCATAATAATAATAATAATATTAATAATCTTGGACTTAATATTAATAATAATAATATACCTTATACTACTATTATTAAGCATGGCCCACACATTATTCATTACTACCCTATTATTATCCCGACATCTCTATTTTCCCCGTTCCGTTAAGGACACACCGCCCACGCGCTCAACTACACACACCCTAAACAAGGCCAAACAAACAAAATAACACACGACGATTAAATAAATTAAAATGGGGTGTTACAGGTTACACTGGGAGGAAATTTTATAAATCTTTAAAAACTCATATCTTGAGCTAAGGGTGTCTGTTTGGGGTACCGTTTGAAGTGACGGGAAGTTGGTGTAGTATACTTTAACTTAAAATTTGTTTCAGTACATGTAAATGAAATAATTGTTGTGTGGTGGTGTTAGATAACATGTATTATTTATGTGGTGGTGTGGAATGTGCTTGAATGCATTGTTGTTGTTTGCTATATTATAACATGTGTATGGTGCGTGGTGGCCAGCATTGGTGTACTACCTGGCTATGGTGAATGTCATGGTACTTGTTGTTGTTGTATGCATCATGGTGTTGGACGGTGGTCCGTTTTGGTGAGCCTCATTCATATGGTGATGGATTGGGTGCGAGTAGTTAATTCTTGTGGTGATGAAATTAGTGAAGCGTTGCCTATGGTGATGGTAACGATTTCAGTGTGTTCTGATCCTATCTGGAGATCGGAGCGAGTAAACCTGAGAGTTCACAATTCGGTACCATATGCATTAAGTCGATTTAAGTCTCATTGCATTGCATATCTGTTGGGATTTGTGTGGAATTGTGATTGGTGAAATGGGTGATTATGCATGAAATAATCTGATGCTTACTTATTATTGTGCACTGCTTTATATAATTGTGATATCTCACCCCTTCTGTTTGAATGTTGCCTTTACATGGGCATCGTGCAGATAATCTGGAATAGAGGCGTAAATGTGAGTGGAAGAGGGTGTTCTTCCTTTTATTTCCATTGAGTCGGCGTCTGCTCTGATGTGTAATATCAGGGGTGGAACATTTTGTGTTTTGTTATGTTTGATGTTTCGTTTAACTACATTATTTTATAATGATGTTTTGAATAATCGTTGTTGATGTTTCCACTGCAATAAAAGTTGAAGTTGAACCTGTGGATTTTTATTATTATTATTATTATTATTATTATTATTATTACAAGAATGAAATTTATATGTGTTACATGTCTATTCACATGAGCAGTTTTGTTGAAAGTAGCATCATAAATGCATGTTGTTTTAATTTACTCTGATAATTATTTATAAATTAAGCGGGTGTATTTATGGTGTTATATAGTGGTATCAGAGCAGGTCAGTATGTCTGACCAGGCTGTTAAGTCGGTGTGGTGTGACAGTTGAATACTGTCGGTGTTGTCTTCTAACCATTGTTGTTGTTATTGGTGTAAAATAGAAAATGGTTGTTAGGAACGATGGTATGATTGCTGCTACTTTACAGACTTTTGCTCAGGCTGTGCAGAATTAGTCTAATGCTAGTGGAAATGATGAGTTCTGACATCTGGGGAAATTTCAGAGGAATGATCTGCCTACTTTTAAGGGTAGGTATCATCCTGATGGAGCACAGGATTGGCTCAAGGAGATTGAGAGGATTTTCCGTGTGATGGATTGCTCCGAAGCACAGAAGGTAGAATTTGGTACTCATATATGCTAGGTGAGGAGGCTGATGATTGGTGGATCAACACTCGTCAAGTGTTAGAGACTGCTGGTGAGGTTGTCACTTGGGTTGTATTCCGTAGGGAGTTTTTGAGGAATTATTTTCTTGAAGATGTTCGCAGAAAGAATGAGATTAAGTTTCTGGAGCTGAAGCAGAGGAGTATGTGACTAAGTATGCTGCCAGATTTATGGAACTTGTAAAGTTCTATCCTCATTATAGTGAGGCAACTACTGAGTTCTCAAAGTGTATCAAGTTTGAGAATGGTTTGCGTCTTGAGATTAAGCAGGTGGTTAGGTATCAACAGATACGAAGATTTCAGGAGTTGGTAAACAGCTGTAGGATTTATGAGGATGATAGTAAGGATCGGTCAGCTTATTATAAGAGTTTGAGCGAGAAGAGAGGAAAGCAAAATCTGAACCATGGGAAGCCTTATAGTGCTTCAGCTGAGAAAGGTAAACATAGGATTGTTGATGGTAAGAGGCTTGGTAGGGGAGGTGATCCTGCTCCTCTTAAGTGATTTAGGTGTGATGAGTTGGGCCATCGTGTCAGTGAATACAAGAGTGATGTAAAGAAGTATTTCCGATGTGGAAAGACAAGACATCTGGTTGCTGACTGCAGGGATAATGTGGTGACTTGCTATAACTGTGGTGAGCCAGGACATATCAATACTCATTGCCAGAAGCCGAAGCAAGCTTCAATCGGAAGGAAGGTGTTTGCACTGTCAGGGACTCAGACTTCAAGTGACGACAGGTTGATCAGAGGTATATGTTACATTAATAGTACACCTTTTATTGTTATTATTGATACTTGTGCTACTTATTCTTTTATTACTGTTGATTGTGTGAAAAGGCTGGGCCTTGTAGTGTCTTCCATGAAGGTAGAGATGTTACCAATACTCCTGCTAAGGGGTCAGTGACTATTTCTTTGGTTTGTTTGAATTGTCCTCTGTCAATCTATGATAGGGATTTTGGTTAGCGGGAGATAATTTCAAGTGTTGAAAAATGTTATTTCTAGCAACGAAATCAGTTTCGCAGTTGAGTTTAATGAGTACGGTTTTGTGGTGGTTTTGAGCTAGAGCGAGCAAAGCTTCGGAAGCAGTTCGAGATGATTTTTTGGAAGCGAGAACAATTCCCCTCTTCCTGAGTTCCTTCTGAGCGCGTCAATGTCGCAGTTCAAATCCACCATAGCTGCTTTCATATCTTTAATAGAAGTGCTTGTTCTTTCTCTCAATTGCTTTATCAGATTCATTCCATTCGACGCTGAAAATGACGAATACTTGGTGGCAGTGAAGAGCTTCATGTAAGCACGTCTGTCGGCTCCGCTTAAACCCATGGCTTCGGAAATAGTAGGAGAGATTAGGTTGCCAGAATTATTATTTTTTTGTGTTTTTAAGAAAGCAAATGAAAAATAAAAATAAATTATACTTAAATACAGTTATAATCTCATTTTAATTATTATATTGTTTTTGTCTCTTAAAAAAACCCAGTTTTTAATCTCTTTTATCACATTTATTTTTTTCCTTTATTCCACATTCACATTTGCTTCTTGCTCCACTTCACAACTTATAACATGTCAAATTGCTTCTATGTCGAGTATTAAAAAATTGTTGGCATGCCATTAAAATAAAAAATATTATTTTATGGGAAAATACTTAATTCATTTAATTAATAATATGACTTTGAATACATTTTGGTACATCGATGAAATTTTAGAAACTAGCAAGAGATGGAGACACCCGTGTTAAGGCATGAGCAACCTCATTAGCTTGTCTCCTAACGAAATTAACATGAGAAGTCCTAAATAAAAGAGCTAATAAGTGATTATATTCTCGAGTAATGGCACCAAAATCTGAATCATTTAGTTGCTGTACATTCACATTATCTAATACGCTTTTAGCATCAAACTCAAAATCCACACTATCAAAACCAAGCTCATGTGCCCATTTAATAGCTGCTAAGATACCTAAAGCTTCCCCAACATCGAATTTAGTATTAGGCAAAACCCACTCAGTCCTAGCTGCAAACAAACAATCCATAATCATCTCTAATACAAGCATTTATCCCTACCATGTTATTAGCAAAAGATGCATCGATGTTGCATTTGAGTAGACCAGCTGAAGGTTTGTTCCACTTAATAACATTAGACATATGGGTTTGGGTTATATTACTCTATCTAAGTTATTGGGCATTTCTCCAACCTGACAACAAGTGCGAAGCACGATTACAAATAGAATCTGGGGAGTCTTCAATATGATTCCAAACATGATTATTCCTACATTTCCATATGCTTCACAAAATAGTTGAGAACATTGATTGATGTTCTTAGTTTGATACCAGCAAAAATGAGAAGATTAAAGTAGCAAAGGTTACTTCATTATTTAGAAGTTGTTGCAGCAAAGGCCAGAGTCCCACTTTCTCCCAACACTTTATACTCTTCAGACACTCTAGGAACAAAGGATAATAATTCTCTTCTCCTTCACACAAACAATGCAATTAGTATGGCATTCAACTCATTTTCCTTTTAATCGCATTCTTCTTGGGATACAATTCCTTCATAAATGCCAAGATAAATTTTTTATCCTATGAGGGGTCTTCATATTCTAAATCAAATTCCATTTCTCATCAATCCTGAGGTGAGAGGTATCAATGGCATCTCTAATATAGTGACGATAGGCACTACACACTGAAAATCTATCATTCTTTTTCAACTTCTACACTAGCTTATCCACATGGACTGCTTCAAATAATGGGGTATTCAGAACTTTTATTGCTTCTACACCCTCTACTAGAGTATAAATCAAGTTAGAGTTCCAATGATTAGCATTAGTACTCAACAAATCTGAAACTCTTAAGTTATCCACTTTCATGCATCCACTTTTGCCCCCAAATCGGGATGCTCTCTTCCAAACCAATACTCCATGTATACCCTCTTCGCACCAAAAATTTTAAACTCCAAATGCTATGACACACATAGTTAGGATTATGCCCAATAATTGAATCAAGGAAATCACATTTGGGAAAATACTTAGCCTTGTAGCGACGAGTGACTAGGTTATGAGGTTTTGTCATGAAACTGTTGACTGGGATTTTGACACTCATTAATGTTGGAAGTAATTCATAGGATTTAGAGGTATATTTTGAAGAAGAGTATGATGATTTCGACAACAAATAGTGATAAGAAAGTTTCGACGTATGTGAAGATTTGAAGTGAGTTATGGGAAGTTGAAGAATTATTATGAGAGAGAATATATTATTTTTTGATATGGAAATACTGAAGATCTAGTCAAAGAACCCTTTGCATGCAGGACGTTGAGGTCTAGGACTTAGAAATATCTTGGCCTAGACTGGATTTCGACGAAGCTTACATGAAGAAGTGTTCAATGTGAATACTCCCTACTTTCTAAGGCAAGGCAAAAATTCATACAACAACACAAAGTTGAGGGTTCAAGAAAAAACAAAATCCATTCAAAAATAAGTGAACTAAATACTCATAGACAAGCATTAAGTTCAAATAAAACATGGATCAAAAAGCTCAAAGGGGTTACGAATGATCACACGCTCACAAGGTGAATGACTATTTGAATAGGTAGTTGTGCTCAAAATGAAACAAAATGCCTTGATCCTTTTCATGCTTTCACATAATCAACACAAAAAAAGATTAAGCATAATAAAATCCAGTTAGAACAAGAATGTTGGTACTCCGCGCATATATGAACAATGGAAAACTACCTCACAAAAAGGTGGGAACTAAAGTAATTCACAACAAGAACAAGTATACAAAAGAATAAATGACATTGAAGTTTGTAAAATGCCTAAGTATCATGAATATGCTAAAGTCAAGAAAGCATAAACACATACCTTGGACGTGTACAAAACTTAACAATATCATTACCATACATCTGTAAGTTGAAATAATCAAACTTGGAAAATCACCAAATGCATCCTCAAATTAGCCAACCAAAATTTGCGTCCAAACAACAAACAAAAACATTAGAAACTAAAAACAATAAAACATGCTTGTTTTACGTCGTAAGCTCGACGCCTTTACAATGCTTAGCTAGCAACTTCCTTCCTTCATGCCATGGTGATGCCTCACCACGCAAACGAAAAGCAAGTGCCCTAATCAAACACTTAAGCAAACGTTATGGGAACAAAATGTATACAACATTTAAACAAACATAATGGAAATAGACAATATATACGATATATACAAAACTATAAAAAAATGGTAGCAATGCGATTCAATATCAAAACCAATCCCCAGCAACAACGCCATTTTGTTGGTTGTGGAATAACAGCAAGCAGCAAAAATATTTATTTTCGGAAGAATTCCCTCCGGGATTTATGTCGTGTCCACAGAGATCAGTTCGAGGGAAAGAATGTCGTTCGACAATTTCCGTGTTAATGAGTTTGGGTTTAAATGGGTTTAAAACAAGAAAACAGAAAAGTAAATATCAACATAAAAAGAATTCATTCTTCAGAGAGAAGAAACTTATCTGGCATGCACATAATTCACTCCTCACAAACTTAAACTTACCGACCAATTATACTCAACCTACAATACTCCTCAATATCACCCAGCATCGCTTACAACAGTGTTCATCTCTGACACACTGAGCTGAGAGAGCAACCATGCTACCATCGTCGACACTCTCGTACTCGACTCAAGACACGGATGACATTAAGTTCCGACGCCAATTGAAGATTGTTAGCTCTAAATCTTTCTCTAGCATCCAGAAACTAACAGATAATTATCCCTAATCAAAGTTCGTGATGTTTATCTCTAACACAACACAAACTCCGGGCATAAAGCAAAAATCAGAGACAATCACCAATAAAGATTTATAAATCAGATTTCATACAACGCCATGGGCGACAAATATACATGAGATCATAGTAAATACATATACACAACCCAACAAAGAAGAAAAACACAAAGAAGAAAAGAAATGAACCAAACATCTCGCGGATTGTCAGAGTCGATCGACAATCAATCCACCCCGGTTCATCAGTGTGCAAGCTTCCATGTTGTTTTCTAGCTATCTCTACCAAAGAATGAGGTTGATGAAGTTGGGAGAGCAAAAATCACCCCCAAACATCATAACCTAACAAAAATGAAGTAAAATGAATTATATACAAAATTTTGTCTCAGACGCACCGCCCGACGGAAGAATTGCATCGCCTGGCGGAGCACTTTATTACTCTCACACCAGCTGCGTACTTGGACAGCCTGATAACAAATATCTAGTTTCACCCGACGGCAAAAGCATCGCCCGGCGAAAGCTCAAAAACTTGGAATGCTACTGGAATTTCCTTATTTCCTTACGCCCCTGCTTCGCCCAACGAAAAGCAGTATCGCCCGGCGGAAAAAGCATCGCCCGACGGAGCATGACAGTCAGCAATTCTTCTGGTGACACTCGCCCTGTGAAAGGTAGTATCGCCCAACGACACTAGCTTCGCCCAGTGAAATCAGGCTTACTGTACTTTTTTATTTTGGCTTCCAGCTTCTATACAATGGCTTTCTTTCTTTACCTTATTCCTTTTATTGATCCAAATGGTACATCCTGGAGCTTTTATTACTCATTGCTCCAACAATGCTTAATTACCTACAAAATGAATAGAAAACTATTAATCGTTACACAAATGAATAAAAAACACAAGTATACACTAACTAATGTATTTATACACTACTTTGGAGAATTATTCAATAAACTTACACTAAAACATGATAAGTGTCACAAAACTATATATACAAAACACTACAAATTTGCACTTATCTAACTCTCCCCAACTTACCTAATTGTTTGTCCTCAAACAAAGCCAAGCAACTTAAAGAACCAAAAGACGATAATCCAAGAATCACGAATTAACAAGTTTTGAAAACGGAAAACAAATGTATGGTTCAAAACAAAAACGGTACACACAAAGTGAATACTTATCACTAAGCTACAACGTTAACATAATCACGAAACAAAAGCAAAATACAAAAATCATGCCAAACATCCTAAAACAACACAAGTTCCAAAGTGAATCACACCTAGCAAAAACAATCATCGGTAGATGAAAAACACAAAATAGGGTACTTATCACTCACACAACAATCATGCAAACAATAGACTAAATTATGCAACCATCCAAAAATTCACATTGAACATACAAAGGCAAGAATCACAAGGACTTTCAAGGTTGTAGCGTGGTCGGGTAAACAAACATGGGTCAATTTCTAAAGGTAATTGAAATAAAAACTTGCCTAAACCTAAGGGAGTGATAAACTCACAAAGATTCAAACACAAAAATTCCAATCAACTTCTTCCAAAATCCCAAGTGTTACACAAAACACAATACTTATTTAGCACAATTATTTGAACTCTTTTTGTTTCCTTTCTCAAGGATTTTCTTTTTCTTTCCTTTTTCATTTTTTTCTTTTCTTTTCTTTGTCATATTTTTCTCTTTTTTCTTTTCTTTTTCAACCTCATAGAAACCAACCAATGAGTAAACAACCATTCTCTCCCCAACTTGAATTCAACCGCGTCATCATGTGAATACTCCCTACTTTCTAAGGCAAGGCAAAAATTCATACAACAACACAAAGTTGAGGGTTCAAGAAAAAACAAATCCATTCAAAAATAAGTGAATTAAATACTCATAGACAAGCATTAAGTTCAAGTAAAACATGGATCAAAAAGCTCAAAGGGGTTACGAATGATCACACGCTCACAAGGTGAATGACTATTTGGATAGGTAGTTGTGCTCAAAATGAAACAAAATGCCTTGATCCTTTTCATGCTTTCACATAATCAACACAAACAAAAGATTAAGCATAATAAAATCCAGTTAGAACAAGAATGTTGGTACTCCGCGCATATATGAACAATGGAAAGCTACCTCACAAAAAGGTGGGAACTAAAATGATTCACAACAAGAACAAGTATACAAAAGAATGAGTGACATGGAAGTTTGTAAAATTCCTAAGTATCATGAATATGCTAAAGTCAAGAAAGCGATAAACACATACCTTGGACGTGTACAAAACTTAACAATATCATTACCATACATCCGCAAGTTGAAATGATCAAACTTGGAAAATCACCAAATACATTCTCAAATTAGCCAACCAAAATTTGCGTCCAAACAACAAACAAAAACATTAGAAACTAAAAACAATAAAACATCCTTGTTTTACGTCGTAAGCTCGACGCCTTTACATTGCTTAGCTAGAAACTTCCTTCCTTCATGCCATGGTGATGCCTCACCGCGCAAACCAAAAGCAAGTGCCCTAATCAAACACTTAAATAAACGTTACGGGAACAAAATGTATACAACACTTAAACAAACATAATGGAAATAGACAATATATACGATATATACAAAACTCAAAGACAAAGAAACTGTCGCAATGCGATTCAATATCAAAACCAATCCCCGGCAACGACGCCATTTTGTTAGTTACGGAATAGCGGCAAGCAGTACAAATATTTATTTTTGGAAGAATTCCATCCGAGATTTATGTCGTGTAAACAGAGATCGGTTCGAGGGAAAAAATGTCGTTCGACAGTTTCCGTGTTAATGAGTTTGGGTTTAAATGGGTATAATACAAGAAAACAGAAAAGTAAATATTAACATAAAAAGAATTCATTCTTCAGAGAGAAGAAACCTTACCGGCATGCACATAATTCACTCCTCACAAACTTAAACTTACCGACCAGTTATACTCAACCTACAATACTCCTCAATATCACCCAGCAATGCTCACAATAGTGTTCATCTCTGACACACTGAGCTGAGAGAGCAACCGTGCTACCATCGTCGACACTCTCGCACTCGACTCAAGACACGGATGGCATTAAGTTCCGACGCCTATTGAAGATTATTAGCTCTAAATTTATCTCTAGCATCCAGAAACTAACAGATAATCATCCCTAATCAAAGTTCGCGATATTTATCTCTAACACAACACAAACTCTGGGCATAAATTAAAAAACAGAGACAATCACCAATAAAGATTTGTAAAGCAGATTTCATACAACGCCATGGGCGACAAATATACATGCGATCATAGTAAATACATAAACACAACCCAACAACGAAGAAAAACACAAAGAAGAAAAGAAATGAACCAAACATCTCGCGGATTGTCAGAGCCGATCGATGATCAATCCACCTCGGTTCATCCGTGTGCAAGCTTCCATGTTGTTTTCTAGCTATCTCTACCAAAGAATGAGGTTGATAAAATTGGGAGAGCAAAAATCACCCCCAAACATCATAACCTAACAAAAATGAAGTAAAATGAATTATATACAAAATTTTGTCTCAGACGCACCGCCCGACGGAAGAATTGCTTCGCCCGGTGGATCACTTTATTACTCTCACACCAGCTGCGTACTTGGACAGCCTGGCAACAAATATCTAGTTTCGCCTGGCGGCAAAAGCATCGCCCGGCGAAAGCTCAAAAACTTGGAATGCTACTGGAATTTCTTTATTTCCTTACGCCCCTGCTTCGCCCAGCGAAAGGCAGTATCGCCCGGCGGAAAAAGCATCGCTCGGCGGAGCATGACAGTCAGCAATTCTTCTGGTGTAACTCGCCCGGCGAAAGGTAGTATCGCCCAACGACACTAGCTTCGCCCAGCGAAATCAGGCTGACTGCACTTATTTATTTTGGCTTCCAGCTTCTATACAATGGCTTTCTTTCTTTGCCTTCTTCCTTTTATTGATCCAAATGGTACATCCTGGAGCTTTTATTACTCATTGCTCCAACAATGCTTAATTACCTGCAAAATGAATGGAAAACTATTAATCGTTACACAAATGAATAAAAAACACAAGTATACACTAACTAATGTATTTATACACAAAGTTGGAGAATTATTCAATAAACTTACTCTAAAACATGGTAAGTGTCACAAAACTATATATACAAAACACTACAAATTGACACTTATCAAACTCTCCCCAACTTACCTAATTGTTTGTCCTCAAACAAAGCCAAACAACTTAAAGAAACAAAAGACGATAATCTAAGAATCACGAATCAACAAGTTTTGAAAACGGAAAACAAATGTATGGTTCAAAACAAAAACGGTACACACAAAGTGAATACTTACCACTAAGCTACAACGTTAACATAATCACGAAACAAAAGCAAAATACAAAAATCATGCCAAACATCCTAAAACAACATAAGTTCCAAAGTGAATCACACCTAGCAAAAACAATTATCGGTAGATGAAAAACATAAAATGGGGGTACTTATCACTCACACAACAATCATGCAAACAATAGACTAAATTATGCAACCATCCAAAAATTCACATTGAACATAGAAAGGCAAGAATCACAAGGACTTTCAAGGTTGTAGCATGGTCGGGTAAACAAACAAGGGCCACTTTCTAAAGGTAATTGAAACAAAAACTTGCCTAAACCTAAAGGAGTGATAAACTCACAAAGACTCAAACACAAAAATTCCAATCAACTTCTTTCAAAATCCCAAGTGTTACACAAAACACAATACTTATTTAGCACAATTATTTGAACTCTTTTTGTTTCCTTTCTCAAGGATTTTATTTTTCTTTCCTTTTTCATTTTTTTTCTTTTCTTTTCTTTGTCATATTTTCTCTTTTTTCTTTTCTTTTTCAACCTCATAGAAACCAACCAATGAGTAAACAACCATTATCTCCCCAACTTGAATTCAACCACATCATCATGTGAATACTCCCTACTTTCTAAGGCAAGGCAAAAATTCATACAACAACACAAAGTTGAGGGTTCAATAAAACACAAAGTTGAGGGTTCAATAAAAAACAAAATCCATTAAAAAATAACTGAACTAAATACTCATAGACAAGCATTAAGTTCAAATAAAACATGGAACAAAAAGCTCAAAGGGGTTACGAATGGTCACACGCTCATAAGGTGAATGACTATTTGGATAGGTAGTTGTGCTCAAAATAAAACAAAATGCCTTGATCCTTTTCACGCTTTCACATAATCAACACAAACAAAAGATTAAGCATAATAAAATCCAGTTAGAACAAGAATGTTGGTATTCCGCGCATATATGAACAATGGAAAGCTACCTCACAAAAAGGTGGGAACTAAAGTGATTCACAACAAGAACAAGTATACAAAAGAATTAATGGCATGGAAGTTTGTTAAATGCCTAAGTATCATGAATATGCTAAAGTCAAGAAAGCGATAAACACATACCTTGGACGTGTACAAAACTTAATAATATCATTATCATACATCCGCAAGTTGAAATTATCAAACTTGGAAAATCACCAAATACATCCTCAAATTAGCCAACCAAAATTTGCGTCCAAACAACAAACAAAAACATTAGAAACTAAAAAAATAAAACATGCTTGTTTTACGTCGTAAGCTCGACGCCTTTACATTGCTTAGCTAGCAACTTCCTTCCTTCATGCCATGGTGATGCCTCACCGTGCAAACTAAAAGTAAGCGCCCTAATTAAACACTTAAACAAACGTTACGGGAACAAAATGTATACAACACTTAAACAAACATAATGGAAATAGACAATATATACGATATATACAAAACTCAAAAACAAAGAAACTGTCGCAATGCGATTCAATATCAAAACCAATCCCCGGCAACGACGCCATTTTGTTGGTTGCGGAATAGCGACAAGCAGCAAAAATATTTATTTTCGGAAGAATTCCCTCTGGGATTTATATCATGTCCACAGAGATCGGTTCGAGCTAAAGAATGTCGTTCGACAGTTTCCGTGTTAATGAGTTTGGGTTTAAATGTGTTTAAAACAAGAAAACAGAAAAGTAAATATCAACATAAAAAGAATTCATTCTTCAGAGAGAAGAAACTTATCTGGCATTCACATAATTCACTCAACATCGCTCACAACAGTATTCATCTCTGACACACTGAGCTGAGAGAGCAACCGTGCCACCATCGTCGACACTCTCGCACTCGACTCAAGACACAGATGGCATTAAGTTCCGTCGCCTATTGAAGACTGTTAGCTCTAAATCTATCTCTAGCATCCAGAAACTAACAGATAATCATCCCTAACAAAGTTCACGATGTTTATCTCTAACACAACACAAACTCCGGGCATAAAGCAAAAATCAGAGACGATCACCAATAAAGATTTGTAAAGCAGATTTCATACAACGCCATGGGCGACAAATATACATGAGATCATAGTAAATACATATACACAACCCAACAAAGAAGAAAAACACAAAGAAGAAAAGAAATGAACCAAACATCTCATGGATTTTCAGAGCCGATCGACGATCAATCTACCCCGGTTCATCCGTGTGCAAGCTTCCATGTTATTTTCTAGCTATCTCTACCAAAGAATGAGGTTGATGAAGTCGGGAGAGCAAAAATCACCCCCAAACATCATAACCTAACAAAAATAAAGTAAAATGAATTATATACAAAATTATGTCTCAGACGCACCATCCGACGGAAGAATTGCTTCGCCCGGTGGATCACTTTATTACTCTCACACCAGCTGCGTACTTGGACAACCTGGCAAAAATATCTAGTTTCGCCCGGTGGCAAAAGCATCGCCCGGCGAAAGCTCAAAAACTTGGAATGCTACTGGAATTTCCTTATTTCCTTACGCCCCTGCTTCGCCCAGCGAAAGGCAGTATCGCCCGGCGGAAAAAGCATCGCCCGACGGAGCATGACAGTCAACAATTCTTCTGGTGCAACTCGCTCGGCGAAAGGTAGTATCGCCCAACGACACTATCTTCGTCCAGCGAAATCAGACTGACTGCACTTCTTTATTTTGGCTTCTAGCTTCTATACAATAGCTTTCTTTCTTTGCCTTCTTCCTTTTATTGATCCAAATGGGACATCCTGGAGCTTTTATTACTCATTGCTCCAACAATGCTTAATTACCTACAAAATCTATGGAAAACTATTAATCGTTACACAAATGAATCAAAAACACGAGTATACACTAACTAATGTATTTATACACAAAGTTGGAGAATTATTTAATAAACCTACACTAAAACATGATAAGTGTCACAAAACTATATATACAAAACACTACAAATTGACACTTATCAAAGGACATATTTGATGAGGGTTTTCTTCCCTGCTTGAGAAAGACTCATACTGCTCCATGAATTTATCATTTTCCAAATTCTATCTTTAATAAACTTAAAAGTAGCTTTTCTACTTCTACCAATCATAGATGGAACACCAAGGTACTTACTAGTCCCTAAAACTTGTTGAACTCCTTAAGTGTCAGCCAATATAATCTTTATATTAGGATCCACGTTCCTACTACAAAAGAATTCAGATTTTTGAAAATTAATGGCTTAACCAAAAGCTTATTCATAAGTGGCAAGAATATTTTTCATCACATTTGCTTCATTTAGAGTTGCTCTAAAGAATAGAAAACAGTCGTCGGCAAATAGTAAATGAGATATAATAGGAAAATTCTTACATATTTTTATTCCGTGAATATCCCCCCTAGATTTGGCTTGCTTGATGAGCACTGAAAGCCCTTCAGAACAAAGAATAAATAAGTATGGTGGTAATGGATGACCCCGCCTCAGCCCCCGACCTGGAATAATTGGCTCAACCATATTCCCGTTCATAACAACTGAGTAGTCTACTATTTCCACACACATCATGATCCACCCTATCCATTTCTGACTAAAACCCATTGTGATGAAAACATCCTTTAGATAATCCCAATCAATATTTTCATAAGCTTTACTAATATCAAGGTTAAGAGCTATATCTATTTGCTTTCCTTTAGTTTTAGACATCATATAATATACCACCTCAATAGCTGCCATAACATTATCCATAATAGATCTCCCAGGAACAAAAGTCGATTGGTTATCTAAAATACACTTGTTGAGAACTCTCTTAAGGAGGTTTGTTAGAACTTTGGCTATCACTTTATACAAGACATTACACAGTCCAATCACTCTCCAATATTTCATAGAAGTTAACTTCTCCTTTTAGAATTAGAGTGATATTAAGACTCAGAGGAAAAACACCACTCTCCAACCATGCGCAGCTTGCATTGAAAAATTTTGTCCCACAAGTATCGCAAAAATGATGATAAAAACTAGGGTTGAAGCCGTCAAGACCAGGACTCTTGTCGGCTTGCATAGAAAAAATAGCTTCTTTAAATTCCTCAATAACAAAAGGTGTCGTCAACATATTATCATCCTCATCTAAAATGTAGGTTCCAATAGCATGAAGTACCCTATCTCGAGAACTTGGCTTCTTTTGGAATAAATCAGTAAAATAATCATGAGCAATTTTACACATCCCTTCGGTCGAAGTACTAACTTCCCCATTTTCATTTGTGAGGGAAAGAATAATATTGACTTTCTTCCTAGTAGTTAATGTAATATGAAGAAAAAATGGGTATTAAGATGACCATCCTTATACCAGTGAGCTTTAGCACTTTGCTTCCAAAACACATCATCTTTTACTAAGAGGGAGTTCATATGTCTTTTAAGAGTTAAGAAATAGTTTATATTTCCGTCACTGACATGATGTCGAACTCTTTCAATCTTCCTACTGAGACTCTCAATTTCCTTTCTAATCTTGTGACAGTTCTCTTTGCTCTACTTCATCATATTCTGACCAGAATTTTTCAGTTTATCAACAATATTATCATTCTCATATTTATGCCATTGTTCCACAACGAAGTTCTTAAACCTTGGTTCAGTTAACCAAGCATTCTAGAAATTGAACCCCTTACGAGGTTTATACTGCATCGAATTCACTTCACAACATAACAAAATTGGGTAGTGATCTGAGGTAGTAACCGTTAAACATTTCAACTTTGCTTTCGAGAAAACCATACACCAATCACTGTTAGACATAACTTTATCTAATTTTTCTTCGACAACTCTATCTGTTCCCAAGCTCTTGAATCATGTAAAATAATACTCCTCCGTAGGGAGATCTACCAAGCCTGCATCTTGAACAACTTGTCTAAATCCACTGATTAACCAGTTTGGCCTTTCCACTATCCCTTTTTTTTCTTCTGATGAAAGAATGTCATTAAAGTCTCAAAAAATACACCATGGTAAGTTTAAATTCTCATAAAGATTCCAAATTAAATTCCACAAAGTCTTTCTACGAGTAACTTCGGGATGCTCGTAGAAGTCTGTAAGTCTCCAATTTCCATGTCTGGTGTCTTGCACTATAATATCAATATGGTTACGTGAGTAATGTTGAATAGCACAATGCATGGAATTCTGCCATAAAACTGCCACGCCACCTCCTCGATCTTCTCGATCAACCGTAAAACAACAATCAAAACCCAAAATATACCGCAACTTTTCAATTTTATTAGCAATACTTATTGTCTCAAACAAAAATATTACTCTCGTTTTATAGCTTCGATTGAGGTATTTTAAGTTTGGAACTACGCTCGGATTACCCAGGCTCCCACAGTTCCAACTAATTACATTCATTTTTCTTGGCATACCTGATAAACAGTGCTAACCATTACATGTTTGACATCAGAAATGGAGGTAGGTTGCATGGCCATGTCATTTCTAATAGCTGCCATTTTTTCCAAACAACATCCACAACCATAGTGTCTTTCTCAGATTTTTCCTCCAGGTCAATGCCCAACCCAGCTGGGAAACCTTATTCCATTCGAATCATTTTCTTCATTATTAGTTCATTTGCGCATTGTGTTTCTTTCTCCAACAACTTATTACTTTTGATTGGTGTTTTACGTCGAGCTTGATTTTTCATAGAGACTTTAGCAATAGGAATTTTGTTATTACTAACTCTTACTATTCTCATTCTAGTTTCAATGAAAGAGTCTTTTGTTTTAGTAGCAGTGTAATCTTGGCTTTTAAAGTTAAATCATGTGTGTTGTACCCCAAATTTTACCCCTCAGATGTCATAACATCTTGCATTGACATTTAGGTTCAATCATATATGCATTGTTAAACATTTCATTTTTGCAAGCTTCTTTCTTCTGTGAAAAGCCAGGACTTATACCAAGAGGAGGACAAAGTCTTCTAAAGAAGAGAAGGCTCCAAATGCAACCATGTGAGCTCACTTACATCCTGGAAGTCTTACTCAACAAGAATTCAAGTGTGACTGGCTCTCATCACAAGTAACTTGAGCCACAAGTTCACCCTGCCTCCAATTAGGGTTTTGTTATAACAAGACAATACTGGCCTTTGATTTTGATCAAGATTTGTTCTCAAGCCTTGGGAAATGAATCCATGTGGTAATATACATCCTCAGAGACTACCTATGAGCCTTAGATGTGATTGAAGAAGCAAGATCCTCAGGGATCATTCAAGTGCATTCACAAGTGGAATTAGGGTTTTGACTAAGGCTCTAATCCCTGAGATTTTGATCCAAAATAAAGCATCCAAGTCCTCAATCCATCATTACATGTCTCATTGATGAGTTAAGGCATGAGAGATCAAGTTTTGAGAAGTTTCTTGCAAAGGAAGCAATGTTTGGTCCATGAAACTTTTCAAATGTGGAAATTTCACTACTTGTGCAAAAATTGAAACAGTCATAACTTTCAAACCACACATCCAAATTGAGTGACTCAAAGCTCAAATGGAAGCTATTTCCATGATCTTCAAAGTGTATTAGAGGACCTTCTTTCAAAAAGTGCATGGTTTCTGAGTTACAAGGCTTGGAAGATAAGTCACCCTTGGGGGGCTTAGTGAAATTTAAGCTTTTTTCCCTTAATTTGCACACAACTTTAACCCAACTTTTCATGTAATTCCAAGCCTCAAATCTAAATCTTTGAACATGAAAGTTGTAGAGGGCATTTAGGGCTTTCCAAAAAGTACTAGAACTCCTCAATCCATTGAGTGAGCTGGGAGTTTCGAAACTTCAAAGATGGAAGTTTCATTTCTTAAAACTCAAGAAACCAACTTTTGCATAATGACTCAAAACCTTCTCTAACCACCAAAGCCCCATGTTTCTGAGTTTTAATGTTGGATTTGAGGTTAATTCAAGCCTTGCCACGAATTTGCAACTTGGTTTGCATTAAAATAATGTTTTGTGTCATGTGTATGCAACTTGTACAAGGAGAGAGAAACTTTTCAAGGAAACAAGTATTGTTTTTTCATGGAGCCTCTCACCAATCACTTCTCACCAGGCTGATCAGACCTAACCACATCAGTGTTCAGAGATCTTTGGAGATTTTGGTTCAGCAAGCACAAGCTCACACGATGGAAAAGGGCAATGTTGGCTTAATGTGCAACTTTGGCCATGCCTTGAGTCTTCAACCTTTTCCTATAAATAGCAGCCTGATTTCCATTCATGAGATACCAACATTGTTCAGAAAACACTCTAAAAAACTTCTGAGCTCAAAGCCTTGCAAGTGATAAGGAGAAATAGAGGAGCTTTAGGGTCCTGCTGCTAGTTCAAAGGAGGGAGAGCATTTCATACCATTGAGGGTGCAGAGGACATATTCCACTTGGTAAATTTCCTTCTCCATTTCACATTCATGCTCATGTATATTGATATTGCCATTATGTCTTTGTTATGAATATTCATGTGATGTTGTTTTGGTATTATTCCACTTGTTGTTCTTAATGTAGAGTTACTGTATTCATAACTAAGTTATCTGATATCCATATTAGTCATGTCTTTGAGACTTTGGTTTGTTGTTGCTCATATGTTATGTTTTGAACATGACAGTGGTAAGTATGGATGTTATGCCCATATGGTGTATGTCTAACACTATCCCTAACTGATATTCTGATTGTGGTTTTTCTTATGCCAAAGTGTTTAAGTTTGTTTGCCTTCTTGCTCATGTTCTATCTTGGTTTTGTCAAAATGCTTGGCATGACAGGCTGAATGCTAGAGATTTTTGCTTTCATATTGTTCATTGCTGCTGTAGCATACATTTACCTAGCATTTACTGATGTAAAATTGGTATGTGGCATGATGATTTATGTGATTTCTATGACTCATTTCAAGCACACCCCCTTAGGTATCATCAGGCTGCTATCATGTTTGTTTAGGGCTTGTATTCAAGAAAAATGATAAAATGTGTCTATATACCACCAACTGCTAATGTTGCTATTATCCATATCTTCATGTTACATTTTGAGTGTTTAAACTATTTCAGTTGGGCTATGTTGGGTCAGTATGGTTGGAACAACACAAGCTTTGGTTTAGGCTGATAAGAGGAGTGTATGATGTTTGGTTTGTCTTCCATGATCTGATCACACACACACTGTGTATATTTGAATTTATTGTAAACCTGCCTTTTACCATGTTAGAATTTTTATGTTGATCCAAGTGTTTTCACTTCACATTAGCATATGTTCAAGAGCTCTCGTTTGTGACTGTGCATAGCAAGCTTTGTTTTTCAATACTTGTTAACTTACACTACCATGTTCCAAACACCATAATCATTTGAAGGTTCATACTGTTGTAAGGCTGTCATTTGAATATTAGTGTGTGAGGTAATTGCTCACATAGGCTGACATCAATGAATTGAAATGCATTATGCTCATGTCAAAGTATCATGCTACCATTCTTGCATTTAAACTTGCTTTGGAATGAGAATGTTGAATTTTTGTTGCTTCAGTACTATCAGTTCTTGACAATATAAAATGCATGCTTTTGTGTCAAAGTTGGATGCTAGGGGTTGTTACCATGCTCTCCTTCCATGTTCATATGTCCGTTTTGCCTAAAAATGCAGTTGTGTAACTTATAGGATCCATGGCCATGAGGTGGTAAGAATGTGCATTGATTTGTTGCTTTCTAGTTTTTTTTGAAGTGTTATGTATATGTCCATGAGGCTTGCTTACACTGCTACTCCTTGTTCAACACACATTCTTGTTGCTATCAGTTGTGATTGATATGGTGCAGTTTTGATTAAGCTTGTGAAATCTTTTCCTGTTAACACTACTAGCCTTGATGCTATGTCTCTACAAAACCATGTATGTCTTTTAGTTTTATGTGAGTCAAGAGGCCATAATTTCCTGCCTTGGCTTTGTTTGCTTTGTATCTCATGTATATGTTTGATGTCATGAATGTTTAGGAGTATGTTGCCATTATAAGCCATCCACATCAAATTGTATCATGTTGAGTTGAAAACTACACTGCCATAATTCAAATGTTTATATTGTCATGTTTGAAATGCCTTATGTTGTTTATATCATGTTCAGTTTTGGGTTTGAATATCATGAGGTCAGGGTTAAGACCATGTTGGTACCAAGTTTATGTTCTTGTCTATCATGCTGCTAGCACATAATTCTATGTTTACCATGTCATAATCAAGCTGCCATAATCCAAAGGTGTTCTTATTAAAATTTGCATACTTTGAAGCTGCTCATGTATTGTATTTTGTTTGATAAGTGGTACGAGAATTCCTGTTAGATGTGTATTTGTTCCCAAAGCATGTTAGAGTTGTGTCCTCTTCACTAAATACATTTATCTTGATGTGGTTCATATCCTTGTCTCAACTTGCTCTAAGTCCCTTAGCTGCCATTTATTTTGAGATGACACAAATTGTTGTTTAAATTCTTAGCATCTGCATCCAAACCTGTTTTGACTAGTGAGTATGAGTAAAGTTTGAGTTTGAGATAGTAGCATTGTTAATATCATTTGATAAGGTTTGTTCAGAACCTACTAACCTTCAATCCTTTGTTCATATCCAAAGTTGTAGAAGTGTAAAGAGGCATTTTTGGCTTCATGTTTACATGAAAAGACAATGTTTTATTTTCTGCATAATGGATACAGGTTTAAAAAGCCATTCATGTATTGACTGAAAGAGTTCATGTTTGTTGAATATTGTACTTAGTGATGAAAGCACCTCTTCTATTGAATACACTTGTTGGTGTTTATCTTAATGCCAATCCATGTGCTTACTTCAATTTCATTTTCCTATTGTGATTTTTAACTGCCTGGTGTTTGTGGATCTTGACATAGTGGTTGATATTACTGCTTCCTTTTTGCATTGTTGGGATTAATAACTAGAATTCAAGTCTCTTGCTGACATGTTGAAACATTGATATGAAGTGTTTTATACCTGTTCATGAAAACGAGCCCATATTATTTTCCTTTCTTTTGTCATTGTTAGCATGTGATGTCTCAATTTTCATTTTGAGGATTGAACCCTGAATATATCTAACTGTCTATTTGGACTTAGCCAGATAGACACTACTTGAATTGGCTGACTTTGTGTTCTGACTTTTTGCCACAAATGCACCCTTTGCCAATCCTTCTTTCATGTTGATTTTGCTTTGTCTTGTATAATTCATGAATAATGCTTGTATGGAAAGTAATATTTTTATTCAAACTGTTATGTGAGTTTTGTTGAATGGAGTTAGAAAGGGCATGATGGAGGTCCGTGCAGCCTTGCTGCAGTTTTACAATAAGCACTTCTTGTTAATTTTGTTTTTAATGCGCGTAAGGCTTAAGTATTTGTGGGGTGGGCACATACACTGGATGTATGGCCACCCCAGTGGTAGTAACACACGTGTATAGACCACAAGGACTGGGGTTCGAATCCCCCTCGCCCCAGTCCTTTTGTTTTTATTTTCTAAAAACGCTTTGTTTTTTATATATATTGTATTGTTGCCATGATTGTTAACATGTGCGCATTGGTTGAAGTGGCAAGTGTTTTGATCTGCAACTACAAAGGCACGGGTTCAATACCCATGGGAGTCATGTCCCTATCTTTTTATCACTTGTTTATTTTATATTTTTATGGTTCATGCCTTGATTTCAAAAGATCATAACTTGCCCATTTGTCACTATTTTTGATCCATTCTTTTTGCAAAATGTTCCTTAATGTGTCTATTTTTTGAATGTAAAAAGAAATTGCTGAAAACAAATATGTCTGAGGCATCTATTAAGGTTGGAAGTAAAAGACCTTTTTTAGGGTTTTTCCATGAACACCTTGACTTCTCTTGATTCTTTCACCATATTTTCTTGATTAACTTGATTTAATACATGTGGTTCTAACCTTGTATGGTGTTGTGAGCTTAGTTTCACTTTGATATCTTGTTGTTTAATGTTTTGTTCTCATATAAATATCTTTACAAACTTCTTGCCCATAAGAATTGTTATTCTCCCCTTCTTCCAATGGAAAGTCTCTTTATTGACCGCAAGGTCATAGATAACTTATTACCCTTTTAACCTAGCCTTAGGTTTAGAGTCGTCGCACTCCACGTATGTGTCTTGCTCTTAGACCCTACTTTCCCGTGGACACTTCTTCCCTGTTTGACCTAGCCTTAGGTTTGGAGTCGCCGCACTCCATGTAGGTGTCTTGCTGTCAGACCCTACTTTCCCTTGGAACATTGACCACAGTCAAGAGTTCTTCACCCCCGTTGAGGGGAACTACGAACGCTCTGATTTCTCAAGTTCATCTTGAGAATACGTAGGCATAGGATTGCAAGGTCCTAGCGAGCCACCTTTTTGTTTTTCTACCTTTTTCTTTTTCCACCTTTTTCCTTTACATCTAATGCCTTCTTGGATTCCACCTTTTTCTTTTCATACATTTTCTTTCTCACCCTTTTACCCCATTAAGGGGAACTAAGAATGCTCTGATTCCATTCCCGTCAGGATACGTAGGCACGAGATGCGATGTCTTGGCGAGCATACTTAGTGTATATGCCCCTAGGTCTTTAGCACTTTCCCTTAGCAAGCAAACAATAGCATAACATAAATACTAACAAGAGGTTCTTGTAGAGTACTACAGATACTTAGGATGCTAACACCTTCCCTAGGTATAACCAACCCCCGAACCTTAGATCTCTGAGTTGTGTTCCTACATAGCGCACTTAGGGTTTTTTTTATCTTTACCCTTTCCTTTGGATAAATCAAAGCTCGGTGGTAAACTTCATGTTTGTGATTCAAGTTAATTAATAGCTTGATATCTGATTCTCACTGCAACAATGTGTTTTCTCTTTACTGGACCACTTGTTCTCTCTCCGAAACATCTTTGTTAGCATCCTTCAATCCAGCACTGTCAAGTGTCAGTTGCTACCTTGCATTGATGGCTTCCAACAGCTGGGTACTATTCTTGTCCCCTTGACCATCATAATAAGCATTGATTCCCCCCACACATTTTAATGGCAAATGAATAGGAGGGGCAGGGGTATTACTAGCGTTAATTGCAAATAATATATTGTCTTTACTAACATTATTTGTAAATAAAATATTGTCATAAAAAACATTAATGCTTCATGCGGTCAACTTCAAATTCCTCTATCTCATGTGTACCCGCGGCAGACCTTCCAAGAGTTTTTATTTCAAACTTTTTAGTTAAATAATGACTCAAATCTGTTGCTCCTTCCAACCATCTTGCGTCATTATAATGTCATCCATATATACCAACAAAACGGTTACTCCCCCTTTTTGCGAGTGTTTCATGAACAAGGTGTGATCCCCTTGACTCTTCCTGTACCCCAAAGATGTCATAACCTTAGTAAATCTTCCAAACCATGCTCAAGGTCAATGTTTTAGGCCATATAATATCTTTTTCAACCTGCAAACTGTATTTTCAGATACATTTTTTATACCCTGATGGTACATGCATATAAATCTCCTCCTCAAGTTCCCCGTGTAAGAAGACATTTTTCATATCAAATTGTTCTAAATCCCAGCCATAATTGGCAGCAAGTGGCAAAATTACTCTGATTGTATTCATCTTTGCAATCAGAGCAAATGTCTCTGAATAGTCAATTCCATAGGTTTGTCTAAACCCTTTGGCAACAAACCTGGGTTTATATCTTTCAATTGATCCATCATCCTTATATTTTAATGTGTACACCCATTTGCATCCAATTACCCTCTTTCCTTCTGGTAAAGTCACTAACTTCCAAGTTTCATTCTTCTTCAATGCGTCCATCTCAATTTTCAGGACTTAATTCAATTTTTCATTAGACAATGCCTCATAAACATTAGTAGGTATGGAAATAGTGTTTAGGTTTGTAAGGAAGACTCTATGGGTGGGTGATAATTTTCTAAAAGAAAGATAGTTTGAAAGGAGATATAAAGGTTATTTAGTGCTATTTTTGGTTCCTTTTCTAATAGCAATTGGAAGGTCTAGGTGATCATCTGTTGTTTGGGTCATTATTTTATCTCGTAATTTAGAAGAATTAACTACCACATTTGAAGGAGTCGAGTCACACTCTTGAGCTTGTGACGATTCAGGAATAACCTTTGGCTTTTTCATGTAAACTAGATTATTTCCATATCTTACATCCACTTCAGGTCTAAGTCCAACTACCGGTGTATTTGATTGATTTGAATCAACTCTGAGTTCTTGAGCCTCAGATATGTCTAATACAAGTGTGTTTAATTCGAGACCAGAAAGATTGGGTCTAATTGACTCGAATTTGGAAGGATTAAGTGTATTTGACTCGGGACCAAAAAGAGTTGGTGCATATAAGTTTAATAGTGAAGTATTTAATAAAATATATAGTGTAGGTATAGGGAAGGGTGGGTACTAAGGTACTTATACCCGCCCTCACACCCGCTTATTTTAATGGGTAATTGTCTGTTCATGTACTCATTTTATAGGTTTTACCCTATCCGTTGTGGGTAAATTTTGCGGGTCCCCATTGGGAATGGGTCCAATTTCCATCCCTAAGTCTGAGAGACTTTATCATAAGTCTTTCCCGAGGACTTGATGGAAGTCCTGCCCAAAAAGCCAAATGCCTCGCTTGAGAGACTTATAGTCTCATCAGTCGAGCTACATCCAACTCAATCGGGACTTAGATTCCCCAGGCTAACTGAACTCTCGTTTGGATGGGAGGGGGGTTAGAACTCTCAAAAGCTTTATCTGGATGTATCCTTAAAACATCTAGGTCCTTAGAATACTCCCTCGAGACTCGATCTAAAAAACACTTCGTCGTTCATAAAAAGACCTTGTGCTTAAAGGACTATGTAATGTTATATTTATAAGTCTTACCTAGGGCGATGCCTAGAGGACACCCAAGGAGAGACGATGATAACATATCGCCCGAGGGGAGGAATCGCTTATCCCCCAAGCTGTTATTATTGCTAAGTCATGGGAAACATGGGAAAATACATTTCTATGGTTGAGAGAAGTCGTGGTCATTAACTGCCTCATGACCTCTTTGGAAATATGGATTCAACAGTCCATCATTTGACTGAGTGAGTCACGACCTTTCCTAAGAAAAACCTTATACCAAAAGGGTCTTTATAAATACTCTTCCCCTATATGAGGATGAGAAAAATCTTAAGCCATATAATTCATTACACCTTAAGTTCTCTAGCTTATCTAACTACTTTAGCATGTGTTTGGATTTGTGTTAACCAACATATAAACGTACATAAAATAATAGCTTCAAGTTGTAGATTTTGCTTTTTTCACATTTTTCTGTCTTGGAACAGGAAAGTTCATGTGCAAACATCCAACCAAATAGACACTAAGTGTCGTATTCAATTCAATATATGTTTATGAGCTATGTATCAACGCATTGCAAGATTTTTTAACTAAAAACCAAGTTTAGTATGAGTGTACCCTACAACAAAAATAAATTCATATAAATATTAATGGCAAAACATTTCATTCTAGTATTAAGTTGAACATAAATACATTTATAAGATTCTCAACACTCATGTAGAAGTCACTAAATAAACTACATAATATCAAAATGCAGAAATTTCCATCAAATGTAATACTTGGAGGAGATTTATAATAGGGAAACACATTTTTGTTGTCTTCAAACATGATCAAGAGGGATTTGCTTCCACCACATCCTCATTAGGAAAACCTTTCACCGTAATGGTAATATGATAAGTGCGCCTTATAATTTGGTTAGCCCTCCGCTGAGCTCGAGCTCTAACTCTTTTCAAAGTCTTGCCTTCATTAACCTCTGCTTTACTAATAACCAGACTTGATTTGCTTAAACCCAAGTTATTGGTTTCATTTGCTCCAACAGAAAACAAAATCTTAATAATGGCTTCACAGGCACGGTAAAGCATGAGTTCCAATATCACGAGTCTTTCCTCGTATATATGTCCGCGAATCTAACCGATTACTCTTCGAGCTTTGTCAGCAGACATATGAATGTGTCTCCCTACAACATAGGTTTCTGCGTATGGTTGGTTGATCTCCTGAACTGCAGTGCAGTATTAAATTTAAATGTATGTTAACTGTTTTTCCATATCCTTCTAAGGATATGAAATGAATCGTAATATATCTAAAGTAACACATGCTGAAAAACTGAAAAGCTAACAAATATAAACACAAATAAATAAGCTAGACTTAACCCTCTTAGGGAACTACTTCCCAGCAGAGTTGCCAGTTGTCGTGGCGGGAAAAATTATTGAGATTAAGATATTTATTAACTTAACTAAAAAAGCAAGAGTCGACACCAAACTTTATTGTTTCCAAAGGGAAAAGGGAAAAGGTTGAACAAAACCCACAAGAGGTAAAACAAAATAGAGATCTGGATATGTGAGTTGGTTATGCAAGGGGAAGGTATTAGCACCCCTCATATCTGTTGTACTCAACAAGAACCACTTGAGAATTTGTGTTTATAAAAAGATGGATTGTTTGTTGATTGATTTTAAATGAAGATATTTTGTCATATTCGAGTGAAAAAACTCAATTTTCACACACAAGTATGGGGAAATAGGCATTTACATCATCTTGATATGGAGAACATTTACATGGAATTTCTCACATCTCAACATTCAAGTGGAAAATGTCAATCATTTCTCAGCATCTTGTAGAAGTATAGTGGTTTGCATCAATACAAGAATAGACTAATATCTAATCTTTTGAAAAAAGGCTCTTAAAGAAAAGTGCACAAAAGCACAAAAAAAAGTTTGATGAGGTTTGTCTTTTTTAGAATTTGAAAAGAGTTTGAATATGCCTAAGTGTTTTAGCATTTATAAAGAAAAACATTTTCTGGATCACTTGACAAAGTTAAGGTTTATTAAGAAAAATGTGTGAAGTTTGAAAACAAGAAGTTTTTGAAATAGGGAGAAGTTTTGAAAATTTAAGAAGTGGAAGGAGATGAAGAGACTATCCTAAAACATAAAGTAAATAGTCTCATTGTCAGGTAGCCCAAGAGAAAGCCATTGTGTGTGCAAGTGTACTAACGATAAGAGGAAACAAGAATTCGACATTGGTCAAAACAAGCATTCCTTTACCTTTAGATTGAGCCACAAGATGAATAAGCAACAAGCATAGATGAATAGCAAAGAAAATCCAGATGGACAACCAAGGTCACCAAGTTATAAATAGCATCCAAGTCTTAGAATGAAAATCACAATGGTCCAGAGGAAATACAAAGTCTCAGATGAATATCAAAGTATCAGATACCACTCCAAGCAAGGGAAAAACACTAAGTCCTAAGGTTCAAAGTCCATAATACTCCTCAAGCAAGGGATGGTAACACAAATTCCATGAGATCAAATTAATTTTTTTTTCGGTTCTAGCCATTTTATGGTGTTTTTATTCTTTTGAAATAAGAAAACAATAAGGCCTAAAGTAAAGAGCAAAAAATAAAAGACAGGAATGTAAAAATGGCATGAATGTATATGACATAAAAGTAAAGAGCATAAAAATAAATGCTAGGTGTTAGCATAATTGATATGTCAATGTTATTGTTAATGAGAATTCAACCGAGTTGGGACAATTTAGCGTTATGTTAAGCAATGGTAACTGGACTTATGTAGAACTCACACCTGTCTAAGTGTTAGATGTCAAACATGCCTTATATTTCTTATTAATACTTGGCATTTTTCAACTCTTTTATGTTGAATTGTGGATTTTATTCTTGAATTGTTGACATTCTTCAAACATTGTGAAAATACCTTTGGTGCTTGTAATGTATGTGTTATTGTGCAGAAAAAGGAATTAAGTTAGCAAAGAAGTAAGACACAAAGAAAGGATCCAAGTTGCCAAAGAAATGAAGAAACTTCAGTAAGTTCGTTTTGCGAACTTGCCAACGAATGTTCACTGGGCGAATAAAAAGTTCGCAGTGCGAACTTGGCAGATTTCAAGTGATGTATAAATACACTTTTTGTTATTTCTTGGAATCATAACCTATTTTTCTCACACCATAACCTAAGTTTCTGACTTTTCTTCATCCAAGAGTGATATTTCACCAAGAGAAGCTGGATTTGCATCCGATCTCGATTATTCGACGATGGGAGAACATCTGGCGAAGCTCCAGCGAACACTCCCAGACTTTGGACAGTAAGAAAAGGCACCTAAGTTTGCTTTGTGAACTTTCCAGCGAATGTTCACTGATTCAACGCTCCAGCGACTGCCTGGCGAAGGACACCAAGGATAAGGCAGTAGCTAAAGGGACCTAAGTTCGCTTTGCGAACTTGTAGGCGAATAGTTTGCTTTGCGAATAAATATTCGCATTACGAACTTATGCAGGAACTCAGAGGCCGTTTAACAGATCAGAGGCACCTCAGGTGCCTATTTAGTAGTTCACTAGGCGAATAAAAAGTTCGCAGTGCAAACTTGGCAGATTTCAAGTGATGTATAAATACACTTTTTGTTATTTCTTGATATCATAACCTATTTTTCTCACACCATAACCTAAGTTTCTGAGTTTTCTTCATCCAAGAGTGATATTTCACCAAGAGAAGCTGGATTTGCATACGATCTCGATTATTCGACTCAGATGCTTTTTCATCTCCTCCCGAAACTTGTAAAGCAAGCTATCATGACAGTGTGTAGCTAAACACCTCTCGTGTCAAGATTAGTGGTAGGTAATCCTTCATTTTGTATGTATTGATCTTGATATTTAGTTTGTGAACTTTGTTGATGATTAATATATGATGAAAAACTTTGTTTGTATGGTTTATATTTTGTTTTGGTTCATGATTGAGAAATATGTTCTAAGACTTGACCTAAGTTTTAATCCATCAACAATCATGAGGCTAGAGATAGTTTTGAGAGTTGATGTTCATAAATATTGATCTCGAATGTTATCATATTGATAGTTAGAGTGAGAGATCATCTAAGGATCAATATGATAAATCCCACAACAAGTGTTAGAGATAAACTTGTTGATAGGATATTTGATTATATTCATCGTTAACAAGTTCACATGCTTTATCGAGTAAATACGTATAAAACGGATTATCGGACCCTAATCTTGGCATGCTTTTACCAAATCCTTAAAACCAATTTCTTTACCGTTGTTATTAAATTCTTATGCAAACGATCCGTTACAAATCAACCAAACTCTTTGTTACCCTAAAGTTTAAAACGATTTCGACTATAGAATGGCGGTAATATCCATACAATCCCTGCGGATACGATAACAAAAATTCCCACTGAAATACTTTTCAACAAAATGGTGCCGTTGCCGGGAATTGTTGTTTGATATTGCAAGCATTGCAATAGTTGTTAAGTTTTAAGCTTGTATAACTTTTTATTGTACTTGCTAATTTGTTTAGTTAAGTTGTGCAGACTCTGTTTATGCGAGGAAAGTTACCCGCAGATCAACTTCTTTTCGATCCTGAGATTGAGAGAATTGCACGTAAGTTAAATAGCAAAACTAGACGGAGGAGGCAACTTGCCAAAGAAATACGAGAAAGAGGAGAAAGTTCTCTTTCGACACCGACACCACAGTTAACGCCAACTATAGCAGCACCACCTCCACCACCACCTATTTTAGTTCTATGTATTAACAGTCCGAGGCACACTGCTCAGTTTGCACGCAATGTCCACAACGGAAGGCACTCGGAAATTAAGACTGGCATCCTCGCTCTTCTATACCAGAATCCATTCACCGGTATAGATCACGAGGATCCCTTTACTCATTTGACCAAATTTTACAAAATTGTCGGTGCAACTGGAGCGTCTGAAGCTGAAGAAGAGTTTTTGTTCAAGAGACTGTTTCCGCATTCCCTAATTGGGAAGGCAAATGAACGGCGGTACCTTGACCAATCAACTGCTATAATGAGGGATTGGAACATGTTGGAAGAGAAATTCTTGGAACGATTTTTTCCACATAATCATTTCATGGAAGCGAAAATGGCGATCGCGGTTTTCTCACAAGGTGGAAATGAATCCTTCAATGAAGCTTAGGAGAGATTCAAATCCATGCTTAGAAAATGTAAGGGGCGCGATTTTGATGAGCTTACGCAAGTGCATATTTTCAGAAATGGTCTCCAAATGGTTCACAAGACCTTGTTGGATGCTACTGCGGGCAGATCTTTAATGACTAAAAGCACCGAGGAAGCCATTTTTATCATCGACAAGATGGCACTAAACGATCATCAAGGGAATCATAACCGTGGCCAACCGCAAAAGAAACCAGGAGTGCTTGAATTGGGGACTAATGATTCTATTCTTGCCCAAAATAAATTGCTATCTCAACAAGTGGAGTTGTTAACGCAACAAATGTCAAAGCTCCCTCAACAAATTAAAGAGATACAAGATATTCTGAGCAAGAATGTGCAAATAGCCATTTGTGAATTGTGCAAAGGAGATCACCCCACCGGCTATTGTCCTCCGGAGAATGAAGAAGCAAATTACATGAATAATCAAAATCAACAACAAGGTTATCAAAGGCAATAACAACCTTATCAAAACAATTCTCAACAACCTTATCAAAATCAACAAGGATACCAACCAAGAGGGAATTATCAAAATCAACAAGGATACCGATAAAATCCTTATCAACCGACATAACCTCAAGGTGGGAGTTCAAAGTTAGAAGAAACTCTCAACCAATTCATTCAAATGTCAATGGCGAACCAAAAGACTAATGAAGCATCATTCAAAAAATCTTGAAAACCAAGTTGGGCAACTTGCAAAACAATTGGCCGATCAATAACCGGGGCCATCTTTTTCCGCAAATACTCAAACCAACCCGAAGGAACCTTGCAAAGCCATTGTGACTAGGAGTGGAAGAGAGTTGGGGGAAGGAAAAAAAATGAGAAAAATGTTGATGTGAGAATTGATGAGATTGTGGAGGAAGAAAAAAATAATGAGGTAGAAGTTAAAAAGAATGACGAGGAAGAAGTTGAAAATGAAAATGAGAACCTTGAAAAAGAAAAGATAGAAGAAAAAAGAGAAGAGTCAAAAAGGGGAAGGAGAAAGTGAACCATATTCCTATTCAAAATCTACCTTACCCTCATGTGCCCATCAAGAAAGACAATACAGGGCATTACACTCGTTTCATGGACATATTCCGACAATTGCAAATCAACATTCCATTTTCCGAAGTGCTTGAGCAAATGCCCAAATACGCTAAGTTCATGAAAGATATTCTTACAAAAAAGCGAAGATATTCGGAGCCGAAAACAATTATCTTTGATGCAAGTTATAGTGCAATAATCCAAAGAACTCTACCAAAGAAAGAAGTTAATCCGGGGCGTGTTACTTTGCCGGTAACGATTGATTATGTTTATGTTGGCAAAGGCTTAATTGATTTGGGCTCAAACATCAACTTAATTCTATTGTCTATTGTGAAGAGGCCTGGGAACATTGAAATGAAAGCAATTCGAATGACATTACAATTGGCCGACAAATCTATAACTCATCCTTATGGATTGGCTCAAGATGTATTGGTTAAGGTGGATAAATTTTTCTTTCCGGTTGACTTTGTTGTAATTGATATGGAGGAAGATGAGGATTCTCCATTGATTTTTGGACGCCCTTTTATGAAGACCGCTCGAATGATGATTGATGTTGACGACGACCTTATGAAAGTAAGAGTTCAAAATGAAAATGTGTGCTTTAATCTTTTTGAAGCAATGAAGCATTCTAATGATAAGCATGATAGTTTCCGTATTGATGTAACGGAAGAAGCCATAATGGAAGTCTCAAAGCGAGTTCACATAGCATCTCCCTTGGAAAGAGCTCTTGGTGACTCAGTTGAAATACTTACCAATGAGGAAGAAAGGGAACTTGAAGAATGCTTGAAGGAACTTGAATCTTTAAAAGAGTTACAACCATGGGAAAGTGAAATGGAAGTGTTGAAGAAAGAGGTGAATGATGATAAATCTCAACTTGAATTGAAGGTGTTGCCTTCTAATTTGAAGTATGTGTTCCTTGATGACAGTTGTAACAAACCGGTTATCATTAGTAACATTTTGTCCGACAAAGAGGAAGACCGTTTGATTCAAGTGTTAAAGAAACATCCACAAGTTATAGGTTGGGTTCTTTCCGATTTGAAAGAAATTAGTCTGGCCTATTGCATGCACAAAATCTTAATGGAAAAGGACTTCAAAGCGATAGCTCAACCTCAACGCCGCTTGAATCCTACTATGAAGGAATTGGTGAGAAAGGAAGTTGTAAAGCTATTGGATGCCGGAATGATTTATCCAACATCCGATAGTCCATGGGTGAGTCCTGTGCAAGTTGTGCCCAAGAAGAGAGGAATGACTGTTATAAGAAATGAGAAAAATGAATTGATTCCAATGAGATCTGTAACAGGTTGGAGAATGTGTATCGATTATAGGAGGCTTAATACCGCCACTAGAAAAGATCACTTTCCACTTCCGTTTATGGATCAAATGTTTGAGAGATTGTCGGGTCAAGAATTTTATTGCTTCCTAGATGGCTATTCCGGTTATAACCAAATCTTGGCTGATCTGAAAGACCATGAGAAGACGGTGTTCACTTGTCCCTTTGGAATTTTTGCATACCGGAAAATGCCTTTTGGCTTGTGCAATGCATCGACAACTTTTCAACAGTGTGTACAAGCCATTTTTCCAACCTTATTGAGAAAACAATGGAAGTGTTCATGGATGACTTCTCTGTGTTCAGAGCTTCTTTTGATCTATGTTTGAAAAATTTGGAGACCGTTTTTGAATGGTGTGTGGAAACAAACTTGGTGCTAAATTGGGAGAAGTGCAACTTCATGGTAACGGAGGGGATTGTGCTCGGCCACAAAGTCTCCTCTAAAAGCCTTGAAGTGGATCAAGCAAAAATTGAAGTGATCGAGAAGTTTCCACCACCAACCAATGTTAAAGGCATCCGGAGTTTTCTAGGCCATGCGGGATTTTACAGGCGGTTCATCAAAGACTTCTCCAAAGTTGCAAGACCTTTGAGCAATTTGCTCAACAAAGATAAGTATTTCCTCTTTGATGATGAGTGTTTAAATGCCTTTCAAATTTTAAAAGAAAAACTCATCACCGTGCCCATAATCATTGCTCCAAATTGGACTTTAAATTTTGAATTGATGTGTGATGCAAGCGATTATGCTGTTGGTGCGGTGCTTGGGCAAAGAAAGACAAAAAATTTTCATGCCATACATTACGCGAGTAAAGTTTTAAATGAGGCACAAGTGAATTATGCTACCACAGAAAAAGAATTACTCGCTATAGTGTATTCTCTCGAGAAATTTCGGCCTTACCTGATTGGTTCAAAAGTTGTAGTCTACATTAACCATTCGGCCATTAAATATCTTCTTACCAAGCCGGATTCAAACCAAAGGCTAATCCGGTGGATCCTTTTGTTACAAGAATTTGATTTGGAAATCTGTGACAAGAAGGGGTC
The DNA here is from genome assembly GCA_022829125.1 of Lathyrus tuberosus. Lineage (NCBI taxonomy): Eukaryota > Viridiplantae > Streptophyta > Magnoliopsida > Fabales > Fabaceae > Lathyrus > Lathyrus tuberosus. The sequence goes on along the minus strand of JALAZF010000416.1, from coordinate 3,338,989 downwards.
TGAAAACTTGGTAGCGGATCATTTATCCCGTTTGGTCAATGTAGAAGTAACACACCGAGAAAGGCCCGAGAAGAGTTTACGGATGAAAAATTTCTTCGGGTACAAGTTAGACCTTTGTTTGCAGATTTTGCTAACCACAAAGCAACCGGATTTATACCGGAGGATCTAACTTGGAACCAAAGAAGGAAATTCTTATCGGATGTGTCATACCCCAAATTTTGACCACCAAGATTTCCCATCATTGTGCAAATCATCTAAAATTCTGGCCTATGCAGACAACAGGTGTCCTAACACATGTTAAGACATTGTGCTACATAATCATTTAAACTCAGAGGCGCAACAGCAGACTGATACCTTGAATATCAGAACTACACAATCACAGATGTCACGACATCTGATCCAACATGTCAGTCAAGAACAATAACAAAACTATAAATTGCAGAATGTTAAGTAAGACAGTATGTGTTAACCCAGTTCAGTGCAAATCACCTACATCTGGGGGATACCAATCCAGGATGAAGACTTCACTATCTGTAGAACTGTTACAAAGCTAAACTCCCCTGTTTACAACTTTATACCTAACATCTACCCAATGAACATCTTTACCAAGGCTAAACTCAAACGTTTATAACCTTGATATGAGATACCCCACTCACATCCTATTCACAACCTGTTAAATCCCTGTCTTCTGCCAATACAGAACCTGTCGCGGTTTCTTGACCTTCAAGTTATCTTGGACTTGCTTCAAAGCTTTGTCCAGGAACAATACAACAACCATTACCTACAGGTTTCTGGTTGTATCCCTGTACCTATGCCTTCCACCCTGCATCCCATAATACAGAGTGGAGACTTACAACTCCTAAGAGAGCCAACGACTCTCAAACCCTAAACCCTTATCCAACACAAGAGAATTAGGTTACAAAGTTACAAGTGATACAAAAGTACAGTCTTTAACCCTAGGTCTAAGTCTCCTTATATAGTCTTCTGTTGTCTTGGGCTTTCAATTTTTTCTCCTTTATCCACTCTGCAAATTCGCACCAAATCTTTGACAGATTTGTTGAATAATTAAACCTACTATATTTGTAAGATGTTAGGACATCTTCTTCAACATCTTTAATCTTGAGCAGATTTCTTCATCTTTATCATATTCATGTTTTACCAAAATTCCGTCAAACCACATGAGCTTTCAATATCCCCCTTTTGACAAATTTTGGCTAAAACATTCCCTTCTGTGCTGGATGAGCGAGATTGATAAAGGTCCATGAGTCCCTTCATCTTGAGAGTTTCCCTTCTGATATCTTCTTCCTGAATTCCAGAAAGAGCTTAAATAGTCGTGACTTGGAGTTCATAAAATATGTAACTCAGATCACAAGTCACAACCTGTTTTTCAACTCAGATCACAAGACACAAAAGAAAAAGAAACAAGTTAAGATGTCAGAGCACCTTATCCAGCATTCTTGCAGAACAACTGCAGGAAAGTACCCAGAAAGCAACAGAAAAACAGACTTCTTCTCCCCCTTTTTAGCCAAAACTTGGCAAAAATGACCAAGACAACTCCAAACCCAGACATAACTTACCCAGAATTTGAAAAATACCATTGATCATTAAAAAGGAATGATGAAACTAAGAAGAATCGATACAGTCTTATTTATAGCCAAGCAATTTCCTTAGGAAGTAACGAACCACAGAAAATAACTCTGGTCAATTCAAAGATCCATTAACTGAAGAAAATCACTCCACTAAATGCTCACCGGCCAAGACTGTTGACTGTTTCTTCTTTTAAGAACACCGACCAACAAACCCATTACATGCAAACATGTTTAATAGCAATTTCCTGACATTGTGTCGGACATTGTCTATTCTTCATAGGAATTTTTCTGATTTGGTCTTATAGAGATTTCTTCACAAATTATGATCACAGTCTGTAGAGAAAAATAAATTCTCTCAGGCTCAATCAATGATTCTTAAGCATCTAATAAGAACCATTACCATTACACATGCACTGCCAAGTCTCCCCCAACTTGCAACAATATAACAATGTCAAGACATCCTCCTTGACATCTCAGCTTGCTTGACGCACAAATGCAAACTGGAATTTCAACTGCATCCTCGCAATAATTCATCTTAGATCAAGGGGCATCTCCCCCTATCTAAGGTAACCAGTGCTCCTCCACAGAACACTTAAGCTAATGAATGGAAAACATAAGACGCATCTTCATGTCTTCAAGAGCGCACCCTCAGTTCAACTTACCAGCTAAACACAATCATCAACTCTCTTATTGCTTCCTCTGACAAGAAACAATAATCACTCACACATGATCACCATCATGCTACCCGTGAGGAAATGTATACCAACCATAACAAACTCTTAGCTTGAGATCAAAGTCCCATTGATCCCCCCATCCTGCAACCATCTATACACCACACAAACTCCTCTTGAATTCTCATGTATAAACCTCCAGCTGCTTGAGGCACAAACCAATTGAATCAGAATGCTCCACATTCCTCAAAGAGATGCACAAGGCCCCTTAGTTTGTTATAATGATGTCAGCTATCGTATACATGCTCCAGAACTTCACAGCTTCCAAACTGATCCACTACTAGCATGACTTGCAGCCAGGGGCAACATCCCCTTCACAAGATTTTCCACTGACTTCACCAAGCCAACAATAGAGATAGACACCCCACAATCCAAGACAGTCATTCCTTATCATTCTCCCGTATGATAACCTAGAATACTTCTGATTTTTTGGTGAATATCCACTTCTAAACACATCAAGAACCAGACCTTCATGAAATCAACACATGATCCACTCCAGTCTTCTCAAAACCTTACATCAGACTTTCAAGACAGTTCGTCTACTCCATCATTCTCCCGTATGACAATGTAGATACTTCTTAGACACGATGCAAGTTACCAGTTCCTCACAGAACCTGAAATCCTCCACCAAGGATAACCAACCCAAAGATGTTCTAACATCAGTTATGACATCTTCCACACATCAGAGACACCACACACCATGGTTCTTGATATGCTCCACCACTGGACTTACTATCAGCATAGTAATCCAAACTGAAGATCTTCACAAACACTGCACCACCAGTTTGAACAAAGAGAACTTCAGAAACCCAGAGAGAAATAAACTCTCATCCACCAAAAGAAGGTATACTTCCATCTTCAACCCAGAACTTCTGCCACAAGCTCCAAGAGAATCAGAACCTCCTTACGTTTTCAACTAATTATTCTTCTGCACAAGAGCAATCACTTTCAAGCATCCTGCTTGAATGCACACTATGAAACCAACCAAATGCCACCTTTTGATTGATCCCAATCTTCTTCAGAATTCCCACAAGATACACTGATCCACTAATGAAATCAGATCTTCAAGTCACATGAACTACTTGCCCCATAGCAAGACATCTTGGATCCACCAAGCCTCTTAGTCATGTAACATCTTCCCATCCACAGCTCCCGCAAACTGCATGAGATAGACCTTTTTGAAGCATCCACAATTCCATTCTCCTGTAGATCACCTTATCTTAAGTTGATGTGCCACATCACCAACTGAGACTTTTGATGTTAAGCTAGATGTCAGAACATTTTGATGTGACATCAAACTGTTGAATTCAGCTCCTCCTTCTGCCACTTAGAAGAACCTCCTCCCTTTGCAGAACAAGAGTTCCATGCTCTCATAGACTTGATTCAGCAACCAAGTTTGAGTAGACAACCTTCATCCTGCTTTAAAACTCCAAAGACTTCAAACCTGTCACGTCTGAATCTTCAGAAAATAAGTAGTCCAAGACTACACCATAGCCATACCAAAGAATGCCACTTTCCATAGTAGAGCAGACTGTAGAAAGTCAGAGATAACTGCCACTTAACTTTGACCTCCAAGAAGATCAAGATCCATGCTCTAAAATACCTAGATCAGAAATAAACTGATCCAAGCTGTAACCATCAAGATTATGATGTCTTCATCTTCATTTTCAACAGCATCAAAATCCATACGAGTTTCTTGCAAGGAAACTCTCCAGAGAACACATGCTTCTGTCACACCCGACTGAAGCCACTTCTTAGGTCACCACCTAAGACAAAACAGATGCTAAAGCGTATGCAGTACCCCTCCCATGATTTTGCACAAACTCTGATGATGAGATGTTCCAACATCTTGTTGAACATCAACAATCTTGACTTTCAAGGATAATCAATTAAATACTTGTGGACTCCACAAATAGAAATTGATCTTAAATCCTTGTACAATAACCCTTCTTCACTGTTGTAGCTGAGCTCCACCAGATCACATCATGAACACTTGTAAAGTATTCAATCTTTTTGCAAGTATCTTCTTCAAATGACAATGTTGAGATACTAAGGCTGCCACCCTTGACTCAAGTAACTAAGACTTTCTCTGAACAAATCTTATTTACCTCAACAATTCTTCAATCAGATTGGATCCACTCTTAGGGTCAAGAGAGATGAATCCTTCCTTGCTGTTTTTGGACGGTGAAAATAAATCACCTCCACTTTCTTCAGATTGTGTTTCAAAGAAACACCTTCTAGTCAGAAGAGTAACTAGAAGACTCCAGATACACGACTGAGATGTCTTTATGAGTGGACTTGAGAGAATTCTCAAGTATCTTTGACAACCTAGCCGATCAATAGTTTATCAAACTCCTAGAGCAAGAACCTGATAAACTTAATCTTAACTCCTCTCCTCTTCAACTGACTTCAACTGCACCAAGAAACCAAGCTTCCAAGTACCAAGTAGTCATACCAGATATCTAACCGCAACTCCCTTCACTCCCTCGCTTCTGACTTTGGAATAAAAGAATGCAGATATCTTCAAATATAGAGGCCGACGATTAAGACCTTCCACCAACTGTCTTCAGTAACAACTCCAGAATCCCATAATTCTAGAGCTCTTCCATCAGAAACACATGCAGTAGAACCACAAAGGAACAGATCCTGCTTGCCCTAATAAGATGTCACAACATCTTATAAGACACACCAACAAGAGAACTAGCCACTTCTCCTGTAGTTGTTGTAGAACCTCCTCAGCAACATGAACAACCTCTGGGTTGCTCCCTTCGATCCAGAACATCCATCTCATCCATTAATACCCTTGAGTATGTCTGAGTTGATTGATCTGATCTTCAAAACTCCTCCTTGTTCAAATGCCAGAAAGTATCTCCCAAAGATCTCATCCAGAACCAGACAGGATGCCTGCTCTGATACTAATTGAAATTCTGGCCTATGTAGACAGCAGATGACCTAACACATGTTAAGACATTGTGCTACATAATCATTTAAACTCAGAGGCGCAACAGCAGAGTGATACCTTGAATATCAGAACTGCACAATCACAGATGTCACGACATCTGATCCAACATGTCAGTCAAGAACAATAACAAAACTGTAAATTGCAGAATGTTAAATAAGACAGTATGTGTTAACCCAATTCGGTGCAAATCACCTACATCTGGGGGATACCAATCCAGGATGAAGACTTCATTATCTGTAGAACTGTTACAAAGCTAAACTCCCCCGTTTACAACTTTATACCTAACATCTACCCAATGAACATCTTTACCAAGGCTAAACTCAAACGTTTAAAACCTTGATATGAGATACCTTACTCACATCCTAATCACAACCTGTTAAATCCATGTCTTCTGCCAATACAGAACCTGTCGCGGTTTCTTAACCTTTAAGTTATCTTTGGACTTGCTTCAAAGCTTCGTCCAAGAATAATACAATAACCATTACCTACAGGTTTTTGGTTGTATCCCTGTACCTATGCCTTCCACCCTGCATCCCATAATACAGAGTGAAGACTTACAACTCCTAAGAGAGCCAATGACTCTCAAACCCTAAGCCCTTATCCAACACAAGGGAATTAGGTTACAAAGTTACCAGTGATACAAAAGTACAGTCGTTAACCCTAGGTCTAAGTCTCCTTATATAATCTTCTGTTGTCTTGGGCTTTCAATCTTTTCTACTTTATCCACTCTGCAAATTCGCACCAAATCTTTGACAGATTTGTTGAATAATTAAACCTGCTATATTTGTAAGATGTTAGGACATCTTCTTTAACATCTTTAATCTTGAGCAGATTTCTTCATCTTTATCATATTCATGTTTTACCAAAATTATGTCAAACCACAGGAGCTTTCATCATCATCACAATATGGATGTACTTTCATGCCTCATCAATCTCCTCAAAGATGATTGAGCATTTAACACAATCAAGAACTAGGGTTTTTGAGCCCTCTCAGAGCACTTAGACAAAGGATCAATCAAGGAATGACATGATCTTCAACTTGTCTAACCTCTAAAACACCTATAAAGGATCAAGAGGACTCCCACATCAAGAATCAAGCACAAGGTTGCAACATTCCAAGTGGATTAAGCCTCAAGATCGCCAGTGTCACCAAATTAGGGTTTTGGTCAACCAAGGCCTCCAGATGGAATTTTTCCTCTAGGCATGAGCCAATGCTACAAAGCATAACCCAAGATACTCCAAGGGACCTCATGAACCCAATCATCAAGTCAATTTAACCTCAGGGGATGCATTTACCAAAAATCAGGAATTAGGGTTTCTTGACCTAATTCACCCCTAAGTTGACTTTTGGGACAAAGCATGAGCCAAGACTTCAAGACATGATTTGAGGGCCTCTAATACACCACATTGATCCATTTGCAATAATGGATTGGCCCAAGAAGCTTGGCTCACAAGTTTCAGTTTCACCAGGACCACAATTAGGGTTTTGAGGAAAAAGTCAACTGTGCCTTTGACTTTTGACCAAGACATGCTCCCAAACCTTGGGACATGATTCAATACACCCGATAACACCTATGGAATCCATCCATTAGTTTGGTTTAGGTCAAGGACTTGATTTCACAAAGGATCACACAGTTTGGATTTCATCCGATAAAAAGTCAACTGTGCACAAAATCAAGTTTGACTTTTTGGAATTCTTCATAAATATGGTTCCCCTAAGTAAAAAATAATGTTAATGTATGGTATTGATCATCATTCATTAAGAAAAATTAAGAAAAGTGAGGTTTCTTGCAAAAGGAGCAACCATAAGAAACCAAATTTTTTTCCAAAGTTATGGAACGAAAGTGATTTTGGTACCAACTTCCAAAGATCATAACTTGAGATCCAAGCAACCATTTTGGGTGATCCAAAGCTGAATTTGTAGGTCTTGCTACACTCTACAAAAGCTTCAACTACCTCAGACTCCAATTCTTCATGGATTTTGAGTTATGGATTGATCAAAATCACAAAAACATGAAAATGATACTTTTTCCAACACTTAGTGAAAATCTGCCTAAGTTACCAGCCTTGAACATCAATGTTCATGAGGTTTTTTCAGTTGGATCCAAATAGTTTCAAAACAAACTATAATCACACATGTTTTGTATCATATGAGGGCTTTCTAAAAAGCACAAGAGCCTCCCATAACTCAACCTGAGCAGGGAGATATGATCCCCTCAAAATCACTATTTCCAACTGCCTTGAACAAGGCAGATTTTGTGCATTTGCTCGATTTGGCAAAATTTGGACAACTCCAAGACTTATCATCCATTTGGACACATCCGAGGATAAAGCAAAAAGAGAATGATCTGATCTCCAAGCCTCCAAAGTCCAAGAATCTACACTTAGCCATAACAAACCTAAAAAGGCTAAAAAGGTGCCAAGACTCCAATTTTGTTTCCAAGCATTCAATGGATGCACCAAGGTGGCATGGATTGACATATTCCTAACTGAATGAGTCAAGAATAAGCACTGAATCAAAGAACCATATGCCTGTGCCCTAACCTCAAGTCAATGGCTATAGGAGACTAAAGGTTCCCTTGGATCAACATTGACCAAAGGCCTGTACCAGCTGCCATTCACTATTGCTTGCAAAACAAACTTGCTCTACTATAAATAGAGCTCATTTATGCTCAGTTTGAGTACACCAAAGCACTACAACTGATGCTTTCCTCAAAATCTCTCTCTTTAGGCCAAAATGCCTTCTTTTGCAAGTCATCTCTGAGTTTTTGAGTTAGAGAGCAATTCCACCACAACTCATGATCTAAACATATCCAATATGTTATATCTAAGCTGTCCAAACACTCACTTGTGACCTGAAACACCAAAATCAGAAAATCCACTTCCAAAACCTCAAAATTGTACTTTTCTACATTTTCCAAGCCATACCTTGATTCAGTCACTTCCAAAACCAAACAAGGCCTCAAACACACTCCAAATATCATCCTCAAACTATCCCAATTGGTTTCCCTCATCTGGAACACCATTTGAGAGAGTTTCCATATTGGTCACTTTTGCCCCTTTTGCAAGAAAGAACTAAAACTTGTTCTTGAGGATTCCAGCTGGTTTTGACCATCCTAAAAGCTTCTAAGGGATCAATCAAGAGTGTCCAAAATATTGGATTACTTCTGGCACAAGGATCTTGACAGTTAGCACAAGAAGCTCCAAGAGGTAAGTGCATCACAACTTGAACTCTTAGAATTATGCATTCCTTTGATGTCCATTGATCATAAACATCTCATACATGTTGTATATGTTGTGTTTGAACCAATTTGCCCTGCTATTGTTGACTGAGTAGTGAGATAGCATAGAACATGCAAATCTAGACCTATTTTGAAACCACTATCAGGTTTTAAAATAGGGACACTTTCTGAAAATTCCAAAAGCACCATTGGATTCCTCATGAAATTCTAGGCCAGATGCACCTAAATTTTGTCCAAATCCATGGAGAAATGAGAAAGTTAGAGGCTTCACGTAAATTGCCAAAACTTGCCTTGCTTTGGCCTTGCCCAGACCTGAAAATAAGGCACCCCATATATGCACATGGGGTGGTTTTGATACACAGATGTATCACCATCCCTGTGGTAGCGCGCATGTGTGTTTGTTGGCAAGGTCATGGGTTCAAATCCCACCCAGACCCTTTTTGCTATTCTCTCATTTTTTGTTATTTTTCAATATTTTCATGTTTTTATTAATTAATCCAAAAATTAATTTCTCTCTCAATTTTAATAATTTTTGATTGATTCTTTTTTTAAAAATTCACAAAAATATTAAAATATTTTATTCCATGAAAATTTCACAAAAATATTATTTATTTCATATATTTGATATTTTTGTAAAGAATTATATTTTATTTGTTTTTTAGACATTAAAAATATTTCTTTCTCTTGGTTTTGCAAAGTTCAAATGATTTTTAAATCATCCCATGAATGAAACATGATTTTCCAAATATAAATCCAAGATCATAACCTTTTTTTCACCTGTTTGATTATTTTATTTGAATTAAAATACATTTTAAATAAAAAAATTAGGGTTTTGAACATTATCACCCTAACAAATCTTTTCAAACATCTTTGGGCCTCTTGATAGAGTGTAAGTCCCACCCCTTTGTAAATATAAACCTTTTTGGACCTTAGTCATTGTATAAGTCCCACTGCGATTTTAAAATCTCGGCGCGGTCGTCGCCTTTTAAACAAAATAATTTGGGCCTCTCCTTGAGTTGTAAGCCCCATCTCTTGTACAAAAATAAATTTTTGGGCCTCTTCTTGAGTTGTAAGACCCAACCCTCTTTGTAAATAAAACCTTTTTGGGCCTCAGTCATTGTATAAGCCCCAGTACAGTTTTCAGAACAACGGTACAATCACTGTTTTTCATCTGGGCCTCTCCTTGAGTATAAGCCCCAATCTTTTCAAAAACAACTTCTCTTTTGATTTAGGTTCAAATCCATAGTTATTATCAAAACTTTATTTAATTTCTTGAACAATTAACCATACAGCTGTTACAATGGAAGCTTGCTCGTCTGTAAGTCCTTCTTTCATATCCTTTTAAATACTTGTCATATATCAACTGTATATATATACTTGTATATCTGCTTAGAGTTTTCCCCGGCAACTAAGTCTAGAATTAGGTAAAGCCAGCTGGTCACTCTTTCAATACAGTCAAAACTAGTTCCCCATAGGAATTCCAGATACAGTCCTGCCTTCTCTTGGGCTTAAACAATATGGAACAGAGAGAAAGGCATTATTCCCGGTGAAACTTTTCTCAGATTGTCACTATTAGAAATTGTCAAAGAAGTTCATTTCCCCAGAGAGGATTAATTCCCGGTGAAACCTCTCTTGAATTTCTTCAAACCCTAGAACTGTTCACTAAAGAAAAGATTATTCCCGGTGAAACTTTTCTTGAACTCTTCTTAAGTTTGGACCCACAGGCTTCCTAAAAGCATCTCAGCCTCCTCTTGGGCTTTGTATAAGGACCCTCCAGCTTCTTAGAAGTTCTCAGGCCTCCTCTTGGGCTTAATACAAGGACCTTGAAGACCTCTTAAAGGTATAGGATAAAACTTAGTCATCCTTTGCTAGAGCAGTCTTTCTAGAGTCAAAACCTCAGACCAATTTAGGATTGATTCTCATCCCTTAAAACACCTGCCTCCTCTTGGGCATCGTACAAAGATAAAATCTTCCATACCAGTAGACTTAGACAGTCTAATCCCCTCTTGGATCTAAAAGACATTCTCAAGTTCCCTACAAATACAGGAGAAACCCTGGGCATTTAACCAATCTCCAGTAGAGTTAAAACCCATGGGTTCTAAAACCCAGTCTTTTATCCTAAATTTCCCCAGCCAGGGTCAGCTTATCATCAATATAACATTATCCCAAATCAGAACCTCAAGGCATTTGATACCTCAACTCTGTTGTAAATCCTCAGCAAGAGTTAATTCCCCATTTTGGACTTGCCTCTGGATCTCAATAATCCTCAGCAGAAGCCAGCCTCCTCTTAAGCTTTGTATAATGATTTTCCTCAGCAAAATTAGCCCCAACAACACCCTTTTGTTGATTCCATCTTCTTTTTTAAAAACACTCTCTTGTTGAGTTAACCCTTTTTAGCCTCAATCTTAGGCTTTGTACAAGACAAACAAAGCACTCTCTTGTTGAGTCAATCACCTTAAGGCACTTTCTTGTTGAGTCAACATTTTCCAGCCTCCTCTTAGGCTTTGTATAAAGATTTTTCCCAGCTGAGTTAAATTCAAAATTACTCTCTTGTTAAGTCAATCACCTTTCAAAACACTCTCTTCTTGAGTCATTCTTTCAGCCTCAATCTTAGGCTTTGTACAATACATAGATATAAACTTTCTCCAACAAAGTCAAAATCTTCATAAACTCCTTTAAAGCTTGGGACAAATATCTTCCCCAGCAAAGTCAATTCCTCCCAGCCTTCTTTTAGGCTTTGAGAAATAATATCCCTAAATAGAATCAATCTGCTTTTCAGCCTCCTCTTAGGCTTTGTATAATGATTTTCCTCAGTAAGGTCAGCCTCAATCTTGGGCTTTGTACAAGACACCAAAAAATCCTCAACTGAGTCAGTCAACTACCTTTCAGCCTCAATCTTGGGCTTTGTACAAGACACCAAATAAAACACTCTCTTGTTGAGTCAGTCTCATTTCAGCCTCAATCTTGGGCTTTATACAAGACACCGTATAAATCTCTCCAGTAGAGTCAATATTCTTTTAGCCTCAATCTTGGGCTTTGTACAAGACAGACAAAATATTCCCCCGGAAAAGTCAACTTTTAGCCTCCTTTTAGGCTTTGTATAATGATGTCCCCTAAAGAGTCAGTCTCTTTTTTATCCTCAATCTTGGGCTTTGTACAAGACAAATAAATACTCTCTTGTTGAGTCAACCTTCTCTAGCCTCCTCTTAGGCTTTGTATAAGGACCTCCCCAGTGAAGTCAATCAATCTCTTAGCTTCAACCTTGGGCTTTGATCAAGGCACACAAAAATCAACACCTCTCAGAGAAAATCAAAATCTCTCTACTTGAAGTTATTTCTCCATGATATCACACATTAAAATAGGCATTCAAAACAAACCATAATCCCATATAACTGTTGTACGTGGCACACTTGTTGATTCAAATATCCAAGTTGTCGTTCATCTCTTATCCTGGCAAACTTCCTCTTTCATCTAATTGTTGTAAGTGGCAAGCCTCTGGATTATTTACATCCACGCTACTGTCCCTCTCTTAGCATGAAAGACTCTTAAGGAAAAATGACATTGCTCAACACTGAGTTAAAGTTTTCTCCTTCAAGCCACATCCCTCATAAAGGAAATTATGGCATTGCTGGATTCACATATCCCAGTTAAAGTAATCCTCCTTTATAAACAGTCACCCAACAGTTGTGATAAACAGACGAGATTTCTCCCTTTAGAGATGACAAGTTCTCTCTCAGTCAAATCTTTTAGCTTCAATCTTGGGCTTTGAACAAGACACAAATGAACCTTTTAGCTTCAATATTTGGCTTTGAACAAGACACCAAAACATCATTTTTTCCTCCTATAGAATAAGAGGAACTACGATTGCTTTGATTTCCCTGTTTCTTTAAACGGGAATACGTAGGCATAAGATTGCGAAATATTAGCGAGCATACCAATCAAAAACTCTAGGTCTAGTACCTTTGCATACTAATCAAACACTCTAGGTCCAGTACCTTCACACCGATCAAAACTGAGGTCCAGTACCTCACCAAAATCATCAAAAACTCTCTCTCTCATATCTCCCAAAGAAGAAACTTTCCCTACCCATCAACAGATAAACACCATCAAGTATAAAAGTAGAACCTATTGCTAACAACCTGTGGATAACCACATATAGGATGGGTAATTGACAACTCCCCATTGTATAATCTGACCCCGAACTCCCCGAATCTCTTTAAGCGTTTGTTGAGTTAAACATTCGCGTGCAAGGTTAGTTTTAGATAGCTTCCCTTTCCCTTCCAGCTTCACGGGATAAATAAGAAATCAGAAAGTAGCACCCCACTCCTACCATTACGGTGAGGAGAAACCTAATTTGCGATAAGGTGGTCACGTCACCGACAAAAATCGCACGGTACAGTGAAATGACGACTCTGCTGGGGAGTCATTTTGTATGTATAGGACTAGGATTATAGTTCCCAAGAGGTCTAGGATGTTAGTTTTAGGAATCATACTGTTGCGGTGAAAATCGGATAACAAACTATTAATTAACTTGCATCATTTTCTTTTACAGCCGACTTTGATTTATCCAAAGGAAAGGTTCAAGATCGTTAGAAACCTAAAGGGGGGAGATCTAAGGTTCGGGGGTTGGTTACGCCTAGGGAAGGTATTAGCACCCTAAACGTCCGTAGTACTCTACGGGAACCTCTTGTTTTACTGTTATCTTATGTTTGCTAAAGGTTCTATGCTAAAGGTTGAAACCCTAGGGGTTAGTATCTAAGTATACTCGACAAAGCATCGCACTTTGCGCCTACGTATCCTCGGGTATAAAATCAGAGTATGCGTAGTTCTACGTCTACTGAACTATTGACTGTGGTCAAATGTTCAGAGGGGAAATGAGTACAAGCTCATTGTAGAGTTTAAGAACTCTCTAAGTCTAGTTGAAATGGTCCTATGTTATGTTTTAGTCAGTAGGGAAAGTGATGATTCATTAGGATGAATATCACTAAGAGTTTAAGAACTCTCTCCTAAAGCTAGTTGTAATTTCTATGGCTCTGATGAGGCCAAGAAATAAAGTTTTCTCCTAAGAGGTTACTTAGGTTAAGGTGGGAGGTCAATGACTTATGAGTCAACATATTTCACCTTCCTTTGGAATGGGGGAAAAATAATTGTAGGATAATATAACAATAGATAAAGACATGATAAAAGATAAAATACTTATACAAAGCAACACAAGCATAAGGATGGCAAGATGCTTCATGATAAAGTATGGATAAGATGGACATGATCATTATAGCAACATATAAACAAAGACAAATCAATATGTTTCAATCTTAAGGAAGACAAACATAAAGAACACTCACAAGATGAAGAGAATGATATTAATTAAGGACAAAATTCACACATCCACATCAAATACATAATGAATTTAAACATGGATAGATTAGTTCAAGACTTAAACAAACATTAGTGAATAACACTCATAAGATCAATAAAGGTGCTCATAAATAAATGTTAATAATTAATCCAAAGGTGATAATCAATTAACAATTAACAATTAAAATACATATTGATAATTAAAAATTAAACTACATATTGATTAACAATTAACAATTAAAAATTAAAATGCAAATTGGCAATTAAAATTTAAAAGTTAACACAACAATTAACAATTAAAATACATAACAATTAACAATTAGAGATATTTCACATATTAATTAATGATACTCAAATAATCAATTAAGAAACAAATTATATAAAATTAAAATAAATATTTTTGGAGTTTTTGAAATAAAGAAAATGTTTAAATAAACTAAATAAAATAAAAGGTTTTTCTAAAAAGAAATAGAAAATGATTAAAAACAGAAAATAAATTAAAAGGAAAAAAGAAGCGCAGGGGGGGGGGGGGGTGTTAGGAATCTGGATTAGTTGAAAAAAATGAACTAGAAAGAAATAGGCCAGACATATGGGGGTGGCAGTAGCAAGCGGGCCCAAGCGAAGTCAAGAAAGAAAAAAAAAAGAAAACAGACGAAAGAAGAAAAAATAGCAAAAGGGTTGATCCGCAGGATCGAACCCAGGCGTGGTAAGTGAATAGCGATGGCAAGTGCATGTGTGTGACCATTGGGACGACGTGTTACATCCGGTAAGTATACACTTCCATAAACATATAAACCAAAACGATAAAATAAATTAAATGAAAAGAATAATGCGCACATGGAAACTGGAAGTAATAACATGTATCAATTGGTCACGTATCACTTAAGTACGCTACAAGACAAAATCACCCAGTATCCAATCAAAAACGCGCATGGCCATGAAACATGCAGAAACACACAAGAAACCATCGCATTTGAATTTAAAACCTCTAAAACAAACATTAAACTTCAATCTCACATAAAACCCTCAAATCACAACCAAACATCATGAAACAAAATATCATTTTGAAGCATTCAAAACATAGAACAATAATAAACCCTTATCTGGACAAGATAATGACCAAATCATGAACAAAAAGCAAAGGCAAACCATGGTTCAAAACTAAAACTTAGTTTAAGAAAAGTGATAAAACATAATCTGTTCCAAATCTAAACCAAACATACTTGTTTTAAAACTTAACCAACAAACATGTAATATGCCAAACCATAACTTCCTGAATCTCCCTCACACGATAGCATGAACAAACCTTAATAGTTTAAAACTCAAACATTTTGAAAATAGCATCTAGCAGGTTGGTTATAGCATCATACAAGTTAGCCTGGTGTCCAAGTGTAGATTATAGTCAGGCATACATGATGAATATCTGTAAGTTCCTAGATTGGCTGGAATTTTGGTAAAACAATAAGGTGTTCAATGTTGATGTCATGGTGTTGCAACATTGAGTCTTAGTACTGGGCTGTACTAAGTTGTGAAGGTTAACAGTGTTTGATGAGTCTTAGTACTGGGTTGTACTAAGTTGTGAAGGCTAACAATGTTTGATGTCATGGGCTTGATGTCACAACATTGTGCTTAACACTGGGCTGTGTTAAGTTGTTTAAGTGGATGTCTGATGTCACATGGCGATGTTGTGACATTAGATCTGCAGAATTAATAACAGCAGGACATGTTATTAGGGCACGCGTATTAGCTGGAATTGTGGAGAGTGGTTGACTCATTGGATGAGAATATCTTGGGATAGATATTTTCTGTTACATGGGAGATTTGATTGCAGGTCTGTTGGAGAATTAAAAGGTTGAAGATTTAAAAAGATTTTGGGGATAAAATCTGTTTTGAAGATTCAGTTTTAATTAACAAATCTGATCAAATATTGTGACAAGTCCAAGTCCAATTCAGGAGCTATATAAAGCGCACAAGACCGAAGGGAAATAGTGACAGAAATACGGGGAGAAGATCAAGAGCAGAGGCTGAGTGTCTTGAGTATTTTGTACAAGGTGTATAACCAGAATTCTAGGGTGAATTGCTGTGTCGTATTCTGTCCTCTCTAAAGCTGTGAAGCAAAGAGAGTTGTATTACTTGATCAAAGCTGTGAAGCAGAATCAAGGGTTCTCAAAGAGGTTGTTCTTTGAGTGGTTTTAGGGATTGAGTAGTGTTCTCATATCTAAGTGGTTTCTTAGGTAGAAAGTCACTAGTAGGAATTAAGATTAGGAGATTGTCAACTGGGTTGTTGAGTCTGTAATTTAATTCTACAAGTAGTGAAATTCATCCCTGGCTTGGTAGCCCCCAGACGTAGGTAGTTAGACCGAACTGGGTGAACAAATCATTGTGTTGATTTATTTACTCTTATTACTGTCCATTGTGCAGAGTGTGTTGTTGTGACATCGTACCTTAACATCACACGTCTGGTACCAGAATTTCAATTGGTATCAGAGCAGGCATCCTGTCTGGCTCTGGGTGAGATCTGGGGAAGATACTTTCTGGTGTGAAGATGGACAAAGAGGTTGGAGGATTTGTCAACAGACCCCCTATATTGGATGGCTCAAACTATGAGTATTGGAAGCCTAGAATGACTACTTTCTTAAAGTCATTGGACAGCAGAGCTTGGAAGGCTGTCATTAAAGAATGGAAAGCTCCTGTGGTGTTTGAAAAAGATGATGCTGGCAAAGATAAAGAGGGCACCTCAAAGCTGAAGCCGGAAGAAGAATGGACCAAGGAAGAAGATGAGCTTGCCCTTGGAAATTCCAAAGCTTTAAATGCAATCTTCAATGGAGTGGATAAGAATATTTTCAGGTTAATTAATACCTGTGAGGTTGCTAAGAAAGCATGGGATATTTTGAAGGCCACTCATGAAGGAACATCTAGAGTTAAGATGTCAAGACTCCAGCTTCTAACATCGAAGTTTGAGAGTCTGAAGATGAAGGAAGAGGAAACTATCCATGACTTCCATATGAGTGTGCTTCAGCTGGCTAATGCATCCAGTGCCCTTGGAGAAAAGATGTCAGAAGAAAAGCTTGTAAGGAAAATCCAGAGGTCTCTTCCTAAGAAGTACAAGATAAAGGTAACTGCCATTGAAGAATCACAAGACATCAACAAGATGAGGGTTGATGAGCTCATTTGATCTCTTCAAACTTTTGAGCTTGGTTTGAATGAGGAAGAACCTGAAAAGAAGCCCAAAAGTATAGCCTTGGTTTCCACTCCTGCAGAAGTTAAGAAAGTTACAGATGATGAGTCTCAAGAGGATCTGTCTCAAGCCATAATTATGTTGGGAAGACAGTTCAACAAAGTGTTCAAGAGGATGAACAATAACTCCAGGCCTAATGTCAGGAACATCTCTTCTGACAACAGCAAGGCAAAAGAGAAAGATGAAGAGAAGACTGCCCAAGATAAAGGAGTTCAGTGCTTTGAATGTGAAGGGTATGGACATGTCAAGAAAAAGTGTCCCACATTCTTGAAGAAGCAGAAGAAGGGCATGACAGTTTCCTGGTCTGACTCTGATAGTGAAAGTGAAATTGAGTCAGCAAAGCATGTTACAGCTTTGACAGGAATTATTGAACCTGATGATGATAGTGATGGAGAAGTTACTTATGATGAGCTAGCTTCAACCTATAAAGAGCTGTGCTTAAAGAGTGTTGAACTATGTCAGGAGAGGAATCAACAGAAGAAACAGATTGCTCAGCTAGAGAATGACAAAGCTGAATTGGAAAAAGAAGTCTTATGTGTCAAAGCTCATCTTAATCATATGACTAAATCTGTTAGAATGTTGAACAGTGGGACAACCACTCTTGACAAGATACTACAGTCAGAAAAAGCTGCTGGAGACAAAGCTGGGATAGGTTATGTGGCTGAGGATAAGGGAACTTCAGAAGCAAGCACTTCAGGTTCAAAGAAGGGAGTGTCACAACCTTTGTCTCAACATCAGCCAAAGAAGCAGTATCCTACACCTAAGAAAGCTGATGTTTCACAACCTAAGAAGATTGAGAAGAAGATTGGTCCTAATTAGAAGAGAAAGCAGCCACAAGGAGCTAGTCAGTATATGCCCCCACAACACCACAAGAGCATGCAAGTTGCTCAGTTCAAACAGTACATGTCTTATCAAGTGTCTCAACATCAGGGGTATGGTTACACCAATGTTGTTCATCATATCTATGGAAGAAGAAAGCCACACCATCATGGGAGACAATCTAGGAAACAACATTCTCAGCCTCCTTATGGAAGAAGATACCAGCATAATAGAAGGCAGGCCAATTATGGTAGGAGGAGACCACATTATGGATGGCAGCCTAAGCAATCTCATCATGGCAGAAGATTCAGAGATGAAAGGGTGAGATGCTATTATTGTGGTAGGTTTGGACATATGCAGTACTCGTGCTACAAGCTGCATGGATACCCTCAGCCTCAAAACAGATGGAGAGAGTATAGGCCCAAAGTAGTACAACAATGGGTTCCTAAAGCTCAGGTCACATATCTATTGGCTCACACATCAGATGGACATTTTGCTATGGATGCATGGTACTTTGACAGTGGATGTTCAAAGCACATGACTGGATCCAAGAAGCATTTGGTAGAGTTCAATCCTTGCCATGCAAATGATGTTATTTTTGGCAATGGTGAAAAAGGAGTAGTAGAAGGAGTTGGAAGAGTGAAGAATCATGATGGTCTTACTCTTGATAATGTGCTCCTAGTTCAAGGGATGAGTGCTAATTTAATTAGCATATGTCAACTTTGTGATGAAGGTTACAAGGTAAGCTACACCAAAGATGAATGTGTGGTAGCTGATGAGCAGAATGAGGTAGTGATGAAGGGAGTAAGATCTAAAGATAATTGCTATCAGTGGATACCTCAAGAGGACAGCTTATCTAGTGATGTTAAGGTTAATGTTGTAACATCAGATGGTGACATCAAGTGTGAAAGTATGGTGAAAAGTCAATCTGGGTTAATGACTTATGGTGCTGTTACTCCTAAGTTGGATGATGTGTTAAAAGCCAACTTGAGTAGTCAGTTATATGAGCAAGATGAAGGAGTTAACAATGCTGATGGAAGGATCAAAAGCTGTGACCTTAAGAAGTGTCGGGAGCTGAATACTTGCAAGGCCAAGAAAGATGACAACCTGACTAATGACTCCTATAGTTCAGAAGAAAAATTTCACAAGTTGACAACCCTTAGGTTGGAAGATGCAGATGTTAGAAGTGATGATGAACTAATTGCAAAAGTGGTTCCTGGGGTTGCTAAACGACTGAAATCAAGGAAGAGGAAAGATATTGAGTCACCTCCAAAGATGAGAACTGATGAGCAGAAGATCTATGTGGACGGTACTACAAAATCCAGGAGTAAAGTGTTCATCTCTTCCAGAAATAGGAAGATCAGAGATAAGTCTGATGATAATGTCCAGGATATCTCTCAAATGAAGGAAGTCGTTGTTGTTAGAACTTCTGAGAAAATTCAAAAGGCCATACTGGATAACATTCCTGTACTTTTCATAAAATGGTGGAAGTATGTTCTGGAAAAAGAATTTGGTATAGATACTCTGGATATGGTTGAGTTTTCTAGGATATGGTTCAGAGAGGGTGTGGGAACTTATGGTATTCAGGTGTGTATGAATAAGTTGCTCTGACTGTGTTTTATTGGGAGCTTCTTGAAGGACTTCATTGTGCAACGAGTCCTTTGAATGGTGATGAGAAGCTGATGTCCCAAAAGATGTTATAGCATCATGTTTGCTGGTGGTTAGATCTGGAAGATGATTAAGATTGGACATGTGGAGTTGAATGCTCTAGCATTTTGGTCAGAAGAAGTGGAGATTATGGTCATGTGTTTAAGCATGACTACTGTCTTTGAAGACATCACCAATTTCAACAACTACTGGTGGATGAAGTGTGATCTCTTGAAGAGACTGGATCTCAGTAAAGCTTATAAGTAAGCTGAGAATTTGTGGAGTTTGTGACACAGTGTTGAGTTTGGATTATTTTGCTGATAGTAAATCCAGTAGTGGAGCATATGTAATACTCTGGTGTCAAGAGTGTCAAGAGTATCCTTGGTGAAGGATGTCTTTGTTCTGGATCTGAAGCTTAATGCTTACATTATATCTAAGGAGCATCTACATAGTCATACGGGAGAATGATGAAGTAGAAGGTTTGCCTTAGATGGTGAAGATGAATTGTATGATAGCCTTTGGAGAAAGGGACAGTGGTACCAAAATGCATGTACTCAGAAAATGTGCTCAAATGTTCATCTTCATCTAGAGCATTTGTTAATCATGACAGGGGGAGTACTTGTCTATGGATTTTGCAGCAAAGGGTGTCATAGGACTTACATGTTAAGGTTTGTCCAATTGTGGCTAAAAAGGGGGAGAAGTAGCCAAAGAAAGAAAGCCGAAAGAAAGCCAAAAGTGCAAATCAAAAGGGTTGTTGTCAAAGGAATTTGGTTGCTATGCTGGCCTTTGTATTAAGGGGGAGTTTAGACTGAGCTGCTAGTGAAGATAGCATAGCATTTGAAGAGTGCAGCCAAGCAGACATCAAGGGGGAGAGAAGTGCTGCACATTGTGAGCTACTGAACAGCTATGATGCTGGTTCATATTTTTGAGGGGAGCACCAATTGGCTGTTGTCAATAATGAAGATGGTGCTGCAGCAGATCAAGTGATGAAGATTGTCAAACTGCTGCTGATGAAGATTTCAAATTACTGAAGATTTTCCGCTGCTGAAGTCTCTGAGGGTTCAGAGGGTGTTTTAGCCAAAATTAGCCAAAGGGGGAGATTGTAAGTTCCTAGATTGGCTGGAATTTTGGTAAAATAACAAGGTGTTCAATGTTGATGTCATGGTGTTGCAACATTGAGTCTTAGTACTGGGTTGTACTAAGTTGTGAAGGTTAACAGTGTTTGATGAGTCTTAGTACTGGGCTGTACTAAGTTGTGAAGGCTAACAATGTTTGATGTCATGGGCTTGATGTCAAAACATTGTGCTTAACACTGGGCTGTGTTAAGTTGTTTAAGTGGATGTCTGATGTCACATGGCGATGTTGTGACATTAGATCTGCAGAATTAATAACAGCAGGACATGTTATTAGGGCACGCGTATTAGCTGGAATTGTGGAGAGTGGTTGACTCATTGGATGAGAATATCTTGGGATAGATATTTTCTGTTACATGGGAGATTTGATTACAGGTCTGTTGGAGAATTAAAAGGTTGAAGATTTAAAAAGATTTTGGGGATAAAATCTGTTTTGAAGATTCAGTTTTAATTAACAAATCTGATCAAATATTGTGACAAGTCCAAGCCCAATTCAGGAGCTATATAAAGCGCACAAGACCGAAGGGAAATAGTGACAGAAATACGGGGAGAAGATCAAGAGCAGAGGCTGAGTGTCTTGAGTATTTTGTACAAGGTGTATAACCAGAATTCTAGGGTGAATTGTTGTGTCGTATTCTGTCCTCTCTAAAGCTGTGAAGCAAAGAGAGTTGTATTACTTGATCAAAGCTATGAAGCAGAATCAAGGGTTCTCAAAGAGGTTGTTCTTTGAGTGGTTTTAGGGATTGAGTAGTGTTCTCATATCTAAGTGGTTTCTTAGGTAGAAAGTCACTAGTAGAAATTAAGATTAGGAGATTGTCAACTGGGTTGTTGAGTCTGTAATTTAATTCTACAAGTAGTGAAATTCATCCCTGGCTTGGTAGCCCCCAGACGTAGGTAGTTAGACCGAACTGGGTGAACAAATCATTGTGTTAATTTATTTACTCTTATTGCTGTCCATTGTGCAGAGTGTGTTGTTGTGACATCGCACCTTAACATCACACGTCTGGTACCAGAATTTCAATATCATCCAGAACAAACACATACATCTCAGCCAGGTTCATGTAGGGATGTAAAACAAACTTAACAACCTATGAGTGCTATAATTTACATACGATAAGTATTAGAGTGAGCATGTTCAGTATGCATATGATCAAAACAAAATCTATCTTCAAATGGTGTTCATTTTAACATAGGTTAATAAGTCTTTATCAACAACAAACTTAACAGAGGTGAATAATAATATGCATATCATGAATATTCAAATGTTAAAACAGAAGATGATTTCCTTAACATGATACCAGCATGTATTCAAGCATATGATTCAAGCATGACATGGAGAGTTGAGGAGCTTACCTGGTTCCTAAGCAAATGACCAGAACCCCCTCCTTTGCAGCTAGCTCGAGCACTCCAAGTGTTGGTCATTTTAGAGTTGTTTTTGTGTTGATTCTTAGTGTAAGGTTGATTGTGTATGAGGGGTGTTGTTGTTTAAAAAAGAGAGTGGATGAGCTGTGAGTTTCGCAGCATGGAGAAATTGAGAGGAAAAGAAACTTGTTCACGTTGGAGCACCAGAAAACTCTTTTCTCCTTTCTATTTTTTAATTGTTTCTTTTGTTGGTTCTGTTGAAAAATATGAGAGGATAGAGATGTCGTTGCCCCATCCTCAGGTTGCTTGGGTTCTATATATGTTGCGTATGGTAAGCTTCCAAAGAAAATTACCGTTGGCTTGGTGAGATTTGAAATGAATAGTGTCGTTGCAAGGACAAGTTGGTAAGCATGAAAAGAGGAGTAGGTGCAGCTTTGAAGCATGGTTTGTACGGTTCGAAAAAAAGGTGAAAACAACTTCTCAAGAGAAATGTATTTTGTTTGATTTTACGTGATGGGCTTTGGTACAAAAAAAACGTGAAGTGGGCTTATCAACTTGTAATGAAAATGAATTTGGTTTTTGAAAATGAATAATATCTCTCTTTTTTTAAAACGAATTAATATATAATGAAGTTGAATAATAATAAATCCGAACCTAAATTGAATAGCTAGAAACAAAAATTAGATTAACAATTAATATAATTAATTAACTAATTTTTTTTTTAAAACTAAATTAAATTGAGATTAATTAAAAAAAACAACTTAAATATAAATAAAATTAAAAACATACCAAATTGAAATTAAATAAAAACAAATATAATATTAAATAAATATTAAGTTAAAATAAATAAAGAAAAATAAATAAAACATCAACTAGCAGAAAAATGAGTGTAAGATTTGGGGTACAACAGTTGCCCCTATTTAAATATCTTTACCTGATGACATGAGAGATGAAGATCCTCACGGAATCAAAGGTGAAAGATATTTAAATACAGATAATCGAAAATTTTACCCTCAAATGCACACACATGCAATGCAGCAAACATGATGCCAAAAAGATGCAAGAAAATGCAGGCACAACGAGACACCAAGGGGTAAACAGGAAGCAAAAGGACCAAAGAGCTTCACTGGGGAAGGAAAAAAAGTTAGTATCCATGAGAAACACCTCACTAGGGATACAAGCTAACCAACAAAAGAGACCCACTGGGGAGACTCCAAAGAAACACTGGGGAAAAGACCACAGACAAACTCCATTGGGGAAAGACCCGGGGAGATAGATTACTGGGGACAAAACAAACCCACATTCTTCCTGGGCATGAAACCAGAAAGAAAACCTGATCCGGGGATCAACCTAAAAAAGACAGACAACCAAGCGAAGACTTTCTGGGGATCTTATATTGAAGAGTACAAAATGGGATCTTCAAGAAAAGCTAGGAAGACAGAGACAAACCCTGCGCACCAACTAGGAGTCTTATAAGGTTGAAGAAATTTGTTCCAAGAAGCTTAGCTTAAAGCAAGTTTTCAGAAATCCAAAGTAAGGGTTCAATGTCCGACACAATTCGAACAAGAACGGTTTTAAAACAAGAAGACAGTGCTTGACACGATTCAGACAAAGTCCAAGTTCAAGTTTGACACGATTCAAACGAGAACATTTTTAAAACACAAGACAATGCTTGACACGATTCAAACAAAATCCAAGTTCAAGTTTGACATGATTCAAACAAGAACAGGTTCAAGTTTGACACGATTCAAACAAGAACAGTTTTACAAAACACAAGGACAATGCTTGACACGATTCAAACAAAGTCCAAGTTCAAGTTTGACACAATTCAAACGAGAACAGCTTTTACAAAATCTTTAATGTTAAACTTCTTGGGGAACAACAAAAGGTTTAAAGATTCGCATCTGGCGCGCAAGGGTTAAGACCGAACAAGCACGACACAAAGTAAACCGGGAATGTCTTTACTTCACTGGGGAAATAAAGACAGACACAAACAAAAGACCACAAGCAAAACGAAGCACAAGGATGCAAAGATGCTAGGGTATGATGCAAATGCTTAGCTATATGCTAGAAACGACGCGAACAACGCACAACAGGAAAGAAGAAAGGATAACACAAGCCAACACCCTGAAATCCAAACATCAAGGATAACCGGGGCAATCTTCTTTTCACTGGAGATGGCAAATCCATGCCAGAAATACAATACTGCTAACTCTTCCTGTACCAACTTGATTCCATAAAACATCTTGATACTAGAGTAAAACTTAGTTCATCTTTTTGTTTTCTTAAAACTTTTTCGCTTCCAAGAATCAGATGAAAATGACGAAGTTATTGTATTCAAAGACCAATAACAATTCTAGTGACTAAGAATTCAGTCGTCTAACAGCTAACTTCTCTGGGGACTCCTGCATAAAGAGCTGGGGTTTAAATGAGAACATGGTTAATGAGTCAAGAATAGACTCTGGTACTCAAATAAGAGTTGGTTGAGATAACACATAATCTGCTTCATGAAGGAAAACCGGTAGGAGCCAGAAAGGTAACCTCATTGGAGATAGAACCAAGAAATGGGCTCCAATAAAGGTGTCTAGAATGATTGATCATCAAGGCTAAACGCAACTAGATGATATTCTAGAAAGGGTCCGCAATGAAGGTTGAACCGAAAAATGGTCTTCACTGGGAAAAGACATCCAAAGTGATGGAACAACAGGTTCAAGTATGACCGGTTGGCACTTTGGAAAAAGAAGAACCTTATTGGAGATTGAACCAAGAAATGGGCCCCAATAAAGTATCTAGGATGATTGATCATCAAATCTAACGTGACTAAATGACTTTCTAGAAACACCTCTAAAGTGATGGAACAACAGGTTCAAGTATGACCGGTTGGCGCTTTAGAAGTAACCTCTAAAGTGATGGAACAACAGGTTCAAGTATGACCGGTTGACGCTTTAGAAGTAACCTTATTGGAGGTAGAACCAAAAAAATGGGCTCCAATAAAGTATCTAGAATGATTGATCATCAAGGCTAAACGCGACTAGATGACATTCTAGAAAGAATCCGCAATGAAGGTTGAACCGAAAAAACGGTCTTCACTGGGAAAAGACATCCAAAGTGATGGAACAACAGGTTCAAGTATGACCGGTTGGCACTTTGGAAAAAGAAGACCCTTATTGGAGATTGAACCAAGAAATGGGCCCCCATAAAGGTATAGAATCTGATAGGTTAGTACCGGGGTTGTATAACTGAAGATAAAACTTCCTGGGGAATACCCAATTACGGTTGCGAAGAGGTTGAATAGTACCAGAGATAGATAAGCTGCTTATAAGAGACTGCCGCTTCTTCAAGAGATTGTTGCTTCAAAGATATGATGATATCACAATAATGTTGGAGAAATAATTCTGTCTTCAATGAGAATCTGTAAAAGATGCTTCTTGCGAGAAACGGTGCAAAATAAATGCACGTCCAAAGATAGGTCTGAAAACCACACCTGTCAGGGACCAAAGTTCAATCTAGGAACAAGCTAGAAAGAAGCGGTCAAACAAGACTCCAATTGAGGAATGAGCTCAAATGGGAACTTATCTTATCCACATGTGGAAAAGATAACTGAACCAACCATCATCCACGAGAATCAAACTCTGTGGGGAATTCAGAAAAGATGGGCACTTTATGCCTAGGGCTGACTTTTTATTGGAGAGAATAGACTAACCCAATCACTTGGGGAGATAAACACCAAAGTGAACAAAAACAGGTAAACACCAGAAAAGGAAGCAGAAATGCAAAAATGCTATGCATATGAGTGCTTATGCCATGCTTATGCTGACAAAACAGACAGAAAGCGAAACTGGAGATGAAGAAAACGTCTCGACAAGGATACCCAGCCAAACTCAACAGGTTGGACCAATACTGGGGATGAAGAAGAATCAACAACTTTGCTAGTGAAAAGAGTATTCCACCTGAGGTGTAACATCATGACGACTGCCATCATGAGCTTGATTTCTCTCTGTTGGTAGAGGATCCATGGAGAATTTGTCAAGATTAGCTGAAGTAACAGCTTATTGGGGAGCTAGCAATGGATACTGGCATAATGATCATCTTCAAATCTTATCTGCCCCAGGCTATATGGTCTATACGATAACAAGAGGATTTTATAGAAGAATTAGCATACAAGGTGTTTCAATATCTTTAAACTCTTAGAGAGATCTCGGCATAACTGCCCCAGACTAAGGGATGAATAATCAAAAGAATTTTACGGAAGGATTGAAATACCAGATGCTTCAATATCTTCCAACTTGAATAATCAAAAGAATTTTACAGAAGAAATGAAATACCAGATGATTCAATATCTTCTAACTTTTGAATCTTGACGTAGCTGTTTCTGTTCAGTTATACTCGAGATACTCAAACTACAGTAGAAATTACCGGGGAACGGATTTGCCCCTGCTGATGGGTTACTGAAGTCAAAACTTGTCATAAGACGATCTCAAGAATATTTGCCCCAATATTCTGGATCTGCAGAATTCTGCCTCTGATTTGTCAACCCTTGGGATAATAGATTGGCAAACCTCACACTTGGTTGCCCCTGACTGAGTCAAAGTTCCTTTATCAAGTTCAATTCCTTGACTGACCGCATTTGTTGGGATTCCTTGATATCGAATGGTATTACAAACAAGTGTTGTTCATTAAAATTGGCAGCATCTAATGCAAAGTTTAAAAACAAAGCTTTGATAAAAAACGCACAGTGAAAAGATTAAATAGTCAAAAACAAAGGTGGGAGGTGGGTCTAGTCATTGAGGAAGTGACCAGCACACGCGAGCAACAAAGATTATTAGGAGTCAGGTTACTCAACCTTGCTGTAGTATACTTTTCAAAACAACCTTACCTCAATTAGGTCTTTTAGGGGTTGTAATGTGGTCCGGTTCATGGTTTATGAAACAAAGGATAAAGGCTCAAATCCTACGCTCAGTTAACTCAAGATATACGTTCAAATCTCCAAAAATAGGAAGCCACTTGATTTGAAAGCTGACTGGCGCCTTATATGAAGCGCTTGTGTTTGAATGCATAACCGAGTTAAACTGAGAACTACCCTACCCCAAGGTTGAGATTTATGGGTTTTTTTTGTGTAAGGAAAGAAAACTCCTACTTCTAGGCTCGAAAGGGGTTAACGAGGAATGAATTGAAACAATGCCTTACATCCTCGGCGAGGTGAATTTGAAGGCATACCACAGCAATTATGAACATGAGGTTTTCATCATCCTCCCCAATCTTTGTTTAAACAAAAGTTTGAAAAAAAAAAGGGGAAGAAACAAGATAGAGATATATTTTTTTTATATAAGCATAAAAGTAGATGAGTGAAACGAATGGACTTAATCCAAAAGATGCACAAACATTTCATTAATCTTGCCAATTTGAAAGTACAACAAAGCTTATAAGCAAATACAAATTCAAAACGCAAAGGAAATACAATAAGATTGCTGAAACAGTCAAAAGATTGCCAGCTTTAGGGAATCAAACACAGAAAATCAAAGAGGAGCTCAATCACAGACATCTAATCCCTCTTTGTCTTGATACACCCTTCACTTATCTCGTGAGAGAGTAAGGATTGTTCTTGATATTAGGCTGGGAGCCATCGAAAGACAAAATGTTTCTCTCTACCAAGTCCTTCACAATATGCTTCAAAGCAAAGCAACCTTCTAAATTATGGCCTGGTGCACCTTCATGGAATGCACAATGAGCGTTGGGATTGTAGGAAGGTGAAAGCGGATTAGGAGGTGGGCCCGATGACCTTGTAGTTATTAATCCTTGTTGCACCAAAACAGGATACAATACTGTATACGTCATAGGAATAGGAGGAATCGGAGGCCTTCCACCCTTTCTTTTGCCTAGAATATTTTCACGAGAAATTTGAGTCCGTTGGCGATAGGCAGGAGCGTTGGGCGTTCGTTGATACACTGGTGGTTGAGGAACCGGCTGATAAACAAAAGCTTGGTGGTTGAACGTTGGCGCGATGGCGGCCACATAAGGTTACTGAACAGAATAACACTGTTGTTGCTGCCGACATTTCCAGAACTGGCTTTTCTTCCTTTTGTTCGTCATCACCACATTACTATCTCCTTCCCTTTTGAAGGATATCTTGGCATCGTCGCTCGGACTATCAGCTCTCTTGGTCATTTTCCCATTCTTCAGGCCAAGCTCTACTTTAATCCCCATAGCCACGATATCAAGAAAACTAGCAGACACGCTACTGATCATCCTTTCGTAGAATTCCGGTCTAACCGTGTCGACAAACCAATCAGTTAACTCTTTTTCAGATAAAGGTGGCTCTACCTGTGAAGCCAACTCTCTCCATCTTTGTGCATACTCTTTAAAGGACTCGGTATCCTTCTGAGACATGCTCAGTAGTTGTCTGCGATCTGGCACCAGATCCATGTTATATCTGTAATGCTTTACAAAAGCATCAGATACATCTTGAAAACATTGAATCTTAGATTGGTCCAGAGTCAAATACCACTTTGCAGCAGCCCTTTCAAACTATCTTAGAAGCATTGGATCATCAACTTATCGTTATCCATAAATGCAGCCATTCGCCGGTAATACATGACCAAATACGACTTAGGACAGGTCGCACCAGAGTATAGGTCAAAATTGGGTAGTTTGAACTTGGGTGGAATTACCAATCCTGAGACTAAGCACATGTCTTTAACATTAATATTAGATACATTGCTCCTCTCCATTGCTTCCAATTTCCTCCGCATTGTCTCTACACTTTCCTCCAACCTTTCATGTCGATTATCCCCTTCTTTGGACCTATTGACATGATCATGAACCGGATGTGGATTATGAAAAATTGGGTGCATCTGGGCTTGCGCTGCTGCTGGAGTGAAGGTAGGAATAGCTTGAAAAGCCTCATTAACCAAGGGAACAGCTTATTGAGTATAAGTGACGGCCGGAGCACGCATGAAGTTAAAAGGCATACCCAAAGTGGGGTTCACAATAGTAACGGGAGGTTCTACAGTCGTAGCAACGACTTCTGAGACTACGGTGACCTGCGTATCCACCTTTGCTCATATAACATTCAAAACTTCCATGATCTGCCCCATTCCTCCTCGGAGCTCACTCAATTCATTGTTAACTCTGTCCATCTCGCAGTATTGTTCAGACATCCTTTGTCGAGTTTGGCTCGGGTGACGATTCAAAGACGATTCTGAAGGGAAAAACGGCGACATGAGATGAAGACAGAGAGGAAATGCACATGCTATGACATGATGCAAATGCAAGCCAAATGGTTTCAAGGAACTCAAAGGCAAGTTGCGAAATTTTTTGGAAAAACTGAAAAAGTTTTTGTTTTAAAATCCAAGCTCTGTTGATCTTTGAAAAGGAAACAAACATTTGAGTTCCTCGAAACCAAAGGGCTAAGAATGCTTGAATGTAGAGATGCATAAAGCACATGAGCACAAACATATGTACACGCAACAAAACACAAATCCTATGTTTTGGGGTCTCATGAGTGGAGCCATGGTCTACCCATCCCAATAGGTATGTACTACTGGTTTTCACCTGCCAAACAAGGTTCTAAAGAGTTCCCAGAGTCCACAATCCATCTTTCGGATTTTATCGACTTCCCAAATGACTTGGTAATCAACAAAATTCTCAAGAGAATCTCGTCTGAGTGTAGTATCGCTTGACAACCAATTCAGAAATAGACTCCATCATGGTCACCGCACTACATCCTAAAAAGGATTAGTGGGGTTTGGTAACTACGGTTCTCAATATCATGGGCTCCTAGGTCGAGAGTAGCATGCTTTCACGAATAGGATCGTTCAACATAACTAGACTCTCAAGAGGGCCTCAACTGAGTGATGGTGTCTCAAGTTAACATTTTTCAGGAATCGACTCCTTCAAAGCCTCCTTGAATATACCATCATCCTATCATAAGTGCACTCGAAATCCGGGTATAGGATTTATCTCACTCATAGATATCATATCAACCCAAATTAAACAGAAAAAAGTCAAGCAAGAACAAATATACAGATATATAAGCAAATATGACATACATAAGCATATACAAGTAAATAAGCAAACATGAATAACATAAAACAAGATAGGCTTAACCCTCTTAGGAAAGGACCAGCAATAGGTCTAAATCCCCAGTGAAGTCGCCATTTCTGTTGCGGTGAAAATCGGATAACAAGCTATTAATTAACTTGCGTCATTTTCTTTTACAACTGACTTTGATTTATCCAAAGGAAAGGTTCAAGATCGTTAGAAAAACCTAAAGGGGGGAGATCTAAGGTTCGGGGGTTGGTTACGCCTAGGGAAGGTATTAACACCCTAAACGTCCGTAGTACTCTACGGGAACCTCTTGTTTTACTGTTATCTTATGTTTGCTAAAGGTTCTATGCTAAAGGTTAAAACCCTAGGGGTTAGTATCTAAGTATACTCGACAAAGCATCGCACTTTGCGCCTACGTATCCTCGGGTATAAAATCAGAGTATGCGTAGTTCTACGTCTACTGAACTATTGACTGTGGTCAAATGTTCAGAGGGGAAATGAATACAAGCTCATTGTAGAGTTTAAGAACTCTCTAAGTCTAGTTGAAATGGTCCTATGTTATGTTTTAGTCAGTAAGGAAAGTGATGATTCATTAGGATGAATATCACTAAGAGTTTAAGAACTCTCTCCTAAAGCTAGTTGTAATTTCTATGGCTCTGATGAGGCCAAGAAATAAAGTTTTCTCCTAAGAGGTTACTTAGGTTAAGGTGGGAGGTCAATGACTTATGAGTCAACATATTTTACCTTCCTTTGGAATGGGGGAAAAACAGTTGTAGGATAATATAACAATAGAT
Source organism: Lathyrus tuberosus (assembly GCA_022829125.1). Taxonomy (NCBI): domain Eukaryota; kingdom Viridiplantae; phylum Streptophyta; class Magnoliopsida; order Fabales; family Fabaceae; genus Lathyrus; species Lathyrus tuberosus. Next base: position 3,308,071 of record JALAZF010000416.1, on the reverse strand, counting down.
AAAGACACGATAAAAGATAAAATACTTATACAAAGCAACACAAGCATAAGGATGGCAAGATGCTTCATGATAAAGTATGGATAAGATGGACATGATCATTATAGCAACATGTAAACAAAGACAAATCAATATGTTTCAATCTTAAGGAAGACAAACATAAAGAACACTCACAAGATGAAGAGAATGATATTAATTAAGGACAAAATTCACACATCCACATCAAATACATAATGAATTTAAACATGGATAGATTAGTTCAAGACTTAAATAAACATTAGTGAATAACATTCATAAGATCAATAAAGGTTCTCATAAATAAATGTTAACAATTAATCCAAAGGTGATAATCAATTAACAATTAACAATTAAAATACATATTGATAATTAAAAATTAAACTACATATTGATTAACAATTAACAATTAAAAATTAAAATGCAAATTGGCAATTAAAATTTAAAAGTTAACACAACAGTTAACAATTAAAATACATAACAATTAACAATTAGAGATACTTCACATATTAATTAATGACACTCAAATAAACAATTAAGAAACAAATTATATAAAATTAAAATAAATATTTTTGGAGTTTTTGAAATAAAGAAAATTTTTAAATAAACTAAATAAAATAAAAAGGTTTTTCTAAAAAGAAAGAAAATGATTAAAAATAGAAAATAAATTAAAAGGAAAAAAGAAGCGCAGGGGAGGGGGGTGTTAGGAAACTGGATTAGTTGAAAAAAATGAACTAGAAAGAAATGGGCCAGACATATGGGGGGTGGCAGTAGCAATCGGGCCCAAGCGAAGTCCAGAAAGGAAAAAAAAAAGAAAACAGGCGAAAGAAGAAAAAAAGCAAAAGGGTTGATCCGCAGGATCGAACCCAGGCGTGGTAAGTGAATAGCGATTGCAAGTGCATGTGTGTGACCGTTGGGACGACGTGTTTCATCCGGTAAGTATACGCTTCCATAAACATATAAACCAAAACGATAAAATAAATTAAATGAAAAGAACAATGCGCACATGTAAACTGGAAGTAATAACATGTATCAATTGGTCACGTATCACTTAAGTTTGCTACAAGACAAAATCACCCAGTATCCAATCAAAAACGCGCATGGCCATGAAACATGCAGCAACACACAAGAAACCATCGTATTTGAATTTAAAACCTCTAAAACGAACATTAAACTTCAATCTCACATAAAACCCTCAAATCACAACCAAACATCATGAAACAAAATATCATTTTGAAGCATTCAAAACATAGAACAATAATAAACCCTTATCTGGAAAAGATAATGACCAAATCATGAACAAAAAGCAAAGGCAAACCATGGTTCAAAACTGAAACTTAGTTTAAGAAAAGTGATAAAACATAATCTGTTCCAAATCTAAACCAAACATACTTGTTTTAAAACTTAACCAACAAACATGTAATATGCCAAACCATAACTTCCTGAATCTCCCTCACACGATAGCATGAACAAACCTTAATAGTTTAAAACTCAAAATTTTTGAAAATAGCATCTAGCAGGTTGGTTATAGCATCATACAAGTTAGCCTGGTGTCCAAGTGTAGATTACAGTCATGCATACATGATGAATATCATCCAGAACAAACACATACATCTCAGCCAGGTTCATGTAGGGATGTAAAACAAACTTAACAACCTATGAGTGCTATGATTTACATACGATAAGTATTAGAGTGAGCATGTTCAGTATGCATATGATCAAAACAAAATCTATCTTCAAATGGTGTTCATTTTAACATAGGTTAATAAGTCTTTATCAACAACAAACTTAACAAAGGTGAATAATAATATGCATATTATGAATATTCAAATGTTAAAACAGAAGATGATTTCCTTAACATGATACCAGCATGTATTCAAGCATATGATTCAAGCATGACATGGAGAGTTGAAGAGCTTACCTGGTTCTTAAGCAAATGACCAGAACCCCCTCCTTTGCAGCTAGCTCGAGCACTCCAAGTGTTGGTCTTTTTAGAGTTGTTTTTGTGTTGATTCTTGGTGTAAGGTTGATTGTGTATGAGGGGTGTTGTTGTTTAAAAAAGAGAGTGGATGAGCTGTGAGTTTCGCAACATGGAGAAATTGAGAGGAAAAGAAACTTGTTCACGTTGGAGCACCAGAAAACTCTTTTCTCCTTTCTATTTTTTAATTGTTTCTTTTGTTGGTTCTGTTGAAAAATATGAGAGGATAAAGATGTCGTTGCCCCCTCCTCAGGTTTCTTGGGTTCTATATATGCTTGAGTATGGTAAGCTTCCAAAGAAAATTACCGTTGGCTTGGTGAGATTTGAAATGAATAGTGTCGTTGCAAGGACAAGTTGGTAAGCATGAAAAGAGGAGCAGGTGCAGCTTTGAAGCATGGTTTGTACGGTTCGAAAAAAAGGTGAAAACAACTTCTCAAGACAAATGTATTTTGTTTGATTTTACGTGATGGGCTTTGGTACAAAAAAAACGTGAAGTGGGCTTATCAACTTGTAATGAAAATGAATTTGGTTTTTGAAAATGAATAATATCTCTCTTTTTTTAAAACGAATTAATATATAATGAAGTTGAATAATAATAAATCCGAACCTAAATTGAATAGCTAGAAACAAAAATTAGATTAACAATTAATATAATTAATTAACTATTTTTTTTTAAAACTAAATTAAATTGAGATTAATTAAAAAAACAACTTAAATATAAATAAAATTAAAAACAGACCAAATTGAAATTAAATAAAAACAAATATAATATTAAATAAATATTAAGTTAAAATAAATAAAGAAAAATAAATAAAACATCAACTAGCAGAAAAATAAGGGTAAGATTTGGGGTACAACACATACTATATATATATATATATACTGCTTTTCCTACTTGATATTCGTGTTTATTTTTTCTGCCGATGGGGATGCGAGTGATGTCGCATGTGGAAAGTATGAGAGAACCCTAAGATAGGTGATGGCATAAACGGGTAGTCTTACAGGGAGTGAATCCCGAATAAGCTAGCCCGGTAGACCATCAAATAAGTGGCAGTACCCTTTGCGGATTCAATGCTTAACGACTCCCTTGTGAAAGCAGATTGTCCCAATGTGGTATCCGTGAAACTGAGGATTTAGTAGACAGTAACCATGTGGCTGTTTGGTAGTGCGGTAGCTATCGGAAATAGCTGACACGCGATACTACACTCAATTGAGATTACCCTAGGATACTACAGCTCGCTCGGGTGAACCAGCTTGCTGTTGTTATCCCTAAGGGGTCAATGATTTTGGGAACTTTTAACCCGTTCTACAGGTACAAAAATTCACCAGAATCCAACCTTTGGGGATGGGTAGAGCCATGACTCCATGCTCGTGACGTTGAACCCTTGAACCCATGTCTTTTCAATGTTTTTGTGTGCTGCATTCATGCATTCATTTAAAAAACTCTTAAACAAAGAAAAAAAAATATTCTTTTCTCTTCTCTCTTTTTTCAAATTAAACTAAAACAATGATTGCAAATATCAGAGAGAAGGATCGTGTTATGGATTTCGGTAGAAGGAAGACGCACAAGTACACCTTCAAGGCTCCAAAACTAAAGGATTTAAGGGGGGTTGACAAGGATGATCACCAACCCTGATAATTTCAGAGCTAAGTATGGAGGACTGCTGTCTCTATTAAGGATCCATGTGATTAAAGGAATCCTGTCTACGGCGATTCAGTTCTACGATCCGGTTTATCACTGTTTCACATTCCCGGATTATCAACTAGCACCAACACTGGAGGAGTACTCTCACCTGACTGATTTACCCATCACTGACCAAGCTCCCTTTTTTGGACTGGAAGAAATTCCAAAAGATCAAACCATTGTAAGAGCAATCTATTTGGACGAGTCAGAAGTCAGGACTCACATGACCACTAAGGAAGGAATCTAAGGTTTACCGACCAAGTTTTTGGTAGAGAAAGCCCTATAGGAAATATAACTGCTTTCGAAGATATCTTTCCTCTACTCACATATGGGTTGTTCCTTTTCCCAACATCGATAACTTCGTCGATACCAATGCCATTAAGAGATTTCTGATTGGAAACCCCGTACTGACCTTGCTCGCAGATGCTTATTATTCTGTACACTTAAGGAATTTGTACAGCGGAGGAATGATCACATGTTGTGTACCCCTACTTTATAAATGGTTCACTTCCCATTTACCTAAGTCTGCTGCCTTTTGGGATCATAAGAGTACTTTACGTTGGTCAAGAGAATCATGTCTCTTACCAACTCTGACATAGATTGCTACAATCAGATCTATGACGGGATAAGGATCACCGACAAATATGGAAACTTCCCAAATGTACCCCTCTTAGGAACTAAAGGAGGAATCAACTATCATCCAATTTTAGTTTGTCGTCAACTCAGATACCCGATGAGGCATATCCCACGTAATGTTCATCTGGAAGGTCTTTTCTTCAAGGAAGGAGAAAATGACAGGGCACTAAAGACAGAAATAATGCATGCCTGGAAACATGTTCACAGGAAAGGAAGAGAGTCTCTAGGAAAACCAGATTGTGTCTCTGTGGAACCTTATCTCCACTGGTTGCAAAGTAGATCCCTCAAGCCGAGGATGCCTTACCCTCGTCAAGAAGTTCTTCCGCTAAAAGAATATGTCCTTTATTTTATGTCTGATGCGGAAAAACTCCAGGTCACTCTCAACAAAGTTCGACGGGAAAAGAAATCTTGGAAGAACAAGTACCGTATTCTCAATGTGGAGTGTACCAAAATTCAGCAACTGTTAAAAGAAAAGGACACTCTAATTAGGATATTAGAGCAACATGTTGTAGAAATCAAGAAGACCAAAGAAATTTGCTCGCTCCTTTCACTTGGCAAAGGATCGACAACCCGACAACGACTCAAGAGCCCCGGTCAAAGAAAAGGAAATTACCAGAACCGTCACCTGAGCTCTCCTCATAGAGGACTCAGGATCCATAAGCTTAGACTTTTCCTTTTACAGCACTTTGTAAAGTACTGTATTTCCATTTCCGCAATCTTTCAAATTCAATAAAACGGGGTCTCCCCACTGTATGATATTTGCAATCTATTTGTTGAAGTTTCTTTTTTATTAAAGCAAAAAACAAAAAAAATTAATATATATCATTGCATATCATTCATCATTCTCACATAACGCATTCTTCTTACCTTCGAATCTCACGTATGTGTCACGATTCTAGAGTCAAATTGTCTCATTCGTACAATACTCGGGCCAATCGACAAAAGAAAATGGACGATCTCGAGGAAGAGAACAAAGAGCTGAGAGAAGAAATCAACGCTCTAAAGGAAGATTTGAGAAAACTTCACAGTGACATGAAATCTCTGGCAGCAGCTCAGAGACAACAACAAAGGACTGTAATCTCGGAGATCACATCTATGCCCATAGTGGAGACATATGATCCTCGGTACAACATGCCTAAATATCGTCCCTAGGGCATGCCTATCAACTTTATCCATGAAGGATATATCCCGCCGGTCACGGAAGACCCAAAAACTGCAGCAAGAACCACTGGGCCTGAAGGTTACAAACTTCGGGAAAGGGAAGCACCAAAAGTCACCGCCGTAATGACTATACCACGACCCGTGGTACACACTGTTCCGGAAGGACAGATTCCACAAAAAATCTCTGGTGGAAATGAAGATATGTACAACAGAATGAATGAGTTCTAGGGTCTATTCAGAAAGGACGCTGCAGACCTTTGTTTGGTCCCCAATGTGAAAATCCCGCACAAATTCAAGGTGCATGACTTTGAGAAATACAAGGGCAACTCTTGCCCTCAAAGTCATTTGGTGATGTACGCTCGAAAGATGTCAACTCAAACAGAGAATCAACAGCTACTGGTCCATTATTTCCAAGATAGTTTAACCGGTGCCGCACTCAAATGGTACATGGGTTTAAACCGTACCAAGATCGTCACTTTTAAAGATCTTGGCACTGCCTTTGTTCAGCAGTATAAGTATAACCTGGACATGGCACCAGATAGAGATAAACTCAGAGCCATATCGCAGAAGGACAAGGAAACTTTTAAGGAATATGCTCAGAGATGGCGTGAAATTTCCGCCCAGATTTGTCCCCCTCTTGAGTAAAAAGAGATGACCAAGATCTTTCTGAAAACCTTGAGCTCCTTCTATTACGACCGAATGGTTGCCAGTGCACCCAGTGACTTCACTGAAATGGTGAACATGGGAGTACGCCTTGAAGAAGCAGTCCGAGAAGGACGTCTGGTCAAAGATACAGGACCATCAAGCAGTACCAAAAGATATAGTAGTGATTTCCCTAAGAAAAAAGAGCAAGATATTGGTAATATCTCTCTCAGAAAGTAAAGGCAAAGGTATCAACCAGTAGCAGCAGTAACTCCCGCTATCAACCCTGCGCCTGCTCTAATGTATCAACCTCAGGTTGCTCAGAGTCAACCGAATCAACAATAGTATCAGCAAAGGACACAACAGCCTCTTCAGCAGGCTCGTCCTCAGTACAACAATAACAATCGTACGACACAACCACTAGGGTTTGACCCTATACCGATGTTGTACGCAGAACTATTTCCACTACTACTGGTCAAGGGGCACGTCCAAACCAGGTCTCCTCTTACAGTGCTGAAAAATCTGCCTTTTTGGTTTAAAGCAGATCAAACTTGCCTTTACCATCAAGGAGGACCAGGGCACAACATTGAAAACTGTGTCAGCTTCAAATCTGATGTACAGAAGCTTGTCAGGAATGGGGTATTATCTTTCAAAGATACTAATCCAAATGTTCAGACTAACCCGTTGCCTCAACATAAGAAAACTGTAGTAAATTTGATAGAGGAAGAATCTAACCACAACTATCAAATTCACGATGTACTCCTATTAGGAACCAATCTGGTCAAGATGCATTGCAGACAGAGTGGATACGGTCATGTACCGTCTCATGATTATCACCAGTGTATATCTGCCTAAAGAATAATCAAGGATGTTCTGTAGTGCAATAAGCTCTACAAGAACAAATGGATCTCGGATGGATCCAAGATCACCGAATCCGTGAGGTCAATATGGCTCACGTAAATCCCAACATTGTCCAGAACCATAACATTCTGGCAATGAATGTCAACTTGGTGGCAATGCACTCTAGGTAAAGTCAACATCATGATCTGCCACGGCATGATTACGATTCCTGTCCGATGTGCTCAATAAACAATCAGGGATGCTCTTTTATACAAGAGGCCCTCCAACATCAGATGGATCTTGGATGGATCCAGGATTATCGTGATAGAAGTAGTCATCAAGTTAATATGATTCAAATCTTTGATATTCGCTTGATGAATACCAGTCTGGTAGAATTACACGCTAAGCAAGTCAGGCTCGGTTTTCTGGTTTCACATGATTATCAGAACTGTAAAGTGTGTCGTGAAGACGACCAAGGATGTGAACTTATCTAAAGAACACTTCAACACTTGTTGAACCACTGGTGGCTTCCGATCTACCTAGATGAAAACACACAATAAGTCATCATGACTGATGAGAATCCTGATAAGTATCAAAGTCAGGATGTTCGCTCGATGGAAACAAATCTAGTGAAGTTGCACTGCATACAAAGCGGACGTGGTCGGGTGCCACCACACAATTATGAGCGCTGTAGAGTTTGCTCAGAAAACAACCAAGGATGCTACCTTGTACGGTCAGCTCTTCAAAATTAGTTGGACCGAAAAGAGATTCAACCATGTTCAAGTTCTGGTTCGATCAACGTAATGCAAGACTATCTTCCTGATCAAAGCAAAGACGTTATCTTAATCTCTAATCATGAAAGGACCAAAGACACATGCGCTATAATCCCTCTACTCCATGAATCAAGAGTTCTTCTTGATAGTAGAAATATTCTCAACCTCGAACCAATTGAGGGCGGCTACGATGGTCAGAAAAATCAAAAGGCTCCTGTGGTTATCTATCTACTAGGTCCAATACCGTACGAATCAGAAAAGGCTATCCCTTACAAGTACGGTGCAACAACAATCGAAAATGGAAAGGAAACTCCATTACCCTCCGTCATAAACATTACCGATATCAGTCGAGTGACACGGAGCGACCGGATCTTCAACAGAGGAGTTGGAGAACCCACTAGAGAAAAGGAACCTCAAACAGAAGTTCCTAATCAACCAGTCGGTCCATCCAGTAATCCCAACCTTTCAAAGAACAACGATGAGATGCTAAAGCTCATCCAGAAGAGCGAGTACAACATTGTAGACCAACTATTGCAAACTCCTTCGAGAATCTCTGTGCTATCTCTCTTGCTCAGTTTCAAAGCTCACATGGAAGCTCTACAGAAAGTCTTAAAGCAAGCCTTTGTGGAACAAGATATGACAATAAGACAATTTGACAGCATCATCTCCAATATCACTTCCTGCAACAACTTAGGATTCAGTGATGAAGAACTGACAGGAGAAGGCAAAAATCACAACATGGCGCTTAACATTACAGTCAACTGCCAGGACGATGCTTTAGCCAGCGTACTGGTAGATACCGAATCAGCTCTAAATGTTATGCCAAAATCAAATCTGATGCGACTATCATTTCAAGGATCTCCGATGAGAGGCAGTGAGGTCATCGTCAAAGCCTTTGATGGATCCAGAAAAACAGTTATCGGTGAAGTCGACCTTCCCATAACTATCGGTCCTCACACTTTCCAAGTCACTTTCCAGGTCATGGACATCCGGGCAGTATACAACCGTTTATTAGGAAGACCTTGGATACACGAAGCTGGGGCAGTCTCTTTAACACTTCATCAGAAGCTAAAGTTCGTCAAAAATGACAAGCTAGTCACAGTCTGTGGAGAGCAAGATTTGATCGTGAGTAACTTATCATCACCATCATGTGTAGAACCCGAGGAGGTTGTTGGAACCCAGTTCCAAGCACTTTCGGTGAGCAATGAGAATCAATTAGAAAAAGGAACGTCGATTTCCTCATACCAAGATGCTCTCAAAGTGATTGAGAGTAACAACGCAAAAGGATGGGGATGGCTTGTCATACCTACTGATAACAAGACAAAGAAAGGTCTTGGTTTTTCTTTAACCTGTACCCAGACTGCTACTAACGATGAAAGTTTTCATCCCATTCAGGACTTCTTCCACAGTGGAGGTTTCCTTCACCCAGTGTCTCAAGAAGTACACATCATCAATGAGGGTGACTCCTCTGATATAGATGAATTGTGGAAGTCCTATCTCAACGAGGACGGTTATATTTCTCAGGAAGAAACGCGTACGCCATTTTGCTATCCCATGCAAAGTCTGAGATATATACCAAGATCAGATGTCAAGATGGTGTACGGAGATTGTGATCCGGAAGGATGTCGTGCTCCACCCAACTCATTAGAAGAGGACACTCTGATGAAAGACAACTTTGACTATGACTATTATGACCCAATGGATGACTTGCCTAACTGGAAACTGTACCCAGAAGACTTAGGGCAAAAGAGTCAGCCAAACGATACATATCAGCTGAGCATCATTGAAAAGAATACATGCGTCCCCACCAAGTCATGGGATCATTACTCAGGACATCCAGAAAATATCCAACACAACGATGAATCTGCAAAGATTGCAGGACAAGAGTTCATCAACTATGCTTTTCCTGAGGTCAACGTCATCGAGAAGGATGACTCATCCAGTTCCACGGAAGTATGGGACACCTTAGGACAGCCGAGTGGCAAGTATGACTTCTTGGTCAAGTACACCGCTCCTGAAAGCTCTCGTATCAGGCTCGAAGACATCCAGCCAACTGGATGGGGAGTTCGCCTGAGAATGAAAACATTGTGCAAGATACAACAGAAGAGTTCATCTACGACGACTCTACCTGGGAGGAAGACTCCAACGATCCTGCTCCGCCAGAAATCAGCGTCATTTCTGAGGACAAACTAAGAAAAAAGGTACCAGACTTTGTGATCCACCGAGGAGTCCGCCGCCAATGGGTTGTTGTCGATATCCTGAAAGTCGTTCGTAAGTCTAAGTAATTTCCATCTTTGTTTTAACCTTTCACCCTGCCCAGGTGAAACAAATGTTTTTATATGGCTCACTTTCTGTAAATGTCTCTTTTCGCTTCGCCCAAAGCGACAAAGTTTTGTTTTATAGGGCTGTAGTTTCAAGAATCGACAAAATCATAAATAAATAAACGTCATTCTGTAATTTCCGCATTTATTGCTGTTTTCACTTTTCGTTTTTTCAGAAAATGGTAATCCTAAAACAACCCAAAAATAAAAACAAGCATTTTTCAGAAAATACACTGCACACACTCTTGTATCCTATCTATCTCTTCTAAAAATAAATCATCACGTCATGCAAATTGCTTATTTTAAACCCCATTGAAACATACGATCCAATGCCTTTTTCCAACTTTGAATTCCCGGTATTTTAAGCTTAAGAAGAAGAAGACGAAAAAATTCCAAAAGAGATCTCCCGATTACTCAGACAAGAGGAAAGGTCCATTGAACCTTACAGAGAACCATTGGAAATGGTAAACTTAGGTTCAGAAGAAGAGAGAAAAGAAGTCAAGATTGGGGCACTACTCAGTCCGAATGTCAAAGAAAGTTTGATAAAACTGCTCAAAGATTTTCCCGATGTATTTGCTTGGTCCTATCAGGACATGCCAGGGTTGGATACCAGCATCGTGGAACATCATCTACTGTTAAGATCAGAATATACGCCAGTGAAACAGAGACTGAGACGGACTCATCCAGACATGACCATGAAAATCAAAGAGGAAGTACAGAAACAGATTGACGCGGGTTTCCTCGCCACCTCAGAATATCCTCAATGGTTAGCCAACATAGTACCAGTCCCAAAAAAGGATGGAAAAGTCAGAATGTGTGTAGATTACAGGGATCTGAACAAAGCCAGTCCAAAGGATGACTTTCCTTTATCGCACATAGACATGCTGGTAGACAGTACATCAAAGTTAAAAGTCTTCTCCTTCATGGATGAATTCTCGGGCTATAATCAAATCAAAATGGCGCTGGAAGACATGGAGAAAAGTTCGTTCATCACCCCTTGGGCACCTTTTGTTACAAGGTAATGTCGTTCGGTTTAAAGAACGCTGGGGCAACCTATCAAAGGGCCATGACTACTCTGTTTCACGACATGATGCACAAAGAAATCGAAGTGTATGTCGATGATATGATTGCCAAATATAAAACAGAAGAGGAGCATGCGACCCACTTGTCAAAGTTATTCGAGCGTCTGAGAAAATACAAACTCCGCTTGAATCCTAACAAGTGCACGTTCGGTGTCTGCTCAGGAAAACTGATAGGGTTCATCGTCAGCCATAAAGAAATTGAGGTTGATCCTGACAAAGTCAAGGCCATTCAAGAAATGCCTTCTCCAAAGACTGAGAAACAAGTCAGAGGATTCCTGGGACGTTTGAATTACATTTCCAGATTTATATTCCTCATGACCGCGACATACGCGCCAATCTTAAAATTACTCTAAAAGAATCAGAACTGCGTATGGACAGAAGACTGCCAAACCGCCTTCGACAGTATCAAAGAGTATCTATTGAATCCATCTATCCTGTCACCTCCAGTGGAGGGAAGACCACTGATCATCTACCTAACAGTCTTGGAAGACTTAATGGGTTGTGTACTTGGCCAACAAGATAAAACAAAAAGAAAAGAGTCTGCCATTTACTACCTAAGCAAGAAATTTACCGACTGTGAAACTCGGTACACTATGCTCGAGAAAACTTGCTGTGCTCTAGCTTGGGCAGCCAAATGTCTTCGCCAGTATATAATTTGTCACACTACTTGGTTGATCTCTGAAATGGATCCAATCAAGTACATCTTTGAAAAACCTGCTCTCACGGGAAGGATCGCCCGTTGGAAGATGTTGTTATCGGAATACGACATTGAGTACCACACTCAAAAAGCTGTCAAAGGAAGTATTTTAGCCGATCATTTGGCTCATCAACTGATTAACGATCAAGAATCAGTCGGGTTTGACTTTCTAGACGAAGATGTCATGTACTTGAAAATGAAAGATTGCGATGAACCGCTACCTAGTGAAGGGCCAGAACCAGGTTCCCAATGGGGACTAATCTTTGACGGAGCTGTCAACATCTATGGAAATGGAATTGGGGTAATCATCGTAACATCTTAGGGTACCCACATTCCTTTCACCGCCAGACTAACATTCAAGTGTACAAACAACGAGGCCGAATACGAAGTTTGTATCATGGGTTTCGAAGAAGCAATTGATTTGAGGATTAAGAACTTGGATGTGTATGGAGACTCAACCCTGGTTATCAATCAGATCAAAGGAGATTGGAACACATACCAATCAGGACTGATTCCTTACAAAGACTACGCGAGAAGGTTATTACCATTCTTCAACAGAATTGAGTTTCATCACATCCCTCGTGAAGAGAATCACATGGCTGATGCATTAGCCACCCTCTCTTCCATGATTAGTGTAGGTCAATGGAATGACATACCTAAGATTGACATAATGCGCCTAGAACGGCCCACTAACATCTTCGCAATTGAAGCAGTCATAGATGACAAACCTTGGTATCGTGATATCAAATGCTTCCTTCGGACACAAGAATACCCACCCGGGGCATCCAGAAAAGACAGAAAGACTCTCAGAAGATTGGCATGCAGCTTCTTTCTGAGCAGTGATACACTCTATAAGAGAAACTTTGACATGGTCTTGCTTCGTTGTGTAGACAGACCAGAAGCAAACATGCTGATAAAAGAAATTCACGAAGGATCCTTTGGCACTCATGCCAACGAACACACAATGGCGAGAAAAATTCTAAGAGCAGGATATTATTGGTTGACCATGGAATCTGATTGCTATAAGTACATGAGGAGATGTCACAATTGTCAGATATACTCAGACAAAATCCATGTACCGCCAACGCATCTCAAAGTTCTCTCTTCCCCATGGCCTTTTTCCATATGGGGAATTGACATGATTGGCATGATCGAACCCAAGGCTTCAAACGGACATCGGTTTATCCTGGTAGCCATTGACTACTTCACCAAGTGGGTCGAAGCAGTGTCATACGCCAATGTAACCCGACAAGTGGTGGTCTGATTTATCAAAAACAATCTCAAATGTCGTTATGGTGTTCCAAGCCAGATCATTACTGATAACGGATCCAACTTGAATAACAAGATGATGAAGGAGTTATATGTTGAGTTCAAGATCGAACACCATAACTCATCTCCCTACCGACCTAAGATGAACGGTGCGGTAGAAGCGGCTAACAAAAACATCAAAAAGATTGTTCAAAAGATGGTTGTAACCTACAAAGACTGGCACAAGATGCTACCCATTGCTCTTCACGGTTATCGTACGTCTGTCTGAACTTCAACAGGGGCAACCCTTTTCTCTCTAGTATATGGCATGAAAGCAGTGCTCCCCATAGAAGTAGATATCCAATCAATCCGGGTATTGATGGAAGCTAAGCTAACAGAGGCTGAATGGTGTCAAAGTCGACACGATGAACTGAACTTGATCGAAGAAAAGAGAATAATGGCTCTATGCCATGGTCAGTTGTATCAACAGAGAATGAAGAAGGTGTTCGACAAAAAGGTCCGACCTCGCGTCTTCAGAAAAGGAGACCTTGTGCTCAAGAAGATACAATCATTCCTCACTGATTCCCAAGGCAAATGGACTCCGAATTATGACGGCCCTTATGTGGTCAAGAAAGCCTTCTCAGGCGGCGCCTTGAGACTCGTAACCATGGATGGAGAAGAATTTGCCTACCCCACAAATGTTGATGTAGTCAAGAAATACTTCGCCTAAACAAAAAAAAACGTCTCGTTGGATTGAAAACCCGAAAGAACGGTCCAGGAAAAAAGTAGAGACATGAGCAAAAATCATCCCGATGGATTGGAAATCTCAAAGTACAATCCAGGCAAAAGTTAGAGATTAATGGCAACTAACTACGATCGACAAGGTTAAATCCCCAGCAGTAATGCCATCCATCAGGAAAACTTCCAGTTAAGGTCATCTTCGACAGAAGCTCAGGATGCCCAGAATTCAAAGTTGGTAGAAGGATAACGATTCTTTTGAAATAAAGATGGTGATTCTTTTGACTGCTGAACATCGAAAGAACATCGATCGCTTCTCCGACGGTGGTTGGACCTCAAAGTTCAGAATCAAAGTACTCCTTCTAAACCAGTACGCCTGAATGAAGGATCAACTATGTCAGAGACCATGTTTCATCTGACATCCCCGACAGAGTACGTATCTCTTAAGACTGATTGAACAATTCTTTCTCCCCACCAGGATTGTCTCTCCTAAGCAAGGCATGATTGCTATTTTGGACCAGTGAAACTTTTCATCCCCCACTGTGGACGAGTATCCAGTTGTGTTCATCTATTAGTCTATATGTCTCGTCAGTTTTGTCAGCATAAACATACATACATCATGCATTATTGATTCACATTCATATTCATATTGCATCACTATCACTCTGTTCAGTCTTATCCCCAAGTGATAAAAGTCCTCTCAATCGAGTTGTCAGTCCTTTACTTGTTAGGAAATACAGCGTCTGAACAGTTTCTCCCCAGTTTATTTCTGGATTGGAGACGATCCTCGACCACTTTGATAACTTAAACCTCTAAAAGGCAAGAAGACATTCGACAAACGTCACTCTTCACCATTGAAGATGATATTTACGCTTTTTCGGATTAAGGAAAATCCCCAGGGAAAGCCTCGCAACTAAAGACTCTCAACAACACATTGGTTTTTCTCTCCAAAAAGTCAATCTTAATGAAGTCATCAGCACCTCAAAATTGGATTACATCACGTGGAATTTCTCCGAGAAGATCTCAAAGAAAAGTATGATGTAATATCCCGAAGCGGGAAACAGCCTCTCAAGAGACTCGTTTTCCCTAGTAGAGTCAACAAATGGCGTCTCCAACAGAGAAGTTTGAACACCTCTACAGCTCAGACGAATGGGTTTCCCCAGCAAGTTTGACGTTAAAACTTTTTCCCATCAAACGGCATCTCCCCAGAAAAATTTGGCGAGAAGTTTGATGAAAACCGCAACACATAGCTTCCCTTGTCAAGAAAGGAACTTGACGGAAAAAAAACTATGACCAGTTTCGTGGCTGAAGACCTGATCTGGGGGAAGTTTATTGACAAAAGAAACTATGACCAGTTCCTTGGCTGAAGACCAGGATCGAGGGGAAGTTTATATCAGAAACTGAGACCAGTTCCGCGGTTGAAGACCAAGATCGAGGGGAAGTTTATATCAGAAACTGAGACCAGTTCCGTGGCTAAAGACCAGGATCGAGAGGAAGTTTTTACCCTTTTCTAAGTATCATTACTTAGTAAAAGAAGATGAATGAGCAAACAACCATTCATAACCACCGCTAAAATTTCGGGTATTCCGATATTTAATCCTCTTGCACCCTGAATGCCCGAATACCTTCGCCATTCACACCTTCGGGTCCAAAAAAATTAAATAGGGGCATCTGTCATATCCCAAATTTTGACCACCAAGATTTCCCATCATTGTGCAAATCATTATCACAATATGGATGTACTTTCATGCCTCATCAATCTCCTCAAAGATGATTGAGCATTCACCACAATCAAGAACTAGGGTTTTTGAGCCCTCCTAGAGCACTTAGACAAAGGATCAAGAGGATTAAACTTGTATAACCTCTCAAACACCTATAAAGGATCAAGAGGACTCCCACATCAAGAATCAAGCACAAGGTTGCAACATTCCAAGTGGATTAAGCCTCAAGATCGCCAGTGTCACCAAATTAGGGTTTTGGTCGACCAAGGCCTCCAGATGGAATTTTTCCTCTGGGCATGAGCCAATTCTTCAAAGAAAAACCCAAGATACTCCAAGGGACCTCATAGATCCAATCATCAAGTCAATTTAACCTCAGGGGATGCATTTACTAAAAATCAGGAATTAGGGTTTCTTGACCTAATTCACCCCTAAGTTGACTTTTGGGACAAAGCATGAGCCAAGACCTCAAGACATGATTTGAGGGCCTCCAATACACCACATTTATCCATTTGCAACAATGGATTGGCCCAAGAAGCTTGGATCACATGTTTCAATTTCACCAGGACCACAATTAGGGTTTTGAGGAAAAAGTCAATTGTGCCTTTGACTTTTGACCAAGACATGCTCCCAAACCTTGGGACATGATTTAATTCACCCTATAACACCTATGGAATCCATCCATTAGGTTTGATTTAGGTCAAGGACTTGATTTCACAAAGGATCGCACAGTTTGGATTTCATCCGATAAAAAGTCAACTGCGCACAAAATCAAGTTTGACTTTTTGGAAAATTTCACAAATATGGTTCCCCTAAGTCAAAAATAATGTTAATGTATGGTATTGATCATCATTCATTAAAAAAATAAGAAAAGTGAGGTTTCTTGCAAAAGGGGCAACCATAAGAAACCAAATTTTTTTTCTAAGTTATGAAACAAAAGTGATTTTGGTACCAACTTCCAAGGATCATAACTTGAGATCCAAGCAACCATTTTGGGTGATCCAAAGCTGGATTTGTAGGTCTTGCTACACTCTACAAATTCTTCAACTACCTCAGACTCCAATTTTTCATGGATTTTGAGTTATGGATTGATCAAAATCACAAAAACATGAAAATGACACTTTTTCCAACACTTAGTGAAAATCTGCCTAAGTTACCAACCTTGAACATCAATGTTCATGAGGTTTTTTTAGTTGGATCCAAATAGTTTCAAAACAAACTATGATCACACATGTTTTGTATCATATGAGAGCTTTCTAAAAAGCACAAGAGCCTCCCATAACTCAACCTGAGCAGGGAGATATGATCCCCTGAAAATCACTATTTCCAACTGCCTTGAACAAGGCAGATTTTGTGCATTTGCTCTATTTAGAAAATTTGGACAACTCCAAGCCTTGTCATCCATTTGGACACATATGAGGATAAAACAAAAAGAGAATGATCTGATCTCCAAGCCTCCAAAGTCCAAGAATCTACATTTAGCCATAACAAACCTAAAAAGGCTAAAAAGGTGCCAAGACTCCAATTTTGTTTCCAAGAATTCAATAGATGCACCAAGGTTGCATGAAGTGACACATTCTTAACTGAATGAGTCAAGAATCATCACTGAATCAAAGAACCATAGGCATGTGCCCTAACCTCAAGTCAATGGCTATAGGAGACTAAAGATTCCATTGGATCAACATTGGCCAAAGGCCTGTACCAGCTGCCATTCACTATTGCTTGTAAAACAAACTTGCTCTATTATAAATAGAGCTCATTTGTGCTCAGTTTGAGTACACTAAAGCACTACAACTGATGCTTTCCTAAAAATCTCTCTCTTTAGGCCAAAATGCCTTCTTTTGCAAGTCATCTCTGAGTTTTTGAGTTAGAGAGCAATTCCACCGTAGCTCATGATCCAAACACATCCAATATGTTATATCTAAGCTATCAAAACACTCACTTGTGACCTGAAACACCAAAATCAGAAAATCCACTTCCAAAACCTCAAAATTGGACTTTTCTACATTTTCCAAGCCATACCTTGATTCAGTCACTTCCAAAACCAAACTAGGCCTCAAACACACTCCAAATATCATCCTCAAACTATCCCAATTGGTTTCCCTCATCTGGAACACCATTTGAGAGAGTTTCCATATTGGTCACTTTTGACCCTTTTGCAAGAAAGAGCTAAAACTTGTTCCTGAGGATTCCAGCTGGTTTTAAAACCACTATCGGGTTTTAAAATAGGGACACTTTTTGAAAATTCCAAAAGCACCATTGGATTCCTCATGAAATTCTAGGCTAGATGCACCTAAATTTTGTCCAAATCCATGGAGAAATGAGAAAGTTTGAGGCTTCACGTAAATTGCCAAAACTTGCCTTGCCTTGGCCTTGGCCAGACCTGAAAATAAGGCACCCCATATATGCACATGGGGTGGTTTGATACACGGATGTATCACCACCCCAGTGGTAGAGTGCATATGTGTTTGTTGGCAAGGTCATGGGTTCAAATCCCACCCAGACCCGTTTTGCTATTCTCTCATTTTTTGTTATTTTTCAATATTTTCATGTTTTTATTAATTAATCCAAAAATTAATTTCTCTCTCAATTTTAATTATTTTGTATTGATTCTTTTTTTAAAAATTCACAAAAATATCAAAATATTTTATTCCATGAAAATTTCACAAAAAATTATTTATTTCATATATTTGATATTTTTGTAAAGAATTATATTTTATTTGTTTTTTAGACATTAAAAATATTTCTTTCTCTTGGTTTTGCAAAGTTCAAATGATTTTTAAATCATCCCATGAATGAAACATGATTTCATAAATATAAATCCAAGATCATAACCTTTTTTCACCTGTTTGATTATTTTATTTGAATTAAAATACATTTTAAATCAAAAAATTAGGGTTTTGATCATTATCACCCTAACAAATCTTTTCAAAAATCTTTGGGCCTCTTGATAGAGTGTAAGTCCCACCCATTTGTAAATATAAATCTTTTTGGGCCTCAGTCATTGTATAAGTCCCACTGCGATTTTAAAATCTCGGCGCGGTCGTCGCCTTTTAAACAAAATAATTTGGGCCTCTCCTTGAGTTGTAATCCCCATCTCTTGTACAAAAATAAACTTTTGGGCCTCTCCTTGAGTTGTAAGACCCAACCCTCTTTGTAAATAAAACCTTTTTGGGACTCAGTCATTGTATAAGCCCCAATACAGTTTTCAGAACAACGGTACAATCACTGTTTTTCATCCGGGCCTCTCCTTGAGTATAAGCCCCAATCTTTTCAAAAACAACTTCCCTTTTGATTTAGGTTCAAATCCATAGTTGTTATCAAAACTTTCTTTAATTTCTTGAACAACTAACCATACAACTGTTACAATGAAAGCTTGCTCGTCTGTAAGTTTTTATCAGCTTTCATTTACATGCTTACACATATATATAACTATATTGCTGGAAGCTTGCTCACCTGTAAGTCCTTCTTTCATATCCTTTTAAATACTTGTCATATATCAACTGTATATATATACTTGTATATCTGCTTAGAGTTTTCCCCGGCAACTAAGTCTAGAATTAGGTAAAGCCAGTTGGTCACTCTTTCAATACAGTCAAAACTAGTTCCCCATAGGAATTCCAGATGCAGTCTTACCTTCTCTTAGGCTTAAACAATATGGAACAAAGAGAAAGGAATTATTCCTGGTGAAACTTTTCTCAGACTGTCACTATTAGAAATTGTCAAAGAAGTTCATTTCCCCAGAGAGGATTAATTCCCGGTGAAACCTCTCTTGAATTTCTTCAAACCCTAGATTTGTTCACTAAAGAAAAGATTATTCCCGATGAAACTTTTCTTGAACTCTTCTAAAGTTTGGACCCACGGGCTTCCTAAAAGCAACCCAACCTCCTCTTGGGCTTTGTACAAGGACTCTCCGGCTTCTTAGAAGTTCTCATGCCTCCTCTTGGGCTTAATACAAGGACCTTAAAGACCTCTTAAAGGTATAGGGAAAAACTTAGTCATCCTTTGCTAGAGCAGTCTTTCTAGAGTCAAAACCTCAGACCAATTTAGGGTTGATTCTCACCCCTTAAAACACCCGCCTCCTCTTGGGGATTGTACAAAGATAAACTCTTCCATACCAGTAGACTTAGACAGTCTAATCCCTTCTTGGATCTCAAAGACATTCTCAAGTTCCCTACAAATACAGGAGAAATCGTGGTCATTTAACCAATCTCCAGTAGAGTTAAAACCCATGGGTTCTAAAACCCAGTCTTTTGTCCTAAATTTCCCCAGCCCGGGTCAGCTTATCATCAATATAACACTATCCCAAATCAGAACCTCAAGGCATCTAATACCTCAAATCTGTTGTAAATCCTCAGCAAGAGTTAATTCCCTATTTTGGACTTGCCTCTGGATCTCAATAATCCTCAGCAGAAGCCAACCTCCTCTTAGGCTTTGTATAATGATTTTCCTCGGTAGAATTAGCCCCAACAGCACCCTTTTGTTGAGTCCATCTTCTTTATTAAAAACACTCTCTTGTTGAGTTAACCCTTTTCAGCCTCAATCTTGGGCTTTGTACAAGACAAACAAAGCACTCTCTTGTTGAGTCAATCACCTTAAGGCACTCTCTTGTTGAGTCAACATTTTCCAGCCTCCTCTTAGGCTTTGTATAAAGATTTTTCCCAGCTGAGTTAGCTTCAAAAGTACTCTCTTGTTGAGTCAATCTCCTTTCAAAACACTATCTTGTTGAGTCATTCTTTCAGCCTCAATCTTGGGCTTTGTACAAGACATAGATATAAAATTTCCCCAACAAAGTCAAAATCTTTATAAACTCCTTTAAAGCTTAGGACAAATATCTTCCCCAGCAAAGTTAATTCCTCCCAGCCTTCTCTTAGGCTTTGAGAAATAATATCCCTAAACAGAATCAATATGCTTTTCAGCCTCAATCTTGGGCTTTGTACAAGACAGACAAAATATTCCCCCGGAAAAGTCAACTTTTAGCCTCCTCTTAGGCTTTGTATAATGATGTCCCCCAAAGAGTCAGTCTCTTTTTTAGACTCAATCTTGGGCTTTGTACAAGATAAATAAATACTCTCTTGTTGAGTCAGCCTTATCTAGCCTCCTCTTAGGCTTTTTATAAGGACTTCCCCAGTGAAGTCAGTCAATCTCTTAACTTCAACCTTGGGCTTTGATCAAAGCACACAAAAATCAACACCTCTCATAGAAAATCAAAATCTCTCTCCAGGACGTCATTTCTCCATAATATCACACATTAAAACAGGCATTCAAAACAAACCCTAATCCCAGATAACTACTGTAAGCGGCACACTTATTGATTCAAATATCCAAGCTTTCGTCCATCTCTTATCCTGGCAAACTTCCTCTTTCATCTAATTGCTGTAAGTGGCAAGCCTCTGGATTATTTACATCCACGCTACTGTCCCTCTCTTAGCATGAAAGACTCTTAAGGAAAAATGGCATTGCTCAACACTGATTTAAAGTTTTCTCCTTCAAGCCACATCCCTCATAAAGGAAATTATGGCATTGCTGGATTCACATATCCCAGTTAAAGTAATCCTCCTTTATAAACAGTCACCCAACATTTGTGATAAACAGACGAGATGTCTCCTTTTAGATATGACAAGTTCTCTCTCAGTCAAATCTTTTAGCTTCAATCTTGGGCATTGAACAAGACACAAATAAACCTTTTAGCTTTAATCTTGGGCTTTGAACAAGACACCAAAACATCATATTTTCCTCCCATAGAATAGGAGGAACTACGATTGCTCTGATTTCCCCGTTTCTTTAAACGGGAATACGTAGGCATAAGATTGCGAAATCTTAGCTAGCATACCAATCAAAAACTCTAGGTCCAGTACCTTCGCATACTAATCAAACACTCTAGGTCCAGTAGCTTCACAATGATCAAAACTGAGGTCCATTACCTCACCAAAGTCATAAAAAACTCTCTCTCTCATATCTCCCAAAGAAGAAACTTTCCCTACCCATCAACAAATAAACACCATCAAGTATAAAAGTAGAACCTATTGCTAACAACCTGTGGATAACCACATATAGGATGGGTAATTGACAACTCCCCATTGTATAACCTGACCCTGACCTCCCCGAATCTCTTTAAGCGTTTGTTCAGTTAAACATTCGCGTGCAAGGTTAGTTTTAGATAGCTTCTGTAACGCCCTAGTTTTTGTTAGATTTATTTAATCGAGTCGATTTAATTATTTTTATTATTATATTATTTTATTCTTGACTTTTATTTGGCAATATATTATTTTTCATTGTTGTTATGTTTTATCGCGTTTTGAGAGCGTTTGCGAGATATTTGAGTGTAGGGGTAATTTGGTCATTTTACTTTATTTTTCTTAAGTTAGTAACATAGAGAGAAAAATAGAGAGAAAGAAAAAGAGAAGAAGGAAAAGAGAAAGAAAAGGGGAAGAAGAGAAGAAAAAGAGGGAAAAACTTGGAGAGAAAGAAATTGAATCAATCGACTTTTCAAACACGATTAAATCGGGTAAGGGTGCGAAACTCGATTATCTTATACTTATGTATGATTATGTATGTATGTATTTGTTTATTGTTGGGTTGAAATTGGATATAGAATCAAAACCATAATATGTTGAAATTGTTGGAAATTGATTCAAATTGTGTCTGAAATCATGTTTTAATGATCATAATTGCTGAGACATGTTAGATAGGTGTTGTTGTGCAATCTATTGGTAATTTTATGGGGTTTAGGTGAAAATTGGAGTGATTTTTGGTGGAATTTCGCAGCAGAAAATTCTGCAGAAAAATTCTGGATTTTCTTTGCCCATACGCGTAACACGCAGGGCAATACACGTATTGGTTTGGGCAATACGCGTATGGCAAGGGGAATTGAGGCAATACGAAATCCATTTTTCTCGGCCATCTGCTGAAATGCGTAATGGTACGCGTATGGGGCTGGGCAATACGCGTATGGCTCAGGGCAATACACGTATGGCCAGCGAGGGTGCAGAATTTTGTCATTTCGCGATTCCTTTTCTTTTTACTTCCATAACTTGTGTTCTGATTATCCGTTTTGAACATACTTGGTATCGTTAGAAAGCTATTGAGATGTTCTTTCTTATTAAAATGGTTTCGAGATTGTTGGCCAATTTAATTATGTCAGGAATTTGAAATAGTGTCATTTTGTCGACTTTTACCGTTGTAATTGTGTGTAATTGATGTGTATCATGCAATGTGCTTTTGATATGGATATCGTATGACTTTTGTGATGTTATATGATGTGAATGCATGTGATGGAATATTTTGAAGATGGTTTGTGGCCTAAGGGAAAGAAAATGCATCGTGTGGTGTTTGATTGTATATGCATGATTATGGATGTGTATATGTGTGCATTTGAATGTCATGAGTCATTGTATGCCAAGCATCATGATATGCATTCTTGTGATGCCGTGTGCCCTAGTGGGTGTGAGCGACGAAATGATTCCAGAGGAAATCCGCTATAACATCGTGAGCCTTATACCGAGAGGACCTAAAGCGATGATTATAGACGATCGTGAGCCTTATACAAAGAGGACCTAAAGCGATCGGATCGTGAGCCTTATACCGAGAGGACCTAAAGCGATCCATAAACGTCGTGAGCCTTATACCAAGAGGACCTAAAGCGACGGGGAACATCGTTTGCCCGAAGGGGAGTTACACTAAGTAACAAGCGATGATTCCAATAGTTCCTGAGTGAACTAATGATGAGAATGATGGATGGAACAGTACTGCATTGCATTTGCATAGAGTCGTTGTGTCGGTCTCTTTGCATTTGCATAAATCATGAATGGATTAATTTTGTGTGGAATTGTGAATGGAATTGATGAGTTGAGATGTATATATATGTTGGTGATAAATGTATTGTGCATGATTGATATGCCTTTGTGATGGATGTATGAGATATAATTGTGTTGTTTTGCACTTGAATTATGGTGTAAATTGTGGTGAGAATGTTTTATATGTGTATTTTTGAGTTACTATATAATTGTATGCAATTATATTATGATTGTGTTTCTCACCCTTCTGCTGTTTTGAATGCTCTATGAGGCATTGCAGATTAGATGCTGGAGGTCTTTTTGTGAAGCTTAGGTCTTCATTCTTTTGTCGGTCGGCTCTGATATGTAGTACCGGGTAGTCGGGGAGATCGTTTGTGCTTATGTGTATATGTATATGTTCTTTTTTGGATTGTACATGTATGACTCTGTATATGACAGACAAACTTATATGTTATGTATATATGAGATTTCAGTTGCAGATTTTCCGCTTTTATTCTGTATCTGAATTGTGGGCGTTAGGAACTAAGTTCCTCTGTTTGTATTACTACCTGATTGTTGCATATCTATATGAGCAGTTTGTTGTATTTTGTCCCAATTGATGTGACGCCTCCGTCTATGCCATGAATGTTTTAATTATACTCTGATTTATTTGTTATCGCTTTATCTATTTGGGGGATAGATTGGGGGTGTTACAGCTTCCCTTTCCCTTCCAGCTTCACAGGATAAATAAGAAATCAGAAAGTAACACCCCACTCCTACCATTGCAGTGAGGAGAAACCCAATTTGCGATAAGATGGTTGCGTCACCGACAAAAATCGCACGCTACAGGATGCCAATTTTTATGTTTGGGATGAACCATGTCTTTTTAAGTTAGGACGTGATAACTTGTTGAGAAGGTGTGTCACTAGTGATGAAGCTAAAAGTATCCTTTGGCATTTTCATAATTCGCCATATGGAGGGCATTACAATGGTTTGAGAACGGAAACAAAAGTCCTCCAATCGGGCTTTTATTGGCCAACATTGTTTAAGCATGCAAACCTCCATGTGAAAAGTTGTGACATATGCCAAAGAAGTGGCAGGATTGGAAAACAGGATGAAATGCCCTTACAAACTATTTTGGAAGTTGAGGTTTTTGATTGTTGGGGTATTGATTTTGTTGGACCATTTCCCCCATCTTTTTCAAATGAGTACATTTCGGTTGCGGTTAACTATGTTTCTAAGTGGGTGGAAGCAATTGCATCACCGAGGGCCAATGGCAAAACGGTGATTAAATTTTTAAATAAAAATATATTCTCCCATTTTGGCACCCCTTGTGTGTTGATTAGTGATGGAGGGTCACACTTTTGCAATACACCGCTTGAAAAGGTTTTAGAGCACTATGGTGTAAAGCATAAGGTTGCAACCCCTTACCACCCGCAAACCAATGGTCAGGCTGAAGTTTCAAATAGGGAGGGAAAAAGGATTCTCGAAAATACCGTGTCAAGCTCTTGTAAGGATTGGTCGCAAAAGCTTGATGAAGCTTTGTGGGCGTATCGCACCGCTTACAAGGCTCCAATAGGTTTAACTCCTTTTCCAAATGGTTTATGGCAAAACATGTCATTTACCAGATGAATTGGAGCACAAAGCTCTTTGGGCATTGAAATTGTTAAACTTTGATCCGAACTTGGCCGGCGAGAAAAGAAAGGTTCAATTACACGAGTTGGAAGAAATGACGAATAATGCGTATCATTATAGCAAGCTCTATAAGGAAAAAGTCAAAGGGTAACATGACAAGAAAGTTTGTCAAAAAGAATTTCGGGTAGGCCAAATGGTTCTTCTGTTCAATTCCAGTTTGAAGCTTTTTTCGGGAAAATTGAGTCCAAGTGGTCTGGACCGTTTTTTATTAAAGACGTGAAACATTACAGTGCTATTGTGATAGAGGACTTGCAGAAGAAGGAAAGTTGGACTGTGAATGGCCAACGACTTAAAATCTATCTCGGAGGCGAGATTGATCGAGAAAATTGCGCAATGTTTATAGATGATCATTGAGGCCATCTTGGACCGTCGAGCTCAAACGACGTTAAACAAAGCGCTAGTTGGGAGGCACCCCAACATTGTAAGTATTTCTGTATTTCTTACTGTTTTGGTGTATTAAGTTGTTTTGAGTTTGTAGGAAGTGTGGTAGCAGCATGTATAAAAAATTTCAAAATGTTGTCTTGTTCACTGGGAAGTTCGCTTTGCGAACCTGGAGCGAGTGTTCGCTGGCCAGTTCGCATTGTGAATTCAGCGAGACAACACTTTTGTGTCTGCTGCCACATCATTAAAAAAGGGGGTTTAAAAAAAGTGTAGGCCAGATACCTGGGCCCATGACCCATTTTATTTTTCTGAATTTGTGAGGTAACCCTACCCTCACTTTGCCACTCTCACTTTCTCACATACACACTTTGCACTCTCTCACGAGTTCTATCTATTTCCTGCATCTTCTCACGAATTTTCCAAGTATTCTCAACAAGTTCAGGTTTGATTCTCTTTCTCTCTTTTAATTCTTGTTAGAACATGTGGTTAGGTTAGATTGATCTTAGAGAACAAGTAGATTTTAGGTTGATGTGGACCAATGCACCTTTGTTTTTAAGGTTTGTTTGTTGTTGCATGTTAATTTTTTATTCAAACATTAAGAATAGACGTTGGGTTGTGAAAGATTGACTGATTTTGTTTACATAGGCAGAACTGCTAAGTTTGAAAATCGCAGGTTCGCCACTAGTTCGCTTTGCGAACCTAGGGCGAACATTTGCCAGAACTTCGCCTAGCGAATTTGGGGCGAATGTTCGCCAGGGCTTCGCCTTGCGAACTTCTGGGCGAACAGAACATAATTCTCCAAAATTTTTTGCTGTTTTCTTTTAGAATTCTGGTTTTACTATTTTGTTCCTTTGCTAATGAAACTGTTTGCTGGCTGGTTGTTGTTTTGTCTGATGGTTTTGCAGATGGCTCCAAAAGTTATTCCTTTGAAAAAAGAAAAACCGGAAGCTCTACACAGCTGGTTCCTATCCAGTTCGATAATGTCCGTTTTAGAGGGGCAAAACAGGCTGCCCGTTACTTGACACTCGAGAGAAGGACTATCTTGCCTGAGAAAATATTCAACTTGAACCCACAAGGAGCTTACCGGGCGGTAACTTCACTCCTTGTAAGTAAGAAGTGGGGGAAGTTGATAACTCCAGTGGACAGCTATAATGATTAGATGATCCGGGAATTCTACGCAAATGCGCTCCCGGATGATGGTGAGGAATTTGTGTGGAAGACTTTGTTTTTGGGA
The DNA here is from genome assembly GCA_022829125.1 of Lathyrus tuberosus. Lineage (NCBI taxonomy): Eukaryota > Viridiplantae > Streptophyta > Magnoliopsida > Fabales > Fabaceae > Lathyrus > Lathyrus tuberosus. The sequence continues at coordinate 3,281,456 of JALAZF010000416.1, read as the reverse complement.
AAAGATGTGATGTTTGATCGGGAGACAATAAACATGGTTCTTGGGAACCCGCTGCCTTTGAGAGAGAATGAGATCGATTCCTACTACCGAACCTTGAAATTACACAGAGACACAGATACCATGACTAGAGACTTATTGCGTGAAGGCAAAACTGTTGAGTTGAACCCATATGGGGTTGCACGCAGGTACCGTCGAGAGGACATGCGTCCTTTGGCCTAGTTGATTTTATTATTGGTTATAATAAACATCTATCCAAATTCGTACTCTTCGACTATTACCATACCCCTTGCTCATTTGGTCCATAGCATCATGACGAATGTCCAAATTGATGTGGCCTGGATTATTGCTGACGAGATGTGGGCTGTTGTGGAAAGTGGACTTGGTTCGACTTCACGAAAGAACTGTCCTCTTGTCTTTCCTTGTCTTATCATGGCTCTTTGTGTGCATTCGGGAGTGAATGTGCCCACTCGCCGTCAGGTAACAATCCCGACCGCTATTGATGATAGGTACGTGGACAAATTCTGTAAACTGAAGGGGTTGCGAGGTGAGTCTTCAGGTGCTGGTACTGATGCCGACACAGGTGCAGGTGATGGGTCGAGTGGTTCTGGATCTCATGGATTTTACCCGTATCAGCAAGAGATATGCCAATACAACTGGGACTGGATGGCGGCTTCTCAGCGCGCTATGTTTGATTTGCACGATTCTATGCAGTTGTTGTAGCTGCAGATTTGAGAGCCCTCCGTGGATCACTCTATGATGACTAGGGAGCAATTCCTAGCTCATGCTAGTTGGCCTGAGGCCAGGTCAGTTTTTGGAGGGGGAGCAGAGGCAACTGAGCCTGAGGATGCTGAGGATGCTAATGCTGATGCGGATGATGATGATGATGATGAGGTTGTGGAGGTTTCTGGATCTAAGTCTGGTGAGGAGGAGATTGAGGAGTCTGGTTCTGAGTCCGAAGAGGACTAGTTTGATTGATGTCATTTTGTGCTTCCTTTGATCTTCAAAGTGAAGTTTTCTTATTATTATGTTTTTTGTATAAGTTTTTATTGTACTTCATCCACTATGTGGATTATTTTGGGATATTTGACGTACTATGTACCTTTGTGAGGTACTGATGACTTTTGTTGGTGTTTCTACACCAAGACACTATCATTATTAGTATTTTGTTTTTCAGTTAAATTGTTCAGTTTTCATTTTTTTTTCGTTTCTTTTTTTATTATTGTTGTTAAGAGTTGAATTCTTCAGTTAAAGAATGTTCAACTCTTAAATTGTTGGTATGCTTATTATTGTGTTATCGTTGGTATGCTTTTTCATCACATCAGTAGGGGTACCTTTTTCATCTTTAACCTTTGGGGGCTCCCATCCTTTTATAACAGCTTTCCATGCTTGATCATCCATGGATTTGATGAATGCTATCATCCTTGGTTTCCAATAGTCATAGTTGGAACCATCAAGCAGAGGTGGTTTGTTCAAAAATCCTTCATCCTTGTCCATTGTACCAGAAAGTACCTTCCCTGAATCTCACCCAGAACCAAATAAGGGTGCAAGCTCTGATACCAATTGAAATTCTGGCACAGATATCAGATGTCCTACACAGATGTTGAGACACTGATATCCAACACAATGAACAAGATAACAATAATAATAATAGTGCAGAAAGTAAAGAACACAGTGATATGTTTACCCAGTTCGGATCAACAATCCTACTCTGGGGGCTACCAAGCCAGGGACGAAACCAATATATGATAGTATCAATTCACAGATCATACAATAACCAAACCCTGTTATAATCTGCTCACTTAATCACTACCCTTCCTATGACTTCTACCTAAGACTCACCTAGGTATGAGGACCTCCTCAAATCCCTCTACAATCACAACCCGTGATTGGTTCCTTTCAACACAAGTAACAAAAACGAAAGTCACACTTTCAAAACACACAATTCTTAATACTTCAAAGCTTATGAGAATTGACACATAAGAAACTCAATGCTTAAAAGCTTATGAGTAACTGACAGAACTTACAACACAAAAAACCAGTCCTTATACTGTTATCAAAATGATACCAGTTAGGCTCACAAATAACACTTGTAAACCCTAACAAAAACACACGTAAGTTCCACACCTAAACTAGGTTTACACCAGTCAATATATAGCATTAAATCTGGACTGGATTGGGCTTCAAAAACGCAGCAAAGAGACTACTCACAAATCTGCAAAATAAACTCCAACAAAATAGGTCTTCAATCTAAAGTTTCCTAATATGTCTCCATAATTAGAAAGCGCTGAAAATCCGAAAACCAACACAAAAACACAACTCAAAAATACTTTGGATGCCACATAGGATAACCAAATATTCACAGAATATTCAGTAACAATTATTAGCAACAGAATCTTCCTTTAAATAGAAATCAGACGCGATGTCCTATGAGCCAGTATGGGACATCTTCATTCGACATGTTGAATGCAGCAAATTAGAACATCTTGTTTCAACATCTTGCTGCTAGAATAGTTTTAGCAAAATAAATGCCAACCACAAAATCAACGAAATAACAATCTCCCCCTTTGGCTTATTTTGGCTAAAACTACACACCAAACAAATCTTGCAAAGAAGCACAAGCAAAAAAAAATCCATAGAAAAAAATCCATATCAGAGACAGCAGCAAAACACCAACACAACACAGCAGCAAAAAAAAACTCCCCCTCAACAGCAGCAACACAACATTCCACATTCTCCCCCTCAGCTGCAGCACAAGCACAACACACACCAGCACACTACTCCCCCTTTTTAGCCAGAAATATGACAAAGGCAAGTATAACAGTTATTAATATTTGAGAAATGGTCAAGTTATAGACCAGAATAAACAGCATCAGAGAGTAGATGCAAACCACATCACATGGCCAAGTGTCATGTACAAACTTCCGCATCTCCCCCTTCATGACCTCATGCACACACTGCACTACCAGAACCTCCTTTAATCTTTTCAATTTGGCAGCCAGAAGGAACATTAATTGCTATAGTTCTTCATGAATGCAAACCCCAAGTCTGCTCCTCAGATTTTCAAACTGAACTGCATCCAGAGCTTTGGTAAATATGTCAGCAAGCTGATTTTCGGTGCTCACATGCTCAAGAGTTATGACTTTGTCCTCCACAAGTTCTCTGATGAAGTGATGACTGATATCAATGTGCTTAGTCCTGCTATGTTGAATAGGATTTTTAGAAATATTAATAGCACTCAGGTTGTCACAAAATAATGTCATGACATCTTGTGTGACATTATACTCAGATAGCATTTGCTTCATCCACACCAGTTGAGCACAACTACTTCCAGCTGCTATGTACTAAGCTTCAGCAGTAGAAAGAGATACATAATTTTGTTTCTTACTAAACCATGAAATAAGATTATTTCCCATAAAGAAACATCCTCCAGAGGTACTATTCCTATCATCAGCACTTCCAGCCCAATCAGCATCACAGTATCCTACTAAAATGGAACTTGAGTCATGGGAGTACAACAACCCATAATCACATGTACCATTCACACACTTAAGAGTTCTCTTAACTTGATTGATGTGACTGACCTTGGGTTCTGCTTGGTATCTTGCACACACGCCAACAACAAAGGTTATGTCTGGCCTACTTGCTGTAAGATACAGCAGACTTCCAATCATGCTTTTGTATAAACTTTGTTCAACATTCACTCCCTTTTCATCTTTGGATAACTTCAAGTGAGTAGGAGCAGGAGTTCTCTTATGTTTGGCATTATCCAGTCCAAACTTCTTCATAATATTCCTCGCATATTTGCTCTGACAAATAAAAATGGAATCTTCCATCTGCTTGACTTGTAATCCAAGGAAGTAAGTCAATTCACCTACCAAGCTCATCTCAAATTCAGACTGCATTTGGTTGACAAAATGTTGGACCATTTCATCCGACATTCCACCAAACACAATATCATCTACATAAATCTGAGCAATCATTAGTTTCCCATCCTTCTCCTTGACAAAAAGTGTTTTATCAATACCACCCTTCTTGTATCCATGGTTGACTAAGAACTCAGTCATCCTTTCATACCAAGCTCGTGGAGCTTGTTTCAACCGATACAAAGCCTTCTTTAGCTTGAACACATGATCAGGAAAATTTGGATCCACAAACCCTTTAGGCTGCTCAACATAAACTTCCTCATTAAGATAACCATTCAAAAAGGCACTCTTGACATCCATTTGAAACAATCTGAATTTCAACAAACATGCCACTCCTAGCAGCAATCTGATGGATTCCAATCGAGCCACAGGAGCAAATGTTTCATCGAAGTCTACTCCTTCAATCTGTGTGTATCCTTGAGCAACTAGTCTGGCTTTGTTTCTGGTAACAACTCCTTGTTCATCAGACTTATTCTTATAAACCCATTTTGTTCCAATCACATTTGTTCCTGCTAGTCGTGGTACCAGTTCCCAGACTTCATTCCTCTTGAATTGACAAAGCTCATCCTGCATAGCACTTATCCAGAACTCATCTGTCAATGCTTCTTTGACATTCTTTGGTTCAAGCTTTGAAACAAAGCATGCATTTGACACAACCTCCCTCGTTCTGGTTCTTACACCTTCATTCAGATTTCCAATAATCAATTCCTTAGGGTGATCCTTCTGAATCCTTATAGATGGTCCCCTGTTAGCATCCTCTACCTCTTTATTCTCAGGTCTAGTGTCGGTTTCTTGAGCATTATCTTCTACGGACTCAATGTCTTGTGAGATTTCATTGTTCATGGGAAGGCATGCTCCAACATCATCTGGGACATCTTCGTCTTTCCCAGAGTCATCAACCACCACATTTATGGATTCCATCATCACCTTAGTTATGGAATTAAATACCCTATATGTTTTACTGTTTGTAGAGTATCCCAAAAATATCCCTTCCTCGCTCTTAGGATCCATCTTTCGCCTCTGCTCATGATCCGCTAAGATATAGCACTTACTCCCAAACACATGGAAATACTTCACATTTGGCTTTCTACCTTTCCATAGCTCATAAAGAGTGACAGAAGTACCTGATCTGATAGTCACCCTATTGTGTATATAGCAAGCGGTATTCATGGCTTCAGTCCAAAAATGATATGGAAGCTTTTTGGCATGAATCATGACCCTTGCACACTCTTGTATAGTCCTATTCTTGCGTTCCACCACACCATTCTGCTGAGGAGTGATCGGTGATGAGAATTTATGAGTGATTCCTTCAGATAAGCAAAACTCTTCAAACCTGTTATTTTCGAATTCTTTCTCATGGTCACTTCTGATTCGAACAACACCACAATCCTTTTCCCGTTGAATCCTTTGACACAAATCTTTGAAGGCTGCAAATACTTCAGATTTTTCTCTGATAAAGCTTATCCAGGTGAATCTGGAGTAATCATCAACGACAACGTATGCATACTTCTTCCCACCAAGACTTTCAACCTGCATAGGTCCCATTAAGTCCATGTGAAGCAGTTCCAGAACTCTAGAAGTTGTGGTAAGATGTTGAAGCCTCTTGTGTGACACCCTTATCTGCTTCCCAACTTGACATTCACCACATATTCTATCCTCATCAATCTTCAGCTTGGGAATAACTCTAATAGCTTCACTTGACATAACTTTCTTCATCCCTTTCAAGTGTAAGTGACCCAATTTCTGATGCCACAGTTTGGTTTCATCTTCCTTTGACATCAAACAGGTAGACAAACTTTCCGATTCTTGAGGATTCCACAGATAGCACTTATCCTTAGACCTGGTTCCCTTCATAACAACTTCATCTTTCTCATTGGTTACAAGACATTCAGATTTTGTGAAATTTACTTTGAGTCCTACATCACACAGTTGGCTTATACTGATCAAATTTACGGTCAGCCCTTTGACAAATAGAACACGATCCAGATTTGGTTGTCTTGTGTAGTCCAACTTTCCAACACCTTTTATTTCACCTTTTGATCCATCCCTAAAAGTGACATAATTGGTGGAGTGAGGCTTGATATCTGACAAGAATTTCTTCACACCAGTCATGTGTCTTGAACAACCGCTGTCAAAGTACCAATCTTCCCTAGCAGATGCTCTGAGAGAGGTATGTGCTATGAGACCGGTCATCATATTTCTAGGAATCCATCTTCTCTTTATTTTAGCCCAACTCTGTCCTTTATTTTGTTGATAAGCAGTTTTGGGATAGCCGTGCAACTTATAGCAAAAGGACTTTAAGTGACCAATCTTTCCACAGTAATGACATCTCCATGGTTTATACTTTGAACTACATACTCTTTTATGATGCTTCATCTGATGTTGAAACATGTGATTTGACATCCCCTCTTCGTGCTTTATTTTCTGAGGAACAAACTTTAATACAGGCTTCTTGTAGTTCTCTGCTTGATTGTTAAAACCAATGCCTTGCACATTTCCAGCATCTTTCCCAGTCTGAAGAATCTCATCCAGCTGCGTGGTACCATTGTTCAGCATTCTTATTGATTTGGTCATATTGTCAAGTTTTGACTTTTGCCATACAACCTCCTCTTTCAGATCAGCAATGATTGATAGATGTTCTTCCTTCTTAGCTTCTAGTTGAGCTATCAGAACCTTCTGTTATAATATTATCTGGCACCTCTCTTCATTCTTGATACACAACTCTGAGAACCCGGTGAAGACTTCTTCCTTAGTGAGTTCTCCAATATAAGATTCTTTGTCAGAGTCAGACTCACAAGTAGTTTCTCCATCAGCCTTACATATCCCGGTCAAGGCTGTCACCAATTTTGCTGATTCTTCTTCAAGATCACTCTCAGATTCTCCTTCTGACCAAGACACAGATAAGCCCTTCTTCTGCCTTTTGAGATACGTGGGACACTCAGTCTTTATGTGCCCAAATCCCTCACATTCAAAACACTGAACTCTCTTCCCTTGATTGGAGTCTTCTTCAATTCTGGACCGTCTGCCTCCATCCTGGTTTTTACTGATGTCAAGTGACTTGTTCTGAACATTTTCTCTTGACTTCCAGTCAATCCTTTTCAACACTTTGTTAAATTGTTTTCCAAGCAATACCATATCTTTAGACACCCCTTCATCTCTGACCAGGTCACCTTCATCGTCTGAGTCACCAGCATTTGACACAAAAGCTATGCTCTTCTTCTTTTCGGACTTTTCACTGACCCCCAATTCAAATGTTTGAAGAGACCCCACAAGTTCATCCACTTTCATCTTATCTATATCCTGAGCTTCCTCTATAGCAGTTACTTTCACGTTAAATCTCTTAGGTAGAGATCTGAGGATTTTTCTGACCAGTTTACTGTCAGACATCTTTTCACCTAGGGCAATTGAGGCATTAGCTATCTCAATAATGTTCATGTGAAAATCATGAATGCTCTCATCCTCCTTCATCTTCAAACTCTCAAACTTGCTAGTGAGAAGCTGAAGTTTTGACATCTTCACCTTTGAAGTCCCTTCATGAGCAACCTTCAAGACCTCCCACGCCTCTTTTGCAATGGTGCAATGTTCAATCAACCTGAAGATATTCTTATTGACACCATTAAACAATGCATTCATGGCTTTGGAATTTCCCACGGACCATTTGTAGTTTGCATCATCCCAGTCTTCCTCTTCCTTCACCACATCAGTAGGGGTATCTTTTCCATCTTTAACCTTTGGGGGTTCCCATCCTTTGATAACAGCTTTCCATGCTTGATCATCCATGGATTTGATGAATGTTATCATCCTTGGTTTCCAATAGTCATAGTTGGAACCATCAAGCAGAGGTGGTTTGTTCAAAAATCCTCCCTCCTTGTCCATTGTACCAGAAAGTACCTTCCCTAAATCTCACCCAGAACCAAACAAGGGTGCAAGCTCTTGATGCCAATTGAAATTCTGGCATAGATATCAGATGTCCTACACAGATGTTGAGACACTGATATCCAACACAATGAACAAGATAACAATAATAATAACAGTGCAGAAAGTAAAGAACACAGTGATATGTTTACCCAGTTCGGATCAACAATCCTACTCTGGGGGCTACCAAGCCAGGGACGAAACCAATATACGATAGTATCAATTCACAGATCATATAATAACCAAACCCTGTTATAATCTGCTCACTTAATCACTACCCTTCCTATGACTTCTACCTAAGACTCACCTAGGTATGAGGCCCTCCTCAAATCCCTCTATAATCACAACCCGTGATTGGTTCCTTTCAACACAAGTAACAAAAACGAAAGTCACACTTTCGAAACACACAATTCTCAATACTTCAAAGCTTATGAGAATTGACACACAAGAAACTCAATGCTTAAAAGCTTATGAGTAACTGACAGAACTTACAACACAAAAAACCAGTCCTTATACTGTTATTAGAATGATACCAGTTAGGCTCACAAATAACACTAAAAAACCCTAACAAAAACACACGTAAGTTCCACACCTAAACTAGGTTTACACCAGTCAATATATAGCATTAAATCTGGACTGGATTGGGCTTCAAAAATGCAGCAAAGAGACTGCTCACAAATCTGCAAAATAAACTCCAACAAAATAGGTCTTCAATCTAAAGTTTCCTAATATGTCTCCATAATTAGAAAGCCCTGAAAATCCGAAAACCAACACAAAAACACAACCCAAAAATACTTTGGATGCCACATAGGATAGCCAAATATTCACAGAATATTCAGTAACAATTATTAGCAACAAAATCTTCCTTTAAACAGAAATCAGACGCGATGTCCTATGAGCCAGTATGGGACATCTTCATTCGACATGTTGAATGCAGCAAATTAGAACATCTTGTTTCAACATCTTGCTGCTAGAATAGTTTTAGCAAAATAAATGCCAACCACAAAATCAACGAAATAACAGCCTTAAATATTTTCTTTGTTGAGTTAAATTCTTGAGAAAATCCTCTTGTTTTCAATGAGAGACATACTTTGCTTGAGGACAAGCAAAAAGTTAGTTGGGGGGAGTTTGTTAGATGTCAAACATGCCTTACATTTCTTATTAATACTTGGCATTTTTCAACTCTTTTATGTTGAATTGTTGGATTTTATTCTTGAATTGCTGACATTCTTCAAACATTGTGAAAATACCTTTGGTACTTGTAATGTGTATGTTATTGTGCAGAAAAAGGCATTAAGTTAGCAAAGAAGTAAGACACAAAGAAAGGATGCAAGTTGCCAAAGAAATGAAGAAACTTCAGTAAGTTCGCTTTGCGAACTTGCCAGCAAATGTTCGCTGAGCGAACATCTGGCGAACTTGCCAGCGAATGTTCGCTGGGCGAACATCTGGCGAAGCTCCAGCGAACACTCCCAGACTTTGGTCAGTAAGAAAAGGTACCTAAGTTCGCTTTGCGAACTTTCCAGTGAATGTTCGCTGTTTCAACGCTACAGCGAAGGCCTGGTGAAGGACAACAAGGATGAGGCAGTAGCTAAAGGGACCTAAGTTCGCTTTGCGAACTTGTAGCCGAATAGTTCGCTTTGCGAATAATTATTCGCATTGCGAAATTATGCAGAAACTCAGAGGCGGTTTAACAGATCAGAGGCACCTCAGGTGCCTATTTGGTAGTTCGCTAGGCGAATAAAAAGTTCGCAGTGCGAACTTGGCAGATTTCAAGTGATAAATACACTTTTTGTTATTTCTTGGGATCATAACCTATTTTTCTCATACCATAATCTAAGTTTCTGACTTTTCTTCATCCAAGAGTGATATTTCACGAAGAGAAGCTGGATTTGCATCCAATCTCGATTATTCGACGCTGATGCTTTTTCATCTCCTCCCGAAACTTGTAAAGCAAGCTATCATGACAATGTGTAGCTAAACACCTCTTGTGTCAAGATTAGTGGTAGGTAATCCTTCATTTTGTATGCATTGATCTTTATATTTAGTTTGTGAACTTTGTTGATGATTAATATATGGTGAAAAACTTTGTTTGTATGGTTTATATTTTGTTTTAGTTCATGATTGAGAAATATGTTCTAAGACTTGACCTAAGTTTTAATCCATCAACAATTATGAGGCTAGAAATAGTTTTGAGAGTTGATGTTCATAAATATTGATCTTGAATGTTATCATATTGATAGTTAGAGTGAGAGATCATCTAAGGATCAATATGATAAATCCCACAACAAGTGTTAGAGATAAACTTGTTGAGAGGATATGTGATTATATTCATCGTTAACAAGTTCACATACTTTATCGAGTAAATACGTATAAAACGGATTATCGGACCCTAATCTTGGCATGCTTTTACCAAATATTTAAAACCAATTTCTTTACCGTTGTTATTAAATTCATATGCAAATGATTCGTTACAAATCAACCAAACTCTTTGTTACCCTAAAGTTTAAAACGATTTCGACTATAGAACCGCGGTAATATCCATACAATCCCTGCGGATACAATAACAAAAACCCCCACTGAAATACTTTTCAACACTAAGGCGGATCAATAACAATTTACGCGTCAAACATGTTAGAGAACTAACACAAAGTTAGTATCCTAAAACAATGTAACAGAATAGTCAAACCAAAGAAAAAGAAGAAGAGATGATAGAAGGAATGCAATGAATGCTTAAGCAATCACATATGGATAATCTATCAACAAGTCAAATGACCCAAAGCATGATCAAACAAGGGATAACCTATATCTGATATAAAGTGCTAAAGATTATCAGATGATCATTCATTAATATGTTTGAACCAAAGAAGGTTGAATCAACCAAAAGATCATCAATGAAGGACTTGAGATGTTGAAAATATGTTCAAACAAGCAATCATCAAGAGATCATATCAAGCCATTCCAAAATTTGAACAAAATCAAAATAAAAAAAGATTGAAAATGAATTAAAATGCAAATTAAAGGAAAATTCAAACAAGGCATCAAAACATCAAATAAATGATTGAGAAAATTATGAGAAGTCAAGAATATTGTAAATGAGCACACCTCAAAATGATTAAAACGCGCCAATGACTAGTTTTTCAAACGCGCGGAGCACTTCATCTTCAACCTTCAGCTAATCTTGCAATCTTCATGAACTCGTATTTTTAGCATGAATCAAGCATGAATTTAACTTCCAAACACTTTGAAATTCTAGTATGACAGATCCTAGATGTCCTACAGGATGTCGAGACATCTGGTCTGTTACAGAAAACATGGCAAGGTGTAAACAATAACAGTACCAAAAAGCATAAACCATACACAGGATTTGTTCACCCAGTTCGGTCTAACAACCTACATCTGGGGCATACCAAGCCAGGAAGGAAGTCCACTATTAGCAGTATCAAATTATAGACTCAACAATCCCAGTTGACAATCTTCTAACTTAATCACTACCCAATGACCCTTCTACCTAAGTTCTCCCTAGGTAAGAGACTCCATCTCACTTCCAATCATCGCAATGATGTCTAGTAGTCAACACCTCAGCCATTGCTTCAACAACTTGATTTACAATAGCTCTTCAATCACAGAAAAGTAGAAGGCATACTTCCATAACAATACCTAGACATGACACACATGACTAAGAACAACACTTAGAGTTGCTTAATACCTTCCTCCAAGAACAACACATCTCTTACCTACAGGCTTCGAGATAAACACGATGACCATCCCACAAACCGGGTGGTTCACACATACCAACTCTCCTAGAGAGTGGTTCACAAACTCAGCCCTAATGATTACATATTTTCTATTCACGGCTTCTCTCTCTAAACTAGGTTACAAGCTTCTACTTATATCCTATTTCCCAACTGGATTTGGGCCTTCAAAACAGCAGTAACAAGGCTGCACAAAGTTTGCAAATTAACCTCCAAGAAAATAGGTCTTCAATCTAATATTTCCTAATATGTCTCCATATTTAGAAAGTAGTGAAAATCTGAGAACCAACCCAAAAACTCAGCTCAATTAACCTGGATGCCACATAGGATAACTAAATATTCACAGAATATTCAGTAACAAAAAAAACAACAACAAAATCTTCCTTTTAAACTAAAACAGACACGATGTCCTATGATCTAGGATGAGACATCACTATCCGACATGTTGAGTGCAGTAAATTAGAACATCTTGTTTCAAAAACACAGCAGAGAGAAACACAGCATAGCAGCAAAAATTCACAACCAAAATACTCCCCCTCAACTGCAGAAACACAACAACATTCTCCCCCTCAACTGCAGCACCAGCACAAGCACAAAACTGCAACCCTAAGTAACTTGACATAACCAGAATATTAGTAACTCATGTTAAGACTTCATACATGACATCAACATTGTTTTACCAAAATTGTAGCCAATTAAGAGAACTAACAATCTCCCCCTTTGGCTAATTTTGGCTAAAACAATCTCAGTCAACATCAGAAAAACTTGCAGCGGATAAACACCAAAGGATAAACACCAAACTCCAAACATCTACTAACATTCACTACACAACCAGCATCAGCAACATCCAACAGCTGCACCAAAAACAAACTCCCCCTCAAGTCTAGAATCACACTAGACAACTTGACAACACCTAGGCTAACTCTCCCCCTTTTTAGCCACAATTGGACAACCTCTTAACCTACCAAGGCAGCAAGCACGAAGTTCTGACATTCAATTTGACAAGATCAAATAAGTGGCTTCCCAAGAAAAAACAAGTTCCCAAACCAAAGACCGCTTTGACTGGTCAGGCGATACAAACAAAGACTCTTTATGCAGTATAAAAACCAAGCCTCCTTGCTTCTAACAACATACCACAGATAGAACCATGAGGCAGTTTAACAAAGATGCATGAAAGAACCACATGCAAGAGGTCAAGAAACCAGATCCACAGAAGTTGAAGAACAAAACCCTTTCTACAGCTGGGGCAACTTTAGGAGCAACAAGAACAAGAAAAACATCAGAGACGAGGATGAAAACCATCAAAAAACCTCCAGTGCAACTTCATGCTTTTGATGATGAATGGGATGAAGATTGGAAAACTTTTCTTGATTCAGGGGGTTGGGATAATCTTTAGACCCTTTGTTTGTTGCTTTTGATGTACTAAAATCTAATCTTGTATGCTTTCAGCAGTGGAATAAAATTCTATTTCAATTCTGTTTCCTTTAAACTAAACATATGCAATAAAGATCACAACTGCACAAGACACATCCCAGCATACTCAGGATAGAACAGACTATTCTACATCCTTGAGAAACTGGTTTAAACACAAAATTCAGACTATACTGATCAAACCTACTCTCCCCTTTTGGCAAACAAAGCAACTATGTGATAAGGGCAATCAACCAGTAGCAGAACACATACAACTTTGATTCAATACAATGACAACCCAATGACATGACCAAGATCAACTAGTCAAGTCCACCCAGAACTAAACCAGTCACACAATGTCTTGACATCTTGTCAGACATTACACCCTCACCAGAGGTACACTATCATAGATTTTTGAAACCACAAGCAATCTTGATAAACAACTGTACTACTGCAGCAACAAGTCCAAAACAGAAGTCCAACTCCCCCTATCTAAGATAACCAGTGCTCCTTTGCAAGAAGAACACCTTAAATGAATGGAAAACATAAGACTCATCTATATGTCTTCAAGAGCGCACCCTCTGTTCAACACGCCTGCTGAACGCATTCACTTAATGCTTGATCCTCAAGCAAACCAGGTGCCACACTAGTACAATTTACAGACAGAAGTTCTCCCCCTATATTTCACGAATGATGCTCCAAAAATCTTCAGCTCATTTGCTCCACAAGCACCAAACTGATCCACTTCTAGCATGTCATATGCACATCAGACATCCAAGACAGTCCTTAACTCATCATTCTCCCGTATGATAAGACAAACACCTCTTAGACAAAAAGTGATCTCAGAATCCTACTCCAAGGATAACTAACCCAAAGATGTTCTAACATTGGTTAGGACATCTTCCACACATCATAGACACTATACCTCATGGTTCTGGATATGCTCCACCACTGGACTTACTATCTGCATAGTAATCCAACTGAAGCTCTTCAAACAACACTGCGCCACCAGCTTGAACAAAGAGAACTTCAGAAACCAAAAGAAGCTCTCATTCACCAATGGAAGGTATGCTTCAATCCAGAACTTCTGCCAGAACCTCCTGACAATTTTAACTAACTCCTCTTCAACACAAGAGCAATCAGTTTCAATCATCCTTAAGCACAAACCCACTGCCTTCCACTAAACTCTAAGTAAACTCCTCTTACTTAGAGTTAATAACACACACCAAAATCTACAGAGAAAAATAAATTCTCCCACACACACATAAAGTTGTCCTTCACATTCCTCCTCAGATGCATGTGTGCACATGATTCAAACAATTAGCTACACACATCAAAACACCATCCAGCAGCCTAATGTCATAGCATGTTATCTGACATTATATCCTCACAAGAGGCAACCAATCTCCACAAGCATGCAAACTTCACGATATATGCACCTTTGCAGCAAAATCCATAGACAAGTACTCCCCCTGTCATGGATAACCAATGCTCTAGATGAATATTAACATTTGAGCACCAGATCTTCACACAAATTCCTGAGCACATTCACATACTGTACTTTTACTCCTAGAGAACACTGACACTGCTCACAAACTCCACGAATTCTCAGCTTACTTACAAGCTTTACTGAGATCTAATCTCTTCAATAGAAAGAATAACTCTTAAACAAACCTTCCTGACCAAATCACCTCATCTGAAAAAGATGCTTGAGCATCCAACTCCACATGCACAGTCTCAATCATATTCCAAATATAACCATCAACAATCATGATGTTACAATATCATTTGGGACATCAGCTTCCCATCAAAATATCTATCGTTAGTCAGATAGGACTACCTTCTCGTACAAGGTAGGACAATTGGTCTGACATTCTTCTTTTGCACACGTCAGGCATCTGCTGATCCTTCTTCATGACAAACCATCATGACAACCATTCAAAACCAGATCATACACACATGCAGGAACCTGCATACTCTACGTCTCAAGAATTTTATTTTCAAACTTCTCATGCAGATACCAGGGAACCATAATCCTTTGGTCCCAAAAACACCAACTCCTCCTAGATGGTTTGGATGACAACCCAACAATGAAGACACCAGCCAACCAGTTAGGTTAATATATCTCCTCTGTGCACATCCCTTTGAGTTTCTCTTCCACTAGAACAAGAGTTCCATGCTCTCATAGACTTGATAGTGATATCAAGTTTGAGTAAACCACCCCCATCCTGTTTTTGAGAAATACCACCAGACATATTGAGAAAAATAAATTCTCAATACAAAGATGTCAAGACATTATGTCTGACATTTCTTCGAGTTATTCCGTCATCAGATTAAGGACTCTCCTTTATTAACTGCTAAGAACTCCTAAGGGCATTATTCATTCTCCCATCCAATAGCTGCACATCCTTTGGTTGGTACACACATATAACTCAAATAGAATCTGCTCTATGGCCATAAACAAGATTCCATACATCTGGCCCATTAGATCAGAAGGAACTTCCAGATTTCAAAGAGAGTGTCCTTGACATTTGAGCTTGACCTCCACACAAAACAAACAGCCTTTGTACATTAATCTAACACACTTATCTAAGACATGTTTCAGCCAACCCAGATGCCTCCTCTTCCAAGCCAGAAGTAGGTTCCAAACAGATGTGAACAATACACATTTGTTTAGCCCCCAAAGCATCTGCTATGCCATACCTTTATCCACCAAGATTCTGCATAATCAGCTGGTTTGATGTTCCAACATCTGGTAGGACATTAGTTCCCTTATCAAGAAACACACCAAGAGATCAAAGCCCAGAGACTGTCCTTTTAGGGTTGGAAGTAAGACTAAATTGCTTCTAGGTCTATTTTCAACAAACTCATATAAAAGTGCCTTTATGAGTGGACTTGGGATGAGCCTCAAGTATCTTTGGCAACTCTAACAAGCTAGTTGAAGCTATCCTCAAGTATCACCACACCATGTGATATACCTTCAACCAAAATCATCAGGAGTTTTCTAACAGATACATAGGCAGCGGAACACAGAAGAAGAAAACCCCTAAGCAACCTTCAGGCACAACTTAATACCTTTGTACAAACACCACAATCCATAGGTTTGAAAATAAATCAAACCACACAACAACTCACCACCAAAGCTACAGAAAGGTCCAATACACACCATGTCATGAACAGTCCATCCTCCACTTCTAGGGACCATTCAAACAACAATATGAACTTCTCCAAGTTCAAACAACTTTTCAGTAGGTACTACCTACCTTGCCCATAACCAGAAAGTATCTTCCCTAGGATCTCACCCAGAAAAACAAACAGGATGCCTGCTTTGATACCAATTGAAATTCTGGTATGACAGATCCCAGATGTCCTACAGGATGTCGAGACATCTGGTCTGTTACAGAAAACATGGCAAGGTGTAAACAATAACAGTACCAAAAAGCATAAACCATACACAGGATTTGTTCACCCAGTTCGGTCTAACAACCTACATCTGGGGGCATACCAAGCCAGGAAGGAAGTTCACTATTAGCAGTATCAAATTACAGACTCAACAATCCCAGATGACAATCTTCTAACTTAATCACTACCCAATGGCCCTTCTACCTAAGTTCTCCCTAGGTAAGAGACTCCATCTCACTTCCAATCATCGCAATGATGTCTAGCAGTCAACACCTCAACCACTGCTTCAACAGCTTGATTTACAACAACTCTTCAATCACAGAAAAGTAGAAGGCATACTTCCATAACAATACCTAGACATGACACACATGACTAAGAACAACACTTAGAGTTGCTTAACAGCTTCCTCCAAGAACAACACATCTCTTACCTACAGGCTTCGAGATAAACACGATGACCATCCCACAAACCGGGTGGTTCACACATACCAACTCTCATAGAGAGTGGTTCACAAACTCAGCCCTAATGATTACATCTTTTCTATTCACGGCTTCTCTCTCTAAACTAGGTTACAAGCTTCTACTTATATCCTATTTCCCAACTGGATTTGGGCCTTCAAAACAGCAGTAACAAGGCTGCACAAAGTCTGCAAATTAACCTCCAAGAAAATAGGTCTTCAATATAATATTTCCTAATATGTCTCCATATTTAGAAAGTAGTGAAAATCCGAGAACCAACACAAAAACTCAACTCAATTAACCTGGATGCCACATAGGATAACTAAATATTCACAGAATATTCAGTAACAAAAAAAACAACAATAGAATCTTCCTTTTAAACTAAAACAGACACGATGTCCTATGATCTAGGATGAGACATCACTATCCGACATGTTGAGTGCAGTAAATTAGAACATCTTGTTTCAATAACACAGCAGAGAGAAACACAACATAGTAGCAAAAATTCACAACCAAAATACTCCCCCTCAACTGCAGAAACACAACAACATTCTCCCCCTCAACTGCTGCACCAGCACAAGCACAAAACTACAACCCTAAGTAACTTGACATAACCAGAATGTTAGTAACTCATGTTAATACTTCGTACATGACATCAACATTGTTTTACCAAAATTGTAGCCAATTAAGAGAACTAACACACTTCATCGTTCATGTCCTTCTGCATCAGAGTCATTGATTGGCTCTGAGTTTACAGAATTTTCTCAAGAATACGAAGAACCCTAGTTCTTCAAAGGAGGTCGATGAGTGGTTCTGGGCAAAGATTTGAAGCAAAACGAGCTTAGTTTGATGAAACAATTAACTGGTTTTTGGTGGTTTCAAGCTTAAGTGTAGCCGAGGTTATTTGGCTCTCTAAAGCTTGCAATTAAAGGCAAATCAACCCTCTATTTCTAAAGAAAGTGTTGCTGAGCTCGTTCATGTGAAATAGATCTGAAATACGTGTTAACTAAGTTGAAATTTGTTGATTTGCAATCCATGTGAGGGCAAGGGTGAAATGTGTGATTCAATCATGGAAACTTATCGTTTAGCACTTGTTTTCATGCATTTTGGTTGTACAAAAGGTTCACACATGTGCAGGTGGTCCCAAATTGAGAATTGGCATGAAAATCATGACTTGAAACTGACCAAGAAGCAGACTTCAAGGTACCATGTTTGAAGCAAGGCCAAATGAAATCCACCCGTGCGTTTTGAGATTTTCTTTGTGCCAAATGTTATCTTCATTGCAAATAATCAAATGCAAAAAGAATCACATCAAAAGGATGCTTGGATTGAAAATGGAATTGATTAAAATTTGGGGTCTGGCTTGAAATTTCAGGCCAGGCATTAGGTCGACCAACTCTTAGGCCTACTTTTGTGCACACATAGGTAGCTGAGAAAATCCCAAAATTGATGGGCTTAGAGGTTACATTGATGATTGACCCCTGAAACAAAGTTTTAGAGGAGTTCAAATGTGACATTTGGCTCAAAGTAGATTTCAAAAATGTTGAGAAATGAGAAAGTTATGGTGTTTGGGCCAAGTGACATACCATACTTGATTTTAGGCAAACCAAACATGTGCCAACTTGAGATTTCTTGCTATTTTCTTGTATCCAAAGGCCCAATAATGAACACTTGAACACCAAATGAAGGAAACTTGATTGTCCTTTGAATAATCTTTGATGATTGCTTGAAAATTGGATTAAGATGGCATGGAAACAAAATCATGAACCAGACTTAAATCATCCTTGAAATCATGCACCAAACTTAAACTTCTCTTGATCACATGATATTGAATGAAGCTTGACATGATTGTGACCCAAGATTATAGGCCATGCATTGAAGTGAAAGCTCTTGTGAACCATTTGTTAACCAAAACTTTGAGTTTGAGAATCAAAATCCCAGTTTAGAAATCAAGCTTAATCCATTGATTGCAAATCTCTACCTTGTACAATAAGAAGAGAAAACAACACATATTTTTAGTATTTTGAATAAGGCTAGCAAAGTTAGAAAGTAAACAAGCATAGAAGTAAAAATAAACACAAAGGGTGCTTGGTGATCTCTCACAAAGGCAAACCCAAAGAGGTAAAGGTTATGAGGATACCATGCTTGTGATCTTAATGAGAAGCAAATGATATGATAGGTGGAATCTTAGGGGTAAAAATTAGGGCATGACAGCCCCGTTTGAGGCGTTGTATGGTAAGAGGTGTATGACACCTCTGTGTTCATATGAATTTGGCGATAATGCAATAATTGGACTTGAGATTGTGCAACAAACTTATGAGAAGACCAAGATGATCCAAGAGAGCGTGAAAGCTTCGTAAAGTAGCCATAAGAGTTACCATGATAAGAGGAGGAAAACACTTGAGTTCCAAGAGGGATACCATATGTTTTTTAGAGTTACTCCAATAACCAGTGTCGGTCGAGCTTTGAAGTCTCGAAAGCTCACGCCACATTTTGTTGGCCCATACCAGATCTTGCAGAGGATATGAGAGGTGGCTTATCAGATTGACTTGCCACCGCCACTTGTTAATCTTCGTGATGTGTTTCATGTGTCTCAGTTGAGGAGATACATTTCGGATCTGTCTCATGTGATCAAGTGAACAATATACATGTGAGAGAGAACCTGGTTGTTGAGGCATTGTCCATGTGGATAGAGGCTCGGGAAGTGAAGAAGTTACATGGTAAGGAGATTTCCATAGTGAAGGTAGTGTAGGGAGGACCAGTTGGTGAAAGAATAACTTGGGAGCTGGAGACTCAGATGAGAGAGTCGTATTCAACTCTGTTTCCTTCAGGTAATTTTTTAGGGCGGAATTTTTTCTAAGTGAGGGAGAGTTGTAACACCCCAAATTTGATTAATTAATTTAATTGAATTATTTAGAATTTTATTTGATTAATTGGTGTTTTAATTATTTATTGTGTGGTGGTGGGGGTAAGTGTCCTTTGAGTAAAGGTATAAAGAGAGCAAAACTTTTGTATAATTGTTTAGAATTAATTAGAATTTTATTAATTATTAGAATAAATAGCATTTTATTTGATTTAATTAAATAAAATAGTAAAATGATATAATTGAGCCAATGTGGAGAATTGGAGAAATAAAGGGGAGCAGGAAGTTATGGAGTTAGGTCAATAGTGTGAATTAAGAAAATTGAGGGTTAATGAGGTAATTGGGAAGAAGTGTGTAGAAAACCCTAAGTTGTATTTAAAGGAAAAACTAAATTTTATGGTGGAAAGAGGCAAAGGCTAGAGCTGAAGTAAGACTCCATTAAAGAGCTTTAAGGAACTTTTGCTGGAAAATCAAGGTAAGAGGGGATAAATGCCTACCAATTTAGGTGTGTTGCATGATGGGATAGTGATAAGAAGTCCTTAATCTCATTAGGATTCTAGGTTTTCTTTTGATGATGTGTTATATGATGAAATTCTAAAAATTGGTTGGCCGGTCTTGTGTTTATATGTGTTGTTATGATTGAATCGATGTTTGAAGGGTCATGAATATGAATGTATAAGGTTATGCCATTGATGAGGACGTGAAAGCTTGAGTTTTATTCATGATTGATGATGAATTTGATATTAAAATTATGGATGATATTGCTATGGATTGTAGTGAAATAAGTGTTGTTTATGTTAATGATTATGCTAACATAAATCACAGTCCAATTCGTTTTTGAATCAATGGATTTTGGAAAAAAAATAGATGGAGACATGTATGAAGGTTTATGGTGGATATAATATGATGAAAACTGGATTTTTTTTGGAAAAAACTACAGTGACAGTTGATTGCACCAGATGACAATCGATTGCATTACAAAATGTGTTTTGGTGACAATCGATTGCACCCAACGACAATCGATTGTCATAGGCCAAATAGTGAAAATTTATGCATTTGTTTTTGTTGCATTGTTTGACGATTTTGGCCGTCACTTTCATTCCGTAAGTCCAAATGAGACGTTATTCGAAGCGTTAGAAAGATAACGCATAGAGCTACCTAAAGGTAGTGCTTGATGAAATGTTTGAATGGTAGTCATTTACCTACTGTACGGATGTTTGTGATGATTTGTATGACTGGTTAGCGAATCGTTATGTTTGTATGATGATGTGTTGTGTTTTGGTGAAGTAACATGAATGAATGCTTATGAAGTTACATTTGTTGAGTTGGTGTTGTTTGCTATTTTTTATTGATGTCGTAACATTGATTAATTGTTGCGTATGATGAATGATGCGTGTATAAGTGGTGAGATGTGGGTTATCATTCTTTTGGTGAAAATGCATGTTGTTGAAAGTCATGCATCATGGTGTATGGACTTTGGTCCAGTTTTAGTATGCTCTGGTATGATGGTATGAATCGGGAGCGAGTAGCTTGTTCTAGTGAGGAATTAGTGAGGTGTTACCTATGGTGATGATAACAAAATTTGGTGTGCTCTGGTCCTATGGTGGGGATCGAGAACAAGTATCCGGTTCCAGGTGGGGATCTGTGAAGCGTTACCTATGGTGATGGTAACGATTTGGTGTACTCTGGTCCTATGGTGGGGATCAGGAGCGAGATGAACTTGAGTGTTCATGAATGGTACCACATGCATAATGAGTCGTTGTGGAGTGCATTTGCATACATGATTGCATATGTAGTTGATTATTCATGATCTATTTGATTGGATTTGAATGTGTACATGTTCATGTGAAGGGTATGATATTACGTGGTTGTTGATTTATGTAACTGAATGTGTGTTTTGTGATGTGTTATCCACCTTAGCATTCTTTACACCATTTATATTGGTTTGTTTTTTCTCACCCCCTTTGCTTTCATGTTATCCACCATGGACATCTTGCATATACTCAAGAATAAAGTTTGCTACTGTAAGTGGAAGTTAACTCATGGAGGTAATTCGTTTAGTTTTCATTGTTAGAAGTCTTGCTCTGATTCTGTAACATCGGGGCCGATAACGTTAGTTTGATTATTAAGTTTAATGGAGTTTAAACCTTTAATTTGACAGTTGTTTATGAGAACTTTGGTTTTTAGAAAATATTTTATCTAAGTGGAAGTTTGAGACTAAATGTCTCGTGGTGACTATTTTATTTAAATCAAAGTAGGAACGATACCGCTGCAACGATACCCTAAGTGAAGATGAGCGTGCGATGACAGGTGTTGATTGGCGTTAGTAATTCCGCTGCAATGTTTCGCTGATTTTTAAATGTTTGTTTTGTTAAAGATTTTGTCGTTGGTGACACCTTAGATTGTCATGTAATTCTTAAAATATAAGTTTCGGGGTTTATAGTGTTACAAAAGGTCTCATGCTTGAGGGACTATGTAGTGTTATATTTATAGGGCTCACCTAGGGCGATGTCTAGTGGACGCCCAAGGAAAGACGATGATAACATATCTCCCAATGGGAGGTATTTCCTTGCCCCAAAGCTTTTTCTTATCACTCAGTCACTAGAAACGTGGGAAATACGTTTCTAGGGTAGAAAGAAGTCAGGGTCATTAACTGCCTTATGACCTCCTTGAAAATAAGGATTCAACGGTCCACCATTTGACAGAGTGAGTGACAACCTTTCCCAAGAAAAAAACCTATAAGAGGATGGGATAAATCTTAAGCCATATAATTGATTACACTCTAAAGCCTATCACTTAGCAAGATCATCACTTATATGATCACATCCCCCAGAAGCTTATACCTAAGCACATTGCTCATCAACAGAGCCTCTCACCTCACGTGAGCAGGGCCCCTAAACCACCGTAAAACACCACCATACATAGCTTCTCACTGCCGTGGGCAAGCCTTAACCACCTTACAATTGTTATAAACCTACTAAGACTTCTGAATTCCCCATACTCTTATAGGAGGAACACACACACACACACACACACACACACACACACCCCTATTCGTTTTGACCAGTACACAACCTAAAACATATTTTCACGGTGTGACCTGACATCGAAAGGTTCTTTTCATTACCAGATCCAAGATAATCACCTATTGAATACTAAACCTATACATAGGTATATACTGAATATCCACACGCATTGTAGTAGGATCAGTGTGGAGTCTCGTTATTCTACGACTGTTGAGACTGAATGCTCTATATTGGTTAATGGTAATGTATATCATTCTATTGGACAATACACTAATCTCATGACGTGGAGATAAAAAAGAGATACAAATGAGGGTAACAAGTCGTCGTATTATACGCTGCGTAAATGACTATATTACTGGCTTATGGATGTGCATGATAGATACGCAACGATGGAATCTACCCTAACAAAAATTCTCAATGTTAAAAACGAAATTTCCAACTTTACTTTCAATCATTTTTTTTGGTTATTTACTTTTCCGCATCACAACAAACACAAAATCATTTTCTCACTTAGAGTAATATATCACTACTACTGTATCTTTAAAATCAACGGTCTTTGTGGATATGATAATTGTAAAATTTACTTTTGTTGCACACGCAACAGAGATGAATTTAGTCGCAAATTTAGTGAGTTTAACTTGGAATATAGATCTAAGCTCAGGTAGAAGAAAACCTAGATATGGGATGAAAAGATCGTGATAATCGTAGGAATTTGATATCAATACCCACAAAAGACACAAATATATTGCGCGAGAACAAGTTGATTAGATAAGCTGAGTTGATTGTTGCGTCACGACGAAACTTTGATTTCAATGCAGAGGATGAAGCTAATCTGCAAGATTAGCACTCCAACGCTCAAGTTAGTGTGAGGAGTGAATAATGACATTTTAAATGGAAGTGAATGTATATGAAAATGGTATGCTAAGTCTCCTTTAATATGGAAGTTTGTTTGTAATTGAAATGTGAAATAATAGCATGAGACGCGGACGACCGTCAGATCACAGATGAATGTGATAGCATGTATTGGCTATTCAAGTGGACTCACACATAATAACTTATGGTTATCTGTGGTGTGGTGTCTTCACCTATGCCTTCCTAAGGTGTTTGGCCTTACACTTGGCTTTGGCAACTGACCTAGAACACCTAACAAATAACATGTGTTTGGATGTGTTAGCCAACATATAAACACGCGTAAAGTTAAAGCTTCAAGTTGTAGCCTTTTCCTTTTTCACATTTTTTCTGTCTTGGAACGCAAAAGTTCATGTGCAAACACCCAACCAAATAGACACTAAGCGTCATATTCAATTCAATATATGTTAATGGGCTATGTTTCAACGCATTGCAAGATTTTTAACTAAAAATCAAGTTTAGTAGGAGTGTACTCTACAACAAAAATAAATTAATATCAATATCAATGGTAAAACAATTCATTCTAGTATTAAGTTGAACATTAGTACATTTATAAGATTCTTAACCCTCATGTAGAACTCACTAAATAAACTACATAATATCAAAATGCAGAAACTTCCATCAACTGTAAAGGTTGGAAGAAATTCATAACAAGGATACATATCTTTGTGTCTTCAAACAGGATCAAGAGGGATTTGCTTCCACCACAGCCTCCTTAGGCAAACCTTTCACCGTAATGGTAATATGACAAGTGCGCTTTAGAATTTGGTTAGCCCGGCCCTGAGCTCGAGCTCTTACCCTTTTCAAAGTCTTGCCTTCATTAACCTCTGCTTTACTAATAACCAAACTTGATTTGCTTAGACCAAAGTTATTGGCTGCATTTGCTCCAGCAGAAAACACAATCTTAATAACGGCTTCACAGGCACGGTAAGGCATGAGTTCCAATATCATGAGTGTTTCCTCGTATGGACGGCCGCGAATCTGATCGACTACTCTTCGAGCTTTGGTAGCAGACATACGAATGTTTCTCCCTACAGCATAGGTTTCTACGTATGGTTGGTCGATCTCCAGAACTGCCGGAACTGCAGTGCAGCATTAAATTTAAATGTATGTTACTCTTTTGCCTAAGGATACATCAAATCCATCATGAAATATCAAAACTGACAATGTAACCTATAACAATATTGAAGATAAAATTATAAATATTGTAGTTCAGTAAGTTTACAAAGTCAGATAGGTGAATTTAGTATAATTGGGGTTTCTACATCCATCCAACCAATACTAGCCAGTGGTGAGGAACTTAATTTGGGGGTTTTCTCGGGGACAGAAGATATGTGAAATAAAAGCAGTGAGGCAATGCAAGAAACATACAGGAGATAAGAGATGAGAGAAGAAAGAGTACCTTCTTCGAGCTGGGTAGCCTGAGCGCGGCAAACGAAGGAGTTGTTGGTGTTGGGGGTAACCGTTTTGAGGGAAATGTCATTGAAAGAGGATGAGGAGGAGGAACATCGAATTCGGGCGGAGGAGGAGGGTATCGGGAGTTTGACTTGGTTGGGAGGGAATTGAAATTGTTGGTGTCGAAGCAGGTTATCGCGAACGGGAGGAACGTTAATGGCTAAAGAAAGTGCCATTGGGATGATGATGGATGAATGAATGAATGAAAAACCTAAGATAAGACTGGATGGATAATACAGCAAAACATATCAACTTATCCCTTTTTTTTTTTTAATAAGCAACTTATCCCTTTTCTTATTTTTCCTTTGTTTTTTTTTTTAAATTAAGTAATGTTATTTGAAAATAAAAAATTCTTAGTTTTTTTTAGGGGTGATCGTATCCGAACAAATCCAAAAATAAAATCGTAAATAGAACCAATCCAAACCGAAAACCGCAAAAACCGCATTTGGTTTAGATGATTTTTTTACTGAACCGCACGGTTTGGTTCGGTTTGCGGTTTTCATTTCACAAAACCGAACCAAACCGAACCAAACCGCATTTTAAACTTAAGTTATTAATTTCTATTTTTATATTTCCAATTCCACATGACTCACTTCCAATTCCATTCATTCATTAACTTTCACAAAACCGAACCAAACCGAACCAAACCGCATTTTAAACTTAAGGTACTAATTTCTATTTTTATATTTCCAATTCCACGTGACTCACTTCCAATTCCATTCAATCATTAGCTTTCAATACTAATATCTAATTTTTATTATCATATTAAACTTGTTTTCTTTTTTAATACAGTAATACTACTATTTTAATTTTAAATTAAACTTTCAATTTCAATTTCAATTTATTGACTGCAATCTCAATTTCAATTCTAAATTGTATTTTCTTTGTTAGTGATAAGATTCCCTTCTAAAATGACTGCAGTATCTCTATTAATTTAATTCTAGTAATATTTATTTTATTTTATTATTATTATTATTTTTTTTGTTGAAGATTAACTTTTTATGGATATGTTTTATATGCGGTAACTATTACCCCTGTCAGAAAAACATGGCCATATAACTAGCATTTTTTAATAAACAACTTATTTGTAATAAACAACTTGCTTTGTATGATTGTTCTATTTAGGAAATTATATGATTAGTTTCTTAGTTTTATAATTCCATAATCAAGAAGTCTATAAACCGCAACCACCGAACCGATTCTAACCGCATTGGTTTGGTTTGAATGAATTTTTAAAAATCAACCGAACCAAACCGAACAGCATGCATTTTTATCTCGCGGTTAGGATGATTTTTATGCTCAAAACCTAACCAAACCGCACCGCGAACACCCCTAGTTTTTTCTGTTTATTTTAATATTCTATAAGTTTTTTTATAGGAGAAAATTTAAATATTATATATTTTTCAATAAAAATATGATAAATATATTTAAATATTATTTAAAGAATAAAAACAGAAGAAAATTGCATATGTATAGTAAAAAATTTATATATTTGTCATATTTTTATTAAAAATAATAAAAGTTACACCTAATTCTTCTTCTCCATATTCGTTTGATAAATAAAATGTTTTCTTCATATTCATTATTTTTAACAACCCAAAACAAATACAATTTATTTTAAATTTAATCTTTAAACACTCTTACTAAAACATTTTCACTAATTATATATGATTAGTTTATAGCTTATTTTCTAGACTATATTTTGAATAGTATTTTATATCTTATAATATATCATTTTTCTTTTATTTTTATCCTTATTTTTTAATTAAAATTCATTTTTATTATTTATAATTTATTTTAACTTAAAATAAAATATTTATGTATTAAATATCTTTTATATTATTTTATTTTTATCAATTAATTGAACAATTAAATTTACCAAACCGTTTCATTAATTTATCAAGTATTAGTTATTATTATAAATTATTAATCATATGTTATAAACTTTTAGATAGCTTATAGCTCCAGTAAACAAAGTTGTTATAAAATAGTTTTTCAATATCCATTTTCTCTTTCCTATAAAAAAATAATTATTTATCAAGTTGACAAAAATTTCTAAAATATGTATTTTTTTATACTATCAACAAATTATACATAATTTTAATTTTTAAAATTAATTATGATTAAATATACATATTTTTTAAATTTAAGATAAATTGACATGATAAATAAAAATCGTACTATTAGATTCACAGACCCAAAAAAATCAGTTAGGTTCTTTTAATTTAAACAAAAGAAATGAACATGATAGATTAGATTACGATAAGAGCCACCGGAGAAGAATGATTCGGCGGTTATGGTGTGTGCAGTGTCAGAGCGCGTCGTTCTCTTCCACTTCCACCACCAACAACAAGAAGCCCGTTGTTCTCTTAGGAGCACCTCAGGTCTCCACTATAGTCCTCGACGCACTTCTCACCGCTTCTGCTTCTCCACATTCTTCCTTTGAGGTACTCCTTTTCTTCTTCTTCTTTCACACTCACTCAGTGCTGATTTTGGTAATCTATGCTTGTTTAGGTTGCGGCTATTGTGACTCAGCCAGCCGCTAGAAGGGACCGAGGGAAAAAGCTTTCGCTCTCTCCCTTGGCCAATTATGCTCTTGACAGAGGCTTCTCTCAGAATCTTATTTTCACTCCTCAACGTGCCGGAGACGTAACTAACTAACTAACTATCTATTCTTTCTAATCTTAATACTGAATTCTATTACTCACTCTCTTCAATTTTCTTGCAGGATACTTTCTTGTCCGATTTAAAAGCTTTGCAGCCGCAGCTATGCATTACGGCAGCTTATGGAAATATATTACCTACCAAGTTTCTAGATATCCCTTCTTCCGGTTAGTCATTCATTCTTCTGCTTACCACCATAAGTATTGATGTGTCTGCACAGCTATCAACTGAACTGGTTTAATGGGACTCTTACTACTATAAGTAAAAGATATGAATCTAATGCCTAAATTTACTTCATATTATCTCAGGAACTGTCAACATTCACCCTAGTCTTTTGCCAATGTATCGTGGTGCTGCTCCTGTTCAAAGAGCATTGCAGGTCCATTTTTTTTCCTTCATGTCATGTCAATTCTAATTTCTGAATGCTTTTACTCCTTTCATTTCACTCGGTTATTTCTGGTTTACATATTCATTTGTATACTAGGATGGCGTTAAAGAAACTGGAGTATCGTTGGCATTCACTGTTCGTGCACTTGATGCTGGACCTATCATTGCTACTGAAGCAGTTCAAGTTGATAATCATGTAAAGGTATCATTTTCTCCTGTTTCTTCTAAATAATAGGTCCGGGGCACATGTTCTTTTGCTGGTTTTGCCACTACTTGTGTTATTAGCACTGTTCTACTAATGAATTTTTGTTCACCTTAAATATAATCTGTAATCTTGGAACTGGAGTGTTTCAAATGGTGGTTTTAATGAATACTTACGAGCAATGCTGCATATTATATTGACGATTGTGCTCCTTTGATTGTATTAAATATTAATAATATCTTAGATACATGATCAGAATATTTAGCAAATTTTATGTACTACCTTTCAATCATATACATTATCCCCCCTTCAGAGGATATCTTTGCTTTACTTTTTGACTTTTGAGGAAGTTTTTGCTTTTATTCCCTCATACTAACAAATCTTTAGATACATATATATGCAGGCACCTGATTTACTTGAACTCCTGTTTCATAAAGGTATGATTCTTCTTTCCATGGACATTAATTTATTTTTTGTATTCCTACGTTCTTTTCTCCTAGGGCTATACTAGGGTTGTTTTATTCAGAGTTCAGACCTTTTGGTAGAAAGTCATTGTTAAGAATCAGTTCATATCTTTATTTGACAAAACAGGGTCTGAACTCCTGATTCGGGAACTTCCGTCTATATTTGATGGATCAGCAAGAGTGAAGGCACAACCCCAAGATGATTCTACGGCTACATTGGCACCAAAGGTACTGTTAGTTTTGATTATGCTACTCAGAACGGAAGAAGAAATGATTTTCCTATTGATATTATTATTAGTTTGACATATATCAGGTCCTTTATTGCTTTTGCCCTATGTCGTTTGCTGGACTTGTTAAAGTTGATATTTCATTTTTACTTTTTATGAATCTTTTTTATTTTCGAAACCACATTGATGGATCAAAGATGCAACAAAGTTATTCCATCTCTTTACATGACAATAATATAAGTTCCCTTGAGATGATTATTCATAAAACACATTTGGCTTACTTTTAGCATCCATATTCCTAACAAAACTTCTATGCAAAGTAGACAATTCATTTTAGTGATGAATTAGAGTTTTCGAACCAAGAATACTAAACAAATTTTATCGTAATCCATGCTGTGGGGACACCTTGTGTTCCTACTTCCTATAAAGAAAAAGCCTCACTGTTCCATAAATAAGTGCTCTACTGTTGGTTTCTGAACACACTTCCTAATAAGGTACACATTAGGTGCACGAGTTGTAACTTGTTAGAGCTCTACGAGTCTGCAAAATGCATAATAAAAGATTTGAACTTATAAGCCCCAAGAACACAGACTCCAAGTTCTCCTATCTAGTTTTGAGGAGTAATAGGAATAACTGGTCTTGAAATTGTGAAAAGGTCAAATTGGTGAGAAATTGTGATATTCCTATATGTTCTTTCAATTTTATATCCGGTTGTCCACAAAAAGAAAAAGCGAAAAACAACTTCACTATATACAGTTGATAAATTATGTTCCTTACAAGGAATTGATCTTGTTTTGGTTTTGCTACTTTGTGCAGATAGGTCCAGACGAATCGTGGCTATTCTTTGATCAAGAAGCATCTGTTCTCCATAATAAGGTATACTTAATGATTTCATTTGAACTTTTTAGTTGTGACACCAATTTTAGGTTCGTGCATTTTCAGGGTGGCCAGGATCTAGAACGCAGATTCTAGTAGTTGACAAAAATGGTGAGAAGAAAACTTTGGAGATTAAAGTCATAACCACACGAGTTTGTACCCATGAAAGTGTGCAGTTCAATGAAGCAGATGACATTGCATTTGTCAATGATGCATTGGTGTTTCCATGTGGAAGGGGCACCTCCCTTGAGGTATGTTTAGTTTTGAGAATCAATCATGAAGTACCACTTATCAATGCAAAGCTAAGTCATAGTTACACCACCTAGACAAGTGCTTTCTGGTAGAGGTTACAGGATTTAGTTGTAATCTGTATACCAAGTCAATTTCTACAATCAACATGTGTTAGGTTTCCTAATATATGTTAGATGTTAGGAAACCTAAAGAGAACTACTCACAAAATTGATCTTCTAAACTGCCTTTTTCTTCTTAATTTTTGGCTCTGTCTCAGTGAGCCGCACTTGCTTATTCCTATACAGATTAGATTCTTCAGTGTCAGTAAATCTACAAACAATTTGAGTAATGACTCTTCTGTATAATTTTGCATGCGGCCAAAACTGAATGGAAATACTTGTTCTATGCCGTTCTTTTTGGTTTCACCATTTTAGATAGAACCAAAATGTATCATTTTGCCAACCTCTTGTCCTGTTTTATTCACTTTTGATATTCACGAAATATAAACACAGCTCTTGTTTTGTTCTTATTATCTAACATGTCCACCCGATGCTACCTTCAAGTGCACGGATCTTGACCGCCTGTGATTTTCTTATCTTTACACCAAACAATTTTTTGGAAAAAGATTATATATCAGTTTTTTTTTTTTTAAAGATTTGATTCAAAACTATTTAAACAAAAAAAGAAGTGAGTAAAAAAACATTTCCTTCCAAGTTAGAGGTGGAAATGAGACAAAAATGGTTTATTTCTTGTTAATTACTAAATTAATTTTTTTTCCAAAGGCACTCTTCAGATTGTAAACTAGAAGTTGTCCATTTGCTTTTAAACATCATTGCTCAGTAGTAAACTGTAATTCAAGGCCAAAAGTGTTGTACTTGTTTGAGCAGTAGCATATTGAAATTCAATGCAATAGTGTATTCTCACAATGAAGTTGATGATGCACCTATATTTTTATATAAATTGCATTTTGAACACACTGATTTTTTTTGCACCCTTAGCTCAACATGTCTTGAATTTATTTATTTTTGCACCCTTGAATCAGGTCTGTCGTTCCGCCATTGCTTGTAAGGGCTTTTTGTAACTTGAAATGCAGGATCCAAATTTTGTACGCACACTTATACGTGCATTTTGATACTTGAATGCAGAATCTCTCTCTAAATCTGTAATGATTATATGAAAATTTTCCGTATCTTATCAAGCAGGTTAATGATAATGACTTGCTTTCAAAGATACTTTTTGATAAGGGTTTTGGAGGAATAAACATTTGAGGAAGCACCGAGTTTAATATGAAAAAGAGCACTTTCTGAATTTTGTGATGTTGTAACTCAGGTATTGGAGCTTCAGCTTCCTGGAAAAAAGGTGGTTAATGCAGCTGCTTTCTGGAATGGCTTGCGTGGACAGAAGCTGAAGAAAACATGAGCAGTGGTTCATCCGGCTGTTTGGGCAATTGATTCTTTCTTTTTTTATTTTTTATTTTGATTTGATTAAGATTTTCAATTTCTTCAATCATTTACATGATTTGTGGATAACTATAATATTAGTATTTTTATTTTAAGACATACTGTACTATTTTAACCTGGAAAATAAAAACTAGATGCATTGGAAGTCATGTTTTGATCTTCAGTCATTATATCTATCTCTTGACAAAAAATAAAAGAAAGTATACTATACCTATAAATGGGAACGAAACTATTGTAAATAAACATTAAATAAAAACAATAATAGATGAGAAGTATGTTTACTATAGCCCTGAAAGCAAACACATCCTTACTATCTGTAAGTAATATTATCAAATATGATATATGTATCCACAAGTACTATATTTTAATGTATATTTTATATTTTAATGTATATGTAAGTATTAGCGGATATACTATGAATATCAAATATATTAAAATATATTATAACAAGAAATTATCATTTAATAATTATATATATATTGGAAGATGTTATACAAAAAAATTAATATATTTATACTTTTACTTTGATACTAAAATTATGTCCCATTAAGTTAGTTCATTAAGCTGCTTAACAAAAAAAAAATATTAATACAAAATAAATATAAATTAAAAAAATAAGTTAATATTTCTTTCGATTAAGATTTCGTTATCGCCGTTTTAAGCAACTCTTTGCTACCTTGTTTACCTTTTACACATATGTTGGTTTAGTTAGTATGTTTTTCTTTTTGTCAGCTCTTAATTTTATTCAGATTGTGCTCTTTGCTTTTTCATGAACTTCATGACCACTTGAATGTGCCTTAATCCTCGTCCTAATCTATCTGATTTAGAAGGTAACACGGTTCTAAAAAACTTGTCAACCATTTTTCAATTCTGAAAAATTCAATGGGGTCAATGAGCTTGAGCTCTTTTTTCCTCCTATTTTGGGTCGTGTGGTCACATAATCACTAAGTATTTGAGCTTTGTTATTTGGAACGTGTCTCTCCGACATTTCTTTAAAGCGTGTTGGCTGACAATTATATTATTTGAGTTTTAAATACCGACAGACGGTAGTGCATCAACAAACTTGGGATAAGAAGGGTATGGTAGTCTGACGTGCAATTAGGCATGGTGTTAGAGTGCGTTGGAGACGATTTTTATCTCCCCTATCTTGCAATTATCTATTTAGAGAAATTAATTTTTTAATAGAAATATTTTTTTTTCTCAAGTTAACTTTTTTAATAGGTTGAGTAGGGGAAAAGGTTAGGATTTGTTGGGGCTGCTCATGTGTAGTATGTTCAGGCGTGGTAGGGGCGTTGATGGTTTCTTCATCATTAAGTATTATAGGTATTGGTGTGTTAATGGAGTTATGGTCAGATGTGGTGGAAACATGGATTGGTGAAGGTGTGTGTTATTGGTAACAGGTATTGATGAGGGTGGAAATTTGATGTATCTCACTCCACTTTGTTGTTTACATCACAGGTACTACAGGTTCGGCGAAGGGTAAGGACAAAGTGGTTTGACTTTTCCTTACGGATCGTATCTTTTGCGTGGCAAGGCTTCCGTTGTGGAGATTTTGAGATCATTAGTGATCTAGTTCTTAGTTTTATCTTTTGAACATCTTGTATATATGACATGCCATAGTTGTTGTATTAGTTTTTGGGCATTTATATGTATACTGTGTTACTAGGAACTTGTATATTTCAGTACCAAACGTATTATTCATGTATGATATATGCTTTGATGTATGTGTTATATATGGGTGTTACAACAGATACCTTCCCCAGCCAAGTCATTTCCTCCCAGCCTTCGTTTAGGCTTTAAGGAATAACTTTACCAAGTAGAGTCAAACTCATCGCAGCCTCAATCTTGGGCTTTGTACAAGACATATAAAAAATATCCTCACCAGTGTCAGTTAATTTCCCATTTCAGCCTCAATCTTGGGCTTTGTACAAGACACCTATAAACCTCCCCGACGGAGTCAAAACCTTTTTTTATTTAGCCTCCTCTTAGGCTTTGTATAATGATATCCCTAAAGACTCAGTCTCTTTTTAGCCTCAATCTTGGGCTTTGTACAAGACAGATAAAACACTCTCTTGTTGAGTCAGTCTTATCCAGCCTCCTCTTAGGCTTTGTATAAAGAAATCCCCTAGCCAAATCAATTAACCTTTTAGCATCAACCTTGTGCTTTGATCAAGGTACACAAAAGTCAACAATCTCTCTTTAGAGATGACAAATTCCATCTCAATACCCTTTTAGCTTCAATCTTGGGCTTTGAACAAGACACAAATACCCTTTTAGCTTCAATCTTGGGCTTTGAACAAGACACCAAAATCTCACTTTCCTCCCTTAGAATAGGAGGAACTACTATTGCTCTGATTTCCCTGTTTCGTTTAAACAGGAATACGTAGGCATAAGATTGCGAAATCTTAGTGAGCATACCAATCAAAAACCTTAGGTCCAGTACCTTCATATCAATCAAAACTTTAGGTTTCATACCTTAAGACATCATCATCATCATTTTTCACCGAAAACAAAACTCACTCACTCACTCTTCCCAAGAAACTTCCCAACCCATCAGTAGATAAACACTATCAATTACAAAGCGAGACCTAAAGCTAACATCCTATGGATAACCACATATAAGATGGGTAATTGACAACTACCTATTGTATAACCTGACCCCGGACCCCCAATCTCTTTTAAGCGTTTGTTTAGTTAAACATTCGCGTGCAAGGTTAGTTTTAGATACCTTCCCTTTCCCTTCTAGCTTCATGGGATAAATAAGAAATCAGAAAGTAGCACCCTTTCTCCTTGAGGAGGAAAACCCAAACTTCAGCGATAAGGTGGTCGTGTCACCGACAAAAATCGCTCGCTACAGGAGGCTACAGCAGGCCTTTGGTCAATGTTATGCAAAATGAATCTCAAGTCTCCTCTAGCCATTGACTTAAGATTAGGGCACAAACTTTGTAGCTTTGGTTTAGAGATAAACTTGGACTGAATTCAGTTGGAATAAGCTTAGTTCATGCCACCTTGGTGCATCCATTGAATGCTTGGAAACAAAATTGGAGTCTTGGCACTTTTTAGCTCTTTTAGGTTTGGCATGGCTACTTGTAGATTCTTGGACTTTGGAGGCTTGGAGATCAGATCACCCCCCTTGGATTTGATCCTTAGATGTGTCCAAATTGATGACAAGGCTTGGATTTATCAGATTTGGACAAATCGAGCAAAATGCACAAATCTGCCAAAATCTGCCTTGTGAAAACCAGTTCAGGAAGCCATGTTCCAAGGGTTGTATTTCCTTGCTCAAATGGAATTTAGAGATGATCTGGTACTTGTTGGAAAGCCCTCATGGCATACTTCAACTTTGATATTTACCCCTAGACCTGGTTTGGCTCGGATCAAGGTGAAAGTTGCCCCTACATTTTGGAAAAAGTAAGGCAGATTCTGACTTAGTGAAAATTTCACTAAGTGTTGGAAAAATGTCATTTTTGTGTTTTCAGCCATTTTGATCACTCCATAACTTAAAATCCATGAAGAATTGGAATGAGATGTAGTTTACACTTTTAAAGTATGCTATGAGAGCTACAAATCCAGCTTTGGACCATCCAAAATGGTTGCTTGGATCCCAAGTTATGGTCCTTGGAAGTTGGTACCCTAGCCACTTTGTTCCATAACTTAGAAAAATTCTAAGTTTTTTATGGCTACCCCTTTTACAAGTTAACTCACTTTCTTTGATTTTTCTTGATGAATGATGATTCAAATCACATATTAACATTGTTTTAGGGTTAAGGAACCTTGTTTGACCAAAAATCCAAAAAGTCAAATTTTGGATTTTTGCACAATTGACTTTTTATCGGATGAAATCCAAACTATTCGATCCTTCGTGAAATTAAGTCATTGACCTAAATCAACCCTAATGGACATATTCCATAGGTGTTATAGGGTGTATTGAATCATGTCCCAAGGTTTGGGAGCATGTCTTGGTCAAAAGTCAAAGGTGCAATTGACTTTTCCCTCGAAACCCTAATTGTGGTCCTGATGAAATTGAAACTTGTGGATCAAGCTTATTGGATCAATCCATTGTTGCAAATGGATCAATGTAGTGTATTAGAGACCCTCAAATCATGTCTTGATGTCTTGGCTTATGTTTTGTCCCAAAAGTCAACTTAGGGGTGAATTAGGTCAAGAAACCCTAATTCCTGATTTTTGGGTAAATGCATCCCCTGAGGTTAAATTGACTTTATGATTAGGTCCATGAGGTCCCTTGGAGTATCTTGGGTTGTTCTTTGAAGCATTGGCTCATGCCCAGAGGAAAATTTCCAATTGGAGGCCTTGGTCGACCAAAACCTTAATTTGGTGACACAGGCGATCTGGAGGCTTGATCCACTTGGAATGCTGCAACCTTGTGCTTGATTCTTGATGTGGGAGTCCTCTTGATAATTTATGAATGTTTGAGAGGTTAGACAAGTTGAAGATCATGTCATTTCTTGATTGATCCTTTGTCTTAGTGCTCTGAGAGGGCTTGAAACCCTAATTCTTGATTGTGGTGAATGCTCAAACATCTTTGAGGAGATTGATAAGGCATGTAAGTACATCCATATTTTGATGAGGATTTGCACAATGATGAGAAATCTTAGTGGTCAAAATTTGGGGTATGACAAACACGACCATTTTGATGTGGTTTTTCAACACACGATCTTTGGTGTTCTATGCCTTTGGAATTGTAAAATTGCGTAAGAAGAAACTCAGGTCCATTGACTATCCTTACCATTTTGGGGTTTGTTTTGTGTTGAGTTTCAATCATGGTAATGAAGGTTCTAACATGTGTTGCAAATTTAGCTTTGGATTTTAGGCATATAATCCAAGTGAATCTACTATGGTCATCAAGAATTGTGAGGAAATATTTGTGCCAATTAACTGGTTGAGTTGAGATAGGTCCCTAAATGTCAAAATGCAACAATTCATATATTTTTTTTGAGGATGAGATATACTAGTTTGAAAAAATTCAATCGAAATTCAGGTGAGTAAAAAATATGTATGATACGTAATGAAGGTGAAAACTGCACATTACCAACAAATGAACTAAAACTGAATTGTCATTTGAAAAGTGAACCTTGATAGGTTTAATAGAATAGAAGGAAGTAAGGCAAGATCGAGAGAAACAAATGTGTTCATTTGCTCCTGAGTCAAGAAGACAAACTTTGTTAGTGTTACTTATAGAACAAGTAATAACACTAGGGATACCTAATTGGTGAGGCTCATCTGATGAATGATCAATATGAGCAGACTTGGATGTGTTGAGATTGTTGGTGCTTGAACCAATATCATGTTCTGCTGAAGGAATCAAGTTTGCTTGTTGTAATAAGCACATGAGCTCATCATACTTCTCTTGAGTAAGACTAGGATGAGTAGTTTTTGATGATGGATTTGATTGGGAATCAGTGGCATTACTGCTATACGAATTAGGTTTGTTGATATTTGGATGGTCATGCTTCTGATAGCAAAATTCTATTGTATGACCATGTCTGTGACAATGAGTGCAATATCTGGAATTACCTTTTCCATGATTAATCCCTTTGCTGCGACCATAACCCTTCTTTTTTAGTCATATGCATTTGCAAGTGTAGGATCATCAACACCCGATAAAACATTGGAGTCACTCTCTTCTTGTGCCACTAAAGAATATACTATATTGATCGATGATAAGCATTCCATTAACAAAACTTGAGTTTTGACCACTAAAAGCTTATTATTCAATCCAATTAAGAATTGGATAACTTGGTCTTCAAGAATGTATTGTCGTGCTGATCTCATGGCTTCACATCTACACGGTGTGGACAAGTGCATGATGGAATTGATCGATACGCAGTAAGTTCATCCCAAATTGCCTTCATTTCAATGAAGTATTCAAGGGCAGATTTTGTACCTTGCTTATTGTTATTCAACTGAAATTGTAAATAAGATACACGAACTCGATCAATCTTAGCAAATCTTTCTTTAATATAATTCCAAACATCAATGAATTTTTCATGAAAGATGATAGTTTGTGCAATTGAATCAAAAACAAAATTAATAAGCCAAGAATGTACTAAGTGATTGCATATGTCTCATGTTGCTCGATTCAGGTCATCGAAATTTGGAATCTCCATTTAACCATCAATGATTGGTAGCTTGTTCTTAGCTCCAAGTTCTTTGCGCATGGATCTACTTCATATTGCATAATTGTTGCCATCAAGCTTCGATGTAACTGTAAGTGAATTTGGACCATTGCTTGGATGTATGTAATATGATGAATGAGTTTATGCAGGTGGTTGAGCTTTTGGTGGCATGGTGAATCAAGAAAAAATCAGGAAAAACAACTAAAAACAATGGAAATGCAGTGAAGTGGATCGAAATAGAAAAAACACAAGTTTCTGAATTTGCAGACTGAAGCTTGAAGGCATTCAAAGATCTTGAGGAAGAAAGAGGAGGAAAAAGACTCAACATTCTTGAAGAAGAAGAATGAATATCAACAAATCTCTCCAAGAGAGAGTTCTAGATACCATGTAATTAGTAGCATGAGTAGAGTAAAATAATCTTCAATGTTGAGTAAAGAGATTACATGAAAGTTATATAGAAGTGTCAACTAGGTACATGATAGTTATGGTAGCATTGCTATATACAATAAAGTCTCCTAACCACCATAACTAACTTAATAACAACTTCTAACTAACTATTGATGTGTAACCACTTCTAACTATAATTGCTTGAGGAATAAGTTAGTCATCTCTAACTTGTTCATGGTGTAATAAACGGTGTAACTTGTTCTTTTAATATAACTTAATTTGTCATATTATAATGTTTTAGATCACATTGAAATGTTATATAATTAGTGAGAGTATTGACGAAATAAGTATTCCACATCATTTATAATAAACTCAATGTATATACCACAACAATTGTTTAGCACAATCGTTGTTAAATATTATGCGTTAAAAATATCACAACGGTTGTTTAAAGTAACCATTGTGATTGATAGCACACTACTTAGTTTATAATAATGGTCGCACGACTGTGATAGAAGACATCATACTTACAATCATCCCTACCTCACAATAGTTGATCATACATGGTGATATCCATTTTCTACCTGTTGTAAAATAACTTTTATGTAATAGTGCTAGTTTGTTATAGTAGTTAGAAATCTATTAAAGACTATTATTGATTATTGTATTTATATAGCAGTCTCACCATAACTAATTTGGTCCATATATCTTGTTACCTAAGTAACTTTGGTTCATCATTTCCTAATCAACAAAGAAGTTTTCTATTTTCATAAAATTAGACTAAGTTTTCTATTTTCATAAAATTTGACTTTTTTTTAATGTATTTTAGAATTATCATTATTGTTGTTTAAAGATACTCGACAAATTAGACTAGAGATTGAAATTGAACATGAGATAAATATTGGTATCGCTCATTCAACAAATTAAACTATAGGGATTGAAATTGGAGATTAAATTAATGCAGTTTGAAATAGAGAGAGCGCGGTTGCACTTTAGCATCGGGATTGGGTTAATAATCATAATCATATTAATAATCAATACTCAATATTATACTCACGGATAGTAATGATCAATTCCATTGCTTCAACTTTATGGGCCCCCCGCCGTTCATTATCTTTCTAGGACTCAAGTTTAAAGTATTGAATTTAATTTCTAATCAAATGAAAGGCATTAGAGTAGTGAGCAAGCAACTACCTAGACCTGGTTTGGCTCGGATCAAGGTGAAAGTTGCCCCTACATTTTGGAAAAAGTAAGGCAGATTCTGACTTAGTGAAAATTTCACTAAGTGTTGGAAAAATGTCATTTTTGTGTTTTCAGCCATTTTGATCACTCCATAACTTAAAATCCATGAAGAATTGGAATGAGATGTAGTTTACACTTTTAAAGTATGCTATGAGAGCTACAAATCCAGCTTTGGACCATCCAAAATGGTTGCTTGGATCCCAAGTTATGGTCCTTGGAAGTTGGTACCCTAGCCACTTTGTTCCATAACTTAGAAAAATTCTAAGTTTTTTATGGCTACCCCTTTTACAAGTTAACTCACTTTCTTTGATTTTTCTTGATGAATGATGATTCAAATCACATATTAACATTGTTTTAGGGTTAAGGAACCTTGTTTGACCAAAAATCCAAAAAGTCAAATTTTGGATTTTTGCACAATTGACTTTTTATCGGATGAAATCCAAACTATTCGATCCTTCGTGAAATTAAGTCATTGACCTAAATCAACCCTAATGGACATATTCCATAGGTGTTATAGGGTGTATTGAATCATGTCCCAAGGTTTGGGAGCATGTCTTGGTCAAAAGTCAAAGGTGCAATTGACTTTTCCCTCGAAACCCTAATTGTGGTCCTGATGAAATTGAAACTTGTGGATCAAGCTTCTGGGATCAATCCATTGTTGCAAATGGATCAATGTAGTGTATTAGAGACCCTCAAATCATGTCTTGATGTCTTGGCTTATGTTTTGTCCCAAAAGTCAACTTAGGGGTGAATTAGGTCAAGAAACCCTAATTCCTGATTTTTGGGTAAATGCATCCCCTGAGGTTAAATTGACTTTATGATTAGGTCCATGAGGTCCCTTGGAGTATCTTGGGTTGTTCTTTGAAGCATTGGCTCATGCCCAGAGGAAAATTTCCAATTGGAGGCCTTGGTCGACCAAAACCTTAATTTGGTGACACAGGCGATCTGGAGGCTTGATCCACTTGGAATGCTGCAACCTTGTGCTTGATTCTTGATGTGGGAGTCCTCTTGATAATTTATGAATGTTTGAGAGGTTAGACAAGTTGAAGATCATGTCATTTCTTGATTGATCCTTTGTCTTAGTGCTCTGAGAGGGCTTGAAACCCTAATTCTTGATTGTGGTGAATGCTCAAACATCTTTGAGGAGATTGATAAGGCATGTAAGTACATCCATATTTTGATGAGGATTTGTACAATGATGAGAAATCTTAGTGGTCAAAATTTGGGGTATGACAAACACGACCATTTTGATGTGGTTTTTCAACACATGATCTTTGGTGTTCTATGCCTTTGGAATTGTAAAATTGCGTAAGAAGAAACTCAGGTCCATTGACTATCCTTACCATTTTGGGGTTTGTTTTGTGTTGAGTTTCAATCATGGTAATGAAGGTTCTAACATGTGTTGCAAATTTAGCTTTGGATTTTAGGCATATAATCCAAGTGAATCTACTATGGTCATCAAGAATTGTGAGGAAATATTTGTGCCAATTAACTGGTTGAGTTGAGATAGGTCCCTAAATGTCAAAATGCAACAATTCATATATTTTTTTTGAGGATGAGATATACTAGTTTGAAAAAATTCAATCGAAATTCAGGTGAGTAAAAAATATGTATGATACGTAATGAAGGTGAAAACTGCACGTTACCAACAAATGAACTAAAACTGAATTGTCATTTGAAAAGTGAACCTTGATAGGTTTAATAGAATAGAAGGAAGTAAGGCAAGATCGAGAGAAACAAATGTGTTCATTTGCTCCTGAGTCAAGAAGACAAACTTTGTTAGTGTTACTTATAGAACAAGTAATAACACTAGGGATACCTAATTGGTGAGGCTCATCTGATGAATGATCAATATGAGCAGACTTGGATGTGTTGAGATTGTTGGTGCTTGAACCAATATCATGTTCTGCTGAAGGAATCAAGTTTGCTTGTTGTAATAAGCACATGAGCTCATCATACTTCTCTTGAGTAAGACTAGGATGAGTAGTTTTTGATGATGGATTTGATTGGGAATCAGTGGCATTACTGCTATACGAATTAGGTTTGTTGATATTTGGATGGTCATGCTTCTGATAGCAAAATTCTATTGTATGACCATGTCTGTGACAATGAGTGCAATATCTGGAATTACCTTTTCCATGATTAATCCCTTTGCTGCGACCATAACCCTTCTTTTTTAGTCATATGCATTTGCAAGTGTTGGATCATCAACACCCGATAAAACATTGGAGTCACTCTCTTCTTGTGCCACTAAAGAATATACTATATTGATCGATGATAAGCATTCCATTAACAAAACTTGAGTTTTGACCACTAAAAGCTGATTATTCAATCCAATTAAGAATTGGATAACTTGGTCTTCAAGAATGTATTGTCGTGCTGATCTCATGGCTTCACATCTACACGGTGTGGACAAGTGCATGATGGAATTGATCGATACGCAGTAAGTTCATCCCAAATTGCCTTCATTTCAATGAAGTATTCAAGGGCAGATTTTGTACCTTGCTTATTGTTATTCAACTGAAATTGTAAATAAGATACACGAACTCGATCAATCTTAGCAAATCTTTCTTTAATATAATTCCAAACATCAATGAATTTTTCATGAAAGATGATAGTTTGTGCAATTGAATCAAAAACAAAATTAATAAGCCAAGAATGTACTAAGTGATTGCATATGTCTCATGTTGCTCGATTCAGGTCATCGAAATTTGGAATCTCCATTTAACCATCAATGATTGGTAGCTTGTTCTTAGCTCCAAGTTCTTTGCGCATGGATCTACTTCATATTGCATAATTGTTGCCATCAAGCTTCGATGCAACTGTAAGTGAATTTGGACCATTGCTTGGATGTATGTAATATGATGAATGAGTTTATGCAGGTGGTTGAGCTTTTGGTGGCATGGTGAATCAAGAAAAAATCAGGAAAAACAACTAAAAACAATGGAAATGCAGTGAAGTGGATCGAAATAGAAAAAACACAAGTTTCTGAATTTGCAGACTGAAGCTTGAAGGCATTCAAAGATCTTGAGGAAGAAAGAGGAGGAAAAAGACTCAACATTCTTGAAGAAGAAGAATGAATATCAACAAATCTCTCCAAGAGAGAGTTCTAGATACCATGTAATTAGTAGCATGAGTAGAGTAAAATAATCTTCAATGTTGAGTAAAGAGATTACATGAAAGTTATATAGAAGTGTCAACTAGGTACATGATAGTTATGGTAGCATTGCTATATACAATAAAGTCTCCTAACCACCATAACTAACTTAATAACAACTTCTAACTAACTATTGATGTGTAACCACTTCTAACTATAATTGCTTGAGGAATAAGTTAGTCATCTCTAACTTGTTCATGGTGTAATAAACGGTGTAACTTGTTCTTTTAATATAACTTAATTTGTCATATTATAATGTTTTAGATCACATTGAAATGTTATATAATTAGTGAGAGTATTGACGAAATAAGTATTCCACATCATTTATAATAAACTCAATGTATATACCACAACAATTGTTTAGCACAATCGTTGTTAAATATTATGCGTTAAAAATATCACAACGGTTGTTTAAAGTAACCATTGTGATTGATAGCACACTACTTAGTTTATAATAATGGTCGCACGACTGTGATAGAAGACATCATACTTACAATCATCCCTACCTCACAATAGTTGATCATACATGGTGATATCCATTTTCTACCTGTTGTAAAATAACTTTTATGTAATAGTGCTAGTTTGTTTCAGTTGTCTCCATGATGAACTGGGTTTCTCTCCTACTCACTCTCGTTCTCATGTTCACACCATATTTACCCCCTATTTCTTGAGCAGGCTCTGATACCACGCTGGCCGGGAGCCTCCACATACCATGAAACCATACCCCTAACATGTATCCGTCGAGCAGGAACTTTCGAACCATCTCTGCCAACCCTTGTGGACTTACTAGGTTCTAGGTTCAGCCTAGGACACAGCGGTTAGAGAAACATTTTCATAGTAGGAAGGACCGTAGCATGGATCAATGATCAGAGGATTTCTGTTACACAAGATCCTCAAAGAGGCAAGTGTAGAGCATACTTTCATCTCTGTGGAGTACCTATGGATAGAACATAAGAGTTTAAGCTTTCAGAGAGAAGAGAAGTGTTTAGAACATGTTTAGACTGAAAGCACACATTTTATTGTATTTCAACTTGTGAAAATATGATACAAGAGCTTCCCTTATATAGGAAAAGAGAAGCGTAGAAAGCAAGCCAGCACTCAGCAAACAAAGACACGTTACACACTAGTGGCCGACACACTAATTGCCACTTTTGACTTAAAACAGAAAAAGATAAATACAGTACTAGTGGCAGACACACTAATTGCCACTCTCTGACTAAAATAAAGATAAGATAAGCTTATCCGGTCCCGCCACTAAGCATGATGGAGCATCTTTCAGTAGTGGAAGACAAACTTTTGATTTATCACAGATTGTGATAAGATTCTGGTCCCACGCGTCACATTATTTTTTTATAATTGGCTCATGTGATGGTGACATGTTTGGATCAGAGTATTCTCCTTCTGAGAGTTTGTTTGTCATATAGTATGACTCATACTCACAGCTGTCCCTTATCATATCTTCGTATCGATTCTGTGCATAGTACTCTGGATCAATGTGGGCTG
Source organism: Lathyrus tuberosus (assembly GCA_022829125.1). Lineage (NCBI taxonomy): Eukaryota > Viridiplantae > Streptophyta > Magnoliopsida > Fabales > Fabaceae > Lathyrus > Lathyrus tuberosus. Next base: position 3,237,406 of record JALAZF010000416.1, on the reverse strand, counting down.
AGTATAGTGCTATGTCTTCAAAAGTATCTTCGTCAAGATCATGTGGGAGTGGAGGATAGAGTGATGACTCATCCTGCTTGATGTCTTCAGTCATATCTTGATCGTTGATTCTTTGATCATCCCTTTGAACAAATTCTTGAAAATTTATTTCTGCAAGTTGTTCCTCAATGTTCATCTGAGATGCATTATTGTTAACCCTTGAGCTTTCTCCAACCTCATGTGTCGACCAACTTGTCCATGGAGGTTTCCAACAGTGAGGATCAGGATCATCTGGTAGCTTCACAGCTTGCCATTGCGGAGGAAGGTTTCCATGACTAATACAAGTTGTATTGACTGGTCCTTTAATAGGATCATAAAGATTAATTAAATTAACATAATCCATTAAAGCTTTTAACCCTTCCAGGCTTGTGGGATAATCATCAATGGTTTCCCAAGCATTAATGTAACTCTTGCAAACTAGAAGCTGGGTTCTAGGATCAGTTTGATATGGACGATGGAGGATGTACACTGTCTTGCAGTTACTTTGAGCTTCCTCAGTTGGGCACCATTCTTTAAGATCATTAACGGCTAGGCTGAGATTTTCTCTCCACCAGTTTAACGGAGAGAACCATTCTAGGGCAGTCCATATCAAAGACCTGTGCTTTCTAGGGTTCATCAGATGTTCATACATAGCAATGGTAGGAATAAGGACTGGCATAGCGTATAAGCTTGTAGCACACCAAAGATACCATAGTTGATTCTTTGTAAATCTGAAAGCAGGGTTCATTAGAAATGGTAAATGGAAAGGAGTATCTGGGAAGAAAGGTGTATGGTCAGGAAGAGGCTTCTTTCTAATGATTTTGAACAGAAAGTAAAAAAGGTTATTCCTGGCATATTCTTTCAGCTGAGATACGGAGAAGGAGTGGTTGACTCTTGGAGGAAAGTTCATGGTGACCGAGGCATTGGATGGAATAGGACGGACCATTAAGATTAATGGGAAGGTATGCCTAGAGGTGATGACTTGGATGGGTTTCATGGGTCTGGATAATAGATCCGGGATCACATTCTGGGTTCCTTTGATGTGTTTCACTGTGAAATCATATCTAGAGAACCAATCCTTAAGCCTCAATGTCTGTGGATCTGGAGGCATCTTATTTTTGAATTCCAGAATCTTAGGAAAGGACGAGTTGTCCATCTGGACCTCGAAGTGGTAACCTCTGAGGTGGAAGTCAAACTTCTGGATTCCCATTTTTACTGCAAGTGCTTCTTTGTAAGTGGTGTGGTAATGCTTTTCTGCATCTTTGAACTGACCACTGGCGTGGCCACAATAGTATTTCTTGCCACTTATTTCTTCAATCAGAACTGCTCCCCAATAGTGGTCACTTGCATCAGTCTGGAGGACTCGTTTCCCTTCTCCAGGGATTTTTAGATCAGGAGGAGATTGGGCTATTTCTTTCAAAGCTCTTACAGCTTTGGTTTGTTCTTCTCCCCATGGTGGTGGTTTCTTCTTCAGCAATAGAGACAGAGCACTGGTGTATCTGGCAAGTCTGGGAATGAAGTCTCTGATATAATTGATTATACCGAGAAATTGCTGAATCTGTTTGACTGTGAGATTTTCATCTGGAAAGTTTAATAATTCTTGAGCAATGTGAGGTTGAGGGCGATACTTTCCATTAGAGAAATGCATTCCTAAGAAGTCAATCTCAGTTTGGCCCAATTGACTCTTCTTCTCAGAAAGCATTATTCCATGTTGTTGGGCTAACTTATGGAACTGGCCCAATAACTGTTTGTGAGTCTTCTCGTCTTTGGAGAATAGTAACACATCATCAATGTAGATGAGAGCACTATGGAGAATGGGCTCAAATATCTTTGTCATGGCCTTTTGGAACAGTGATGGGGCAACCTTAAGCCCAAAAGGTAGAACAGTCCATTGGTACTGGGCATTAGGTATGCAAAAGGCTGTTTTTGGACGATCCTTTGGGTCGATACCCAATTGCCAAAAACCTGACTTTAAGTCGAACTTTGAATAGACCTGGGCGTCCTTGATGAACACGTTCAGTGATGCAGCCTTAGGAATAGGGAACTTGTCATCTTGAAGGAAGTGGTTCAGAGGCTTGTAATCGATTACAAGTCTTTTCTTTCCTCTGACTTTTTCAGATCTTTTTTCAACATAGAAGGCTTGGCAAGCCCACTCAGATTTCGTGGGTTCTATCAGCCCTTGTTTGAGCAGCTGGCTGCATTCTTCTCTTGCCAAGGCATAATCAGAAGGACTCATTCCAGGATGAGTGGCCTTTGTTGGATTAATATCTTCATTAAGCTTGAATGGAAGTTGGACAAAGAAGTCCTTGTTCTTCCATAAGGGTTCTGGATGAAGGAACTTCTCATGGCTATCCGCACAGAGCTTGAGAAGCTTTGACTTAATCTCTTCATATCCCGTAGGAACATTTGACAAGGAGTACAGCTTCATGATCTGAGAGAATGGTCGGAATTCTCTCTTGTACTTGATTCCAGTGGCAAGGATTTGGAGTTTCTCGGCTGCCACATAAACATCCATTCCAATGACAATGTCTTTGGCTGGAAGTTTTGTTCCTATGACCTGTGTCCAGATAATGCAGTCTGGGAAGAACTTGATTCCTATCTTGTTCTTTGTTATCAAGTTCGTTGTAAAGGTCTCTCCATCTGCTGCCATAAAATAAGCTTTATGATCTTTCCATAACTCCATTGGCAAGATGTCAGGATTCATCATCGTAATTTGTGCTCCAGTGTCCATGTATGCCATGACCTTCTTAGGTCGTGAGAATTTTGCAGCTAGGACATGGATTTCTACACAGGGTAAAGGAGGAGTAGGGAGAGAGCTTCCTACTTCCTTGTAAGAGTAAACAGGGACAAAATCTTCACCTCCTGAGTCCGAGAGGGAGGTTCCTTCAGACGAGTAGTCTTGAAGGGCGAAGACTGTCTCTTCGTCAGCTGAGCTTTGTTCAGAGTAAACTGATTCCAGGTCTCCTTCGACAGGATGAAGGGAGTTAACCAGTTTAGCAGCCTTGTGTTTATTGTTAGGACATTCTTTGGAGTAATGTCCTTTTTGTCCGCAGATGAAACATCTTTGGGATTTTCCCTTTCCACGAAAGGGTTTCTTCTTGAAGAACTTGACCCCTTTTTTCTTCTTTCTTTTGTAATCCTTGAAGGGTTTGTATTTCTGTTTATGATGTTTCTTTCTGGTAGGGCAGCTACACTTCTTGTCTTTGCATTTAATCTCCAGATAAGACTTCTTACAAGCCTTGTTGTACTTGGACTTTTGACTAAGGACTTCTGAGAATTGTTGATGAAGTCTGCATAGTTTATCTAGAGCTTCTAGCGTCATCTGATGGATTTGTCCAAGACTCATGGAGGGAATGTCTTTCTGTGCTGCAGCTATCATTTTGTGGAGTTCAGGTTGAATCTCCTGGGGCAAAGATGCTACATAAGTGTTTTTGAGGCTGGTATCATTAAAACCATTTAGAGCATAGAATCTCTGAAGCATCCTATGATAATGCTTATCTATGTCCTTGGTTTTGAGAGAACAACATTTCATCTCAAAGAACTCTTGTCTGTACTTCTTGTTGTGAATGTCAACATCTCCAATGAATACTTGATGTATAACACCGAGGAGATTGGATGTAGTGTGTAAGCGGTGTAACTCATCCTGTTTGACAGCTCCAAGATTAATGTACCACTCTTTCATTGTTCCTGTCATGCGGCAACAGAATTCTTCGATTACTTTGTAGGGATCAGCAGTGGTTTTCATCAATTGTGTGTCGAGCCAAGCACCAAAGTCTAGGATCCTTTTTCTCCATTTACTGGGTGGTATATCGTCAATGGTGAACCAAGGTCCACCTGTGGATTTGGTCTTTTCAGCTTCTGGAGTTTCCTGAGAGGATTCTTCAAAGAAGGTATCTTCCTCCTTTATGTTAGCCATGAAGAGCTTCGGGATAAGATCCTTTTCTGGTTCAGTTCCTAGAGATTCGTTTTCTAGCGACATCGTCTGTTGTGTCTCATCAGAGTCTGTACTTGGATATAGCTTGTCTTCATCATCTCTAAACCAATTATTACTTCTGGGTGTAGAAGGTTCCGTGGCCAATTGATCTTCTTCTTGTGATGTTGAAGTGTCAGCGACGGACTGGTTGTCTGGAGAAGATTCATTCTTTGTTGTGATGGCCAAGGCTTCATAGGTTTTATCAGGATTCTCTTCATTCCTTGGGAGTGCAGTAAGAGGTGTTTCAGGAACATCCTGAGAGTCTGATGATGAAGTGCTCATTCGAGCAGTATGTCTTTTGGATCTCGACGTTGAGGTTTCTTGGGGCTTGGTAAACCTTAGCTTTCTAGCTTCTGATGACCAGTACTTTTTTGGTGGAGCAGTTAGGAAGCCAGATAAGTCAGGCTGGGCTGGCCTAGTTGGAGAAGCAGTTAGGAAGCCAGATAGATCCGGTTCTGAGGGTCTGGCTGGTCTTGAGTAATAGGAAGGATAAGCGGGGATGCCATGGAATGATTCCTGGGCAGGCTTTTCCTCTTGCTTATGAGTTCTCCTAACATATTCTTCTATTTCTCTAATCTGAGCTTGCAGATTGTTCATTTCTCTCTCCTTTTTTGTGAAGTCATAACTGAAGACTTCTGCACCATGGATATGGCTGAGTTCTTGATCTAAGGAGGCCACCTGAGCTTTGAGAGATTTGTAGCTTCGTCTTAACTTCGTGGAAAATCCCTTGAGATACTCTTCTGTGTCTCTAGTAATCTTGTCCATCTTTTTGTCAAGATTCTGGAGCATCTCGTTTTGTGCCACCATGTTCTCGGACTGCCAGTTGAGAACTTCTTTGGCCTGGGTCAAAGGTTTCATTCTCCCATCAGCTTGAACTTCAGAGGGATTGATGAACGGCTTTGATGTCCTATTGGTGATAGGATCTATTTTCCTTTCTAGTGGAGGAAAATGCTGGCCATACTCTGGTGTAGTGGCTGTATACATGAAGCAAGGGATTGGTTGCGTTTGTTGAGGAGGTTCTGCTGATCTGCAATGGTCCTTGGGAGACCATGATACTAAAGTGGGATCATCAGGAGGCAGAAGTCCTTCCTTTCTTAGGATTGCAAGTCCTTCCTCATAGATAGACAATGGCTTCTTCTTTTCATGGATTCCAATCCATGGGCCATCTTCAGGGTCTGATCTTCTTTGAGGAGGAGGTTGTGGTTTGCATGCTCCTTTCTTCTTAGGCTTTGGGCGAATGATATCTCTGTCAATATCATCGTCATGCATCCAACAGTCGCAATCAGGGTCGCATTTGGAGGGATCAACATCCCATATGAAGTGTCCTTTTATCTTGTCCGTATAGATGGGTTTAGCATCTGATGTAACGGCATGAATAGGGCACCAGGTTTCTTCAAGAGCAGGTCTGATCATCATTGTTTGAAAGATCTGGGAAGACGAGCTGGATTCTTCCTCAGGTTTCTTGAAGATAGTCTTAACCGTCTTGTCTGGGTATCTTTTGAAAGAAACCTCTTGGGACTGGATTGGTCTCCTATCCGCATGGAGTCTTTCATAGTTAGTCATCCATTCTAGAGGAATAAGATGAGCTAACTCTTTTCTATCAATCTTCCTGGGGATCTGAACGATTGAGGGTACTTCTTCTCTGCCGGCCATAACCAACAAGGAATCGGAAGAGCAACCTGTAGTGGGAAGATCTATGGCATGGTTCTGCAGACGGTAGATGATCTGGTGGTGAAGAGTAGCCACCATAGCTTCAGGGACTTGGTCGGATCCAGTGATCTGAATCTGAACTTTTAGTCTGGTAGACAAGGTACTGTCACTGAGGCTGACGTTGTAGTTGGGATACACCGTAAGAACAACACTTCCAGCATGAAGTGAGGTTAGCACAGTTCCTATAACGGCGTTCTCATAATTAAGATAGCTAGAGTCTAGCAAAGCTATCTTGGCAAAGACTGGTTGGTTCTTCCTTCCATGTAGTGAAAGGATAAGTCTGACGGCTCCAAAGTGGAGAGTCGTGTAACCTTCACGTTTCCACCCGTTGATGAGATCTTGGGAGATCTCCAGATCTACATATTGTTCTTGGTTGGTAGCCTGGAGGCTACACTGGTCTAGTCTTGACGTCTGGATGTATTCTTTGACGGTGTTAGGTCTGTTTGTAGATATGAGGGTTCTAATGGATCTCGTGAGGGAATTATGTCTTCTGAATATATTGTAAGGATTCAGAAGTGGAGGAACAGTCTCAGCGATCTGAGCATCTTCCGGGACATAGGAATATTCTATAAGGTTTTCTATTTTATTAGAGAGAGTCTTTTTACAGAGTTTGGGAAGCGAGAGGGATGAGGTAGTTACAATAGGTTTAGTGTTTGTAGTTTCAGTTGTCTCCATGATGAACTGGGTTTCTCTCCTACTCACTCTCGTTCTCATGTTCACACCATATTTACCCCCTCTTTCTTGAGCAGGCTCTGATACCACGCTGGCCGGGAGCCTCCACATACCATGAAACCATACCCCTAACATGTATCCGTCGAGCAGGAACTTTCGAACCATCTCTGCCAACCCTTGTGGACTTACTAGGTTCTAGGTTCAGCCTAGGACACAGCGGTTAGAGAAACATTTTCATAGTAGGAAGGACCGTAGCATGGATCAATGATCAGAGGATTTCTGTTACACAATATCCTCAAAGAGGCAAGTGTAGAGCATACTTTCATCTCTGTGGAGTACCTATGGATAGAACATAAGAGTTTAAGCTTTCAGAGAGAAGAGAAGTGTTTAGAACATGTTTAGACTGAAAGCACACATTTTATTGTATTTCAACTTGTGAAAATATGATACAAGAGCTTCCCTTATATAGGAAAAGAGAAGCGTAGAAAGCAAGCCAGCACTCAGCAAACAAAGACACGTTACACACTAGTGGCCGACACACTAATTGCCACTTTTGACTTAAAACAGAAAAAGATAAATACAGTACTAGTGGCAGACACACTAATTGCCACTCTCTGACTAAAATAAAGATAAGATAAGCTTATCCGGTCCCGCCACTAAGCATGATGGAGCATCTTTCAGTAGTGGAAGACAAACTTTTGATTTATCACAGATTGTGATAAGATTCTGGTCCCACGCGTCACATTATTTTTTTATAATTGGCTCATGTGATGGTGACATGTTTGGATCAGAGTATTCTCCTTCTGAGAGTTTGTTTGTCATATAGTATGACTCATACTCACAGCTGTCCCTTATCATATCTTCGTATCGATTCTGTGCATAGTACTCTGGATCAATGTGGGCTGAGTATAGTGCTATGTCTTCAAAAGTATCTTCGTCAAGATCATGTGGGAGTGGAGGATAGAGTGATGACTCATCCTGCTTGATGTCTTCAGTCATATCTTGATCGTTGATTCTTTGATCATCCCTTTGAACAAATTCTTGAAAATTCATTTCTGCAAGTTGTTCCTCAATGTTCATCTGAGATGCATTATTGTTAACCCTTGAGCTTTCTCCAACCTCATGTGTCGACCAACTTGTCCATGGAGGTTTCCAACAGTGAGGATCAGGATCATCTGGTAGCTTCACAGCTTGCCATTGCGGAGGAAGGTTTCCATGACTAATACAAGTTGTATTGACTGGTCCTTTAATAGGATCATAAAGATTAATTAAATTAACATAATCCATTAAAGCTTTTAACCCTTCTAGGCTTGTGGGATAATCATCAATGGTTTCCCAAGCATTAATGTAACTCTTGCAAACTAGAAGCTGGGTTCTAGGATCAGTTTGATATGGACGATGGAGGATGTACACTGTCTTGCAGTTACTTCGAGCTTCCTCAGTTGGGCACCATTCTTTAAGATCATTAACGGCTAGGCTGAGATTTTCTCTCCACCAGTTTAACGGAGAGAACCATTCTAGGGCAATCCATATCAAAGACCTGTGCTTTCTAGGGTTCATCAGATGTTCATACATAGCAATGGTAGGAATAAGGACTGGCATAGCGTATAAGCTTGTAGCACACCAAAGATACCATAGTTGATTCTTTGTAAATCTGAAAGCAGGGTTCATTAGAAATGGTAAATGGAAAGGAGTATCTGGGAAGAAAGGTGTATGGTCAGGAAGAGGCTTCTTTCTAATGATTTTGAACAGAAAGTAAAAAAGGTTATTCCTGGCATATTCTTTCAGCTGAGATACGGAGAAGGAGTGGTTGACTCTTGGAGGAAAGTTCATGGTGACCGAGGCATTGGATGGAATAGGACGGACCATTAAGATTAATGGGAAGGTATGCCTAGAGGTGATGACTTGGATGGGTTTCATGGGTCTGGATAATAGATCCGGGATCACATTCTGGGTTCCTTTGATGTGTTTCACTGTGAAATCATATCTAGAGAACCAATCCTTAAGCCTCAATGTCTGTGGATCTGGAGGCATCTTATTTTTGAATTCCAGAATCTTAGGAAAGGACGAGTTGTCCATCTGGACCTCGAAGTGGTAACCTCTGAGGTGGAAGTCAAACTTCTGGATTCCCATTTTTACTGCAAGTGCTTCTTTGTAAGTGGTGTGGTAATGCTTTTCTGCATCTTTGAACTGACCACTGGCGTGGCCACAATAGTATTTCTTGCCACCTATTTCTTCAATCAGAACTGCTCCCTAATAGTGGTCACTTGCATCAGTCTGGAGGACTCGTTTCCCTTCTCCAGGGATTTTTAGATCAGGAGGAGATTGGGCTATTTCTTTCAAAGCTCTTACAGCTTTGGTTTGTTCTTCTCCCCATGGTGGTGGTTTCTTCTTCAGCAATAGAGACAGAGCACTGGTGTATCTGGCAAGTCTGGGAATGAAGTCTCTGATATAATTGATTATACCGAGAAATTGCTGAATCTGTTTGACTGTGAGATTTTCATCTGGAAAGTTTAATAATTCTTGAGCAATGTGAGGTTGAGGGCGATACTTTCCATTAGAGAAATGCATTCCTAAGAAGTCAATCTCAGTTTGGCCCAATTGACTCTTCTTCTCAGAAAGCATTATTCCATGTTGTTGGGCTAACTTATGGAACTGGCCCAATAACTGTTTGTGAGTCTTCTCGTCTTTGGAGAATAGTAACACATCATCAATGTAGATGAGAGCACTATGGAGAATGGGCTCAAATATCTTTGTCATGGCCTTTTGGAACAGTGATGGGGCAACCTTAAGCCCAAAAGGTAGAACAGTCCATTGGTACTGGGCATTAGGTATGCAAAAGGCTGTTTTTGGACGATCCTTTGGGTCGATACCCAATTGCCAAAAACCTGACTTTAAGTCGAACTTTGAATAGATCTGGGCGTCCTTGATGAACACGTTCAGTGATGCAGCCTTAGGAATAGGGAACTTGTCATCTTGAAGGAAGTGGTTCAGAGGCTTGTAATCGATTACAAGTCTTTTCTTTCCTCTGACTTTTTCAGATCTTTTTTCAACATAGAAGGCTTGGCAAGCCCACTCAGATTTCGTGGGTTCTATCAGCCCTTGTTTGAGCAGCTGGCTGCATTCTTCTCTTGCCAAGGCATAATCAGAAGGACTCATTCCAGGATGAGTGGCCTTTGTTGGATTAATATCTTCATTAAGCTTGAATGGAAGTTGGACAAAGAAGTCCTTGTTCTTCCATAAGGGTTCTGGATGAAGGAACTTCTCATGGCTATCCGCACAGAGCTTGAGAAGCTTTGACTTAATCTCTTCATATCCCGTAGGAACATTTGACAAGGAGTACAGCTTCATGATCTGAGAGAATGGTCGGAATTCTCTCTTGTACTTGATTCCAGTGGCAAGGATTTGGAGTTTCTCGGCTGCCACATAAACATCCATTCCAATGACAATGTCTTTGGCTGGAAGTTTTGTTCCTATGACCTGTGTCCAGATAATGCAGTCTGGGAAGAACTTGATTCCTATCTTGTTCTTTGTTATCAAGTTCGTTGTAAAGGTCTCTCCATCTGCTGCCATAAAATAAGCTTTATGATCTTTCCATAACTCCATTGGCAAGATGTCAGGATTCATCATCGTAATTTGTGCTCCAGTGTCCATGTATGCCATGACCTTCTTAGGTCGTGAGAATTTTGCAGCTAGGACATGGATTTCTACACAGGGTAAAGGAGGAGTAGGGAGAGAGCTTCCTACTTCCTTGTAAGAGTAAACAGGGACAAAATCTTCACCTCCTGAGTCCGAGAGGGAGGTTCCTTCAGACGAGTAGTCTTGAAGGGCGAAGACTGTCTCTTCGTCAGCTGAGCTTTGTTCAGAGTAAACTGATTCCAGGTCTCCTTCGACAGGATGAAGGGAGTTAACCAGTTTAGCAGCCTTGTGTTTATTGTTAGGACATTCTTTGGAGTAATGTCCTTTTTGTCCGCAGATGAAACATCTTTGGGATTTTCCCTTTCCACGAAAGGGTTTCTTCTTGAAGAACTTGACCCCTTTTTTCTTCTTTCTTTTGTAATCCTTGAAGGGTTTGTATTTCTGTTTATGATGTTTCTTTCTGGTAGGGCAGCTACACTTCTTGTCTTTGCATTTAATCTCCAGATAAGACTTCTTACAAGCCTTGTTGTACTTGGACTTTTGACTAAGGACTTCTGAGAATTGTTGATGAAGTCTGCATAGTTTATCTAGAGCTTCTAGCGTCATCTGATGGATTTGTCCAAGACTCATGGAGGGAATGTCTTTCTGTGCTGCAGCTATCATTTTGTGGAGTTCAGGTTGAATCTCCTGGGGCAAAGATGCTACATAAGTGTTTTTGAGGCTGGTATCATTAAAACCATTTAGAGCATAGAATCTCTGAAGCATCCTATGATAATGCTTATCTATGTCCTTGGTTTTGAGAGAACAACATTTCATCTCAAAGAACTCTTGTCTGTACTTCTTGTTGTGAATGTCAACATCTCCAATGAATACTTGATGTATAACACCGAGGAGATTGGATGTAGTGTGTAAGCGGTGTAACTCATCCTGTTTGACAGCTCCAAGATTAATGTACCACTCTTTCATTGTTCCTGTCATGCGGCAACAGAATTCTTCGATTACTTTGTAGGGATCAGCAGTGGTTTTCATCAATTGTGTGTCGAGCCAAGCACCAAAGTCTAGGATCCTTTTTCTCCATTTACTGGGTGGTATATCGTCAATGGTGAACCAAGGTCCACCTGTGGATTTGGTCTTTTCAGCTTCTGGAGTTTCCTGAGAGGATTCTTCAAAGAAGGTATCTTCCTCCTTTATGTTAGCCATGAAGAGCTTCGGGATAAGATCCTTTTCTGGTTCAGTTCCTAGAGATTCGTTTTCTAGCGACATCGTCTGTTGTGTCTCATCAGAGTCTGTACTTGGATATAGCTTGTCTTCATCATCTCTAAACCAATTATTACTTCTGGGTGTAGAAGGTTCCGTGGCCAATTGATCTTCTTCTTGTGATGTTGAAGTGTCAGCGACGGACTGGTTGTCTGGAGAAGATTCATTCTTTGTTGTGATGGCCAAGGCTTCATAGGTTTTATCAGGATTCTCTTCATTCCTTGGGAGTGCAGTAAGAGGTGTTTCAGGAACATCCTGAGAGTCTGATGATGAAGTGCTCATTCGAGCAGTATGTCTTTTGGATCTCGACGTTGAGGTTTCTTGGGGCTTGGTAAACCTTAGCTTTCTAGCTTCTGATGACCAGTACTTTTTTGGTGGAGCAGTTAGGAAGCCAGATAAGCCAGGCTGGGCTGGCCTAGTTGGAGAAGCAGTTAGGAAGCCAGATAGATCCGGTTCTGAGGGTCTGGCTGGTCTTGAGTAATAGGAAGGATAAGCGGGGATGCCATGGAATGATTCCTGGGCAGGCTTTTCCTCTTGCTTATGAGTTCTCCTAACATATTCTTCTATTTCTCTAATCTGAGCTTGCAGATTGTTCATTTCTCTCTCCTTTTTTGTGAAGTCATAACTGAAGACTTCTGCACCATGGATATGGCTGAGTTCTTGATCTAAGGAGGCCACCTGAGCTTTGAGAGATTTGTAGCTTCGTCTTAACTTCGTGGAAAATCCCTTGAGATACTCTTCTGTGTCTCTAGTAATCTTGTCCATCTTTTTGTCAAGATTCTGGAGCATCTCGTTTTGTGCCACCATGTTCTCGGACTGCCAGTTGAGAACTTCTTCGGCCTGGGTCAAAGGCTTCATTCTCCCATCAGCTTGAACTTCAGAGGGATTGATGAACGGCTTTGATGTCCTATTGGTGATAGGATCTATTTTCCTTTCTAGTGGAGGAAAATGCTGGCCATACTCTGGTGTAGTGGCTGTATACATGAAGCAAGGGATTGGTTGCGTTTGTTGAGGAGGTTCTGCTGATCTGCAATGGTCCTTGGGAGACCATGATACTAAAGTGGGATCATCAGGAGGCAGAAGTCCTTCCTTTCTTAGGATTGCAAGTCCTTCCTCATAGATAGACAATGGCTTCTTCTTTTCATGGATTCCAATCCATGGGCCATCTTCAGGGTCTGATCTTCTTTGAGGAGGAGGTTGTAGTTTGCATGCTCCTTTCTTCTTAGGCTTTGGGCGAATGATATCTCTGTCAATATCATCGTCATGCATCCAACAGTCGCAATCAGGGTCGCATTTGGAGGGATCAACATCCCATATGAAGTGTCCTTTTATCTTGTCCGTATAGATGGGTTTAGCATCTGATGTAACGGCATGAATAGGGCACCAGGTTTCTTCAAGAGCAGGTCTGATCATCATTGTTTGAAAGATCTGGGAAGACGAGCTGGATTCTTCCTCAGGTTTCTTGAAGATAGTCTTAACCGTCTTGTCTGGGTATCTTTTGAAAGAAACCTCTTGGGACTGGATTGGTCTCCTATCCGCATGGAGTCTTTCATAGTTAGTCATCCATTCTAGAGGAATAAGATGAGCTAACTCTTTTCTATCAATCTTCCTGGGGATCTGAACGATTGAGGGTACTTCTTCTCTGCCGGCCATAACCAACAAGGAATCGGAAGAGCAACCTGTAGTGGGAAGATCTATGGCATGGTTCTGCAGACGGTAGATGATCTGGTGGTGAAGAGTAGCCACCATAGCTTCAGGGACTTGGTCGGATCCAGTGATCTGAATCTGAACTTTTAGTCTGGTAGACAAGGTACTGTCACTGAGGCTGACGTTGTAGTTGGGATACACCGTAAGAACAACACTTCCAGCATGAAGTGAGGTTAGCACAGTTCCTATAACGGCGTTCTCATAATTAAGATAGCTAGAGTCTAGCAAAGCTATCTTGGCAAAGACTGGTTGGTTCTTCCTTCCATGTAGTGAAAGGATAAGTCTGACGGCTCCAAAGTGGAGAGTCGTGTAACCTTCACGTTTCCACCCGTTGATGAGATCTTGGGAGATCTCTAGATCTACATATTGTTCTTGGTTGGTAGCCTGGAGGCTACACTGGTCTAGTCTTGACGTCTGGATGTATTCTTTGACGGTGTTAGGTCTGTTTGTAGATATGAGGGTTCTAATGGATCTCGTGAGGGAATTATGTCTTCTGAATATATTGTAAGGATTCAGAAGTGGAGGAACAGTCTCAGCGATCTGAGCATCTTCCGGGACATAGGAATATTCTATAAGGTTTTCTATTTTATTAGAGAGAGTCTTTTTACAGAGTTTGGGAAGCGAGAGGGATGAGGTAGTTACAATAGGTTTAGTGTTTGTAGTTTCAGTTGTCTCCATGATGAACTGGGTTTCTCTCCTACTCACTTTCGTTCTCATGTTCACACCATATTTACCCCCTCTTTCTTGAGCAGGCTCTGATACCACGCTGGCCGGGAGCCTCCACATACCATGAAACCATACCCCTAACATGTATCCGTCGAGCAGGAACTTTCCAACCATCTCTGCCAACCCTTGTGGACTTACTAGGTTCTAGGTTCAGCCTAGGACACAGCGGTTAGAGAAACATTTTCATAGTAGGAAGGACCTTAGCATGGATCAATGATCAGAGGATTTCTGTTACACAAGATCCTCAAAGAGGCAAGTGTAGAGCATACTTTCATCTCTGTGGAGTACCTATGGATAGAACATAAGAGTTTAAGCTTTCAGAGAGAAGAGAAGTGTTTAGAACATGTTTAGACTGAAAGCACACATTTTATTGTATTTCAACTTGTGAAAATATGATACAAGAGCTTCCCTTATATAGGAAAAGAGAAGCGTAGAAAGCAAGCCAGCACTCAGCAAACAAAGACACGTTACACACTAGTGGCCGACACACTAATTGCCACTTTTGACTTAAAACAGAAAAAGATAAATGCAGTACTAGTGGCAGACACACTAATTGCCACTCTCTGACTAAAATAAAGATAAGATAAGCTTATCCGGTCCCGCCACTAAGCATGATGGAGCATCTTTCAGTAGTGGAAGACAAACTTTTGATTTATCACAGATTGTGATAAGATTCTGGTCCCACGCGTCACATTATTTTTTTATAATTGGCTCATGTGATGGTGACATGTTTGGATCAGAGTATTCTCCTTCTGAGAGTTTGTTTGTCATAGTATGACTCATACTCACAGCTTTCCCTTATCATATCTTCGTATCGATTATGTGCATAGTACTCTGGATCAATGTGGGCTGAGTATAGTGCTATGTCTTCAAAAGTATCTTCGTCAAGATCATGTGGGAGTGGAGGATAGAGTGATGACTCATCCTGCTTGATGTCTTCAGTCATATCTTGATCGTTGATTCTTTGATCATCCCTTTGAACAAATTCTTGAAAATTCATTTCTGCAAGTTGTTCCTCAATGTTCATCTGAGATGCATTATTCTTAACCCTTGAGCTTTCTCCAACCTCATGTGTCGACCAACTTGTCCATGGAGGTTTCCAACAGTGAGGATCAGGATCATCTGGTAGCTTCACAGCTTGCCATTGCGGAGGAAGGTTTCCATGACTAATACAAGTTGTATTGACTGGTCCTTTAATAGGATCATAAAGATTAATTAAATTAACATAATCCATTAAAGCTTTTAACCCTTCCAGGCTTGTGGGATAATCATCAATGGTTTCCCAAGCATTAATGTAACTCTTGCAAACTAGAAGCTGGGTTCTAGGATCAGTTTGATATGGACGATGGAGGATGTACACTGTCTTGCAGTTACTTCGAGCTTCCTCAGTTGGGCACCATTCTTTAAGATCATTAACGGCTAGGCTGAGATTTTCTCTCCACCAGTTTAACGGAGAGAACCATTCTAGGGCAGTCCATATCAAAGACCTGTGCTTTCTAGGGTTCATCAGATGTTCATACATAGCAATGGTAGGAATAAGGACTGGCATAGCGTATAAGCTTGTAGCACACCAAAGATACCATAGTTGATTCTTTGTAAATCTGAAAGCAGGGTTCATTAGAAATGGTAAATGGAAAGGAGTATCTGGGAAGAAAGGTGTATGGTCAGGAAGAGGCTTCTTTCTAATGATTTTGAACAGAAAGTAAAAAAGGTTATTCCTGGCATATTCTTTCAGCTGAGATACGGAGAAGGAGTGGTTGACTCTTGGAGGAAAGTTCATGGTGACCGAGGCATTGGATGGAATAGGACGGACCATTAAGATTAATGGGAAGGTATGCCTAGAGGTGATGACTTGGATGGGTTTCATGGGTCTGGATAATAGATCCGGGATCACATTCTGGGTTCCTTTGATGTGTTTCACTGTGAAATCATATCTAGAGAACCAATCCTTAAGCCTCAATGTCTGTGGATCTGGAGGCATCTTATTTTTGAATTCCAGAATCTTAGGAAAGGACGAGTTGTCCATCTGGACCTCGAAGTGGTAACCTCTGAGGTGGAAGTCAAACTTCTGGATTCCCATTTTTACTGCAAGTGCTTCTTTGTAAGTGGTGTGGTAATGCTTTTCTGCATCTTTGAACTGACCACTGGCGTGGCCACAATAGTATTTCTTGCCACCTATTTCTTCAATCAGAACTGCTCCCCAATAGTGGTCACTTGCATCAGTCTGGAGGACTCGTTTCCCTTCTCCAGGGATTTTTAGATCAGGAGGAGATTGGGCTATTTCTTTCAAAGCTCTTACAACTTTGGTTTGTTCTTCTCCCCATGGTGGTGGTTTCTTCTTCAGCAATAGAGACAGAGCACTGGTGTATCTGGCAAGTCTGGGAATGAAGTCTCTGATATAATTGATTATACCGAGAAATTGCTGAATCTGTTTGACTGTGAGATTTTCATCTGGAAAGTTTAATAATTCTTGAGCAATGTGAGGTTGAGGGCGATACTTTCCATTAGAGAAATGCATTCCTAAGAAGTCAATCTCAGTTTGGCCCAATTGACTCTTCTTCTCAGAAAGCATTATTCCATGTTGTTGGGCTAACTTATGGAACTGGCCCAATAACTGTTTGTGAGTCTTCTCGTCTTTGGAGAATAGTAACACATCATCAATGTAGATGAGAGCACTATGGAGAATGGGCTCAAATATCTTTGTCATGGCCTTTTGGAACAGTGATGGGGCAACCTTAAGCCCAAAAGGTAGAACAGTCCATTGGTACTGGGCATTAGGTATGCAAAAGGCTGTTTTTGGACGATCCTTTGGGTCGATACCCAATTGCCAAAAACCTGACTTTAAGTCGAACTTTGAATAGATCTGGGCGTCCTTGATGAACACGTTCAGTGATGCAGCCTTAGGAATAGGGAACTTGTCATCTTGAAGGAAGTGGTTCAGAGGCTTGTAATCGATTACAAGTCTTTTCTTTCCTCTGACTTTTTCAGATCTTTTTTCAACATAGAAGGCTTGGCAAGCCCACTCAGATTTCGTGGGTTCTATCAGCCCTTGTTTGAGCAGCTGGCTGCATTCTTCTCTTGCCAAGGCATAATCAGAAGGACTCATTCCAGGATGAGTGGCCTTTGTTGGATTAATATCTTCATTAAGCTTGAATGGAAGTTGGACAAAGAAGTCCTTGTTCTTCCATAAGGGTTCTGGATGAAGGAACTTCTCATGGCTATCCGCACAGAGCTTGAGAAGCTTTGACTTAATCTCTTCATATCCCGTAGGAACATTTGACAAGGAGTACAGCTTCATGATCTGAGAGAATGGTCGGAATTCTCTCTTGTACTTGATTCCAGTGGCAAGGATTTGGAGTTTCTCGGCTGCCACATAAACATCCATTCCAATGACAATGTCTTTGGCTGGAAGTTTTGTTCCTATGACCTGTGTCCAGATAATGCAGTCTGGGAAGAACTTGATTCCTATCTTGTTCTTTGTTATCAAGTTCGTTGTAAAGGTCTCTCCATCTGCTGCCATAAAATAAGCTTTATGATCTTTCCATAACTCCATTGGCAAGATGTCAGGATTCATCATCGTAATTTGTGCTCCAGTGTCCATGTATGCCATGACCTTCTTAGGTCGTGAGAATTTTGCAGCTAGGACATGGATTTCTACACAGGGTAAAGGAGGAGTAGGGAGAGAGCTTCCTACTTCCTTGTAAGAGTAAACAGGGACAAAATCTTCACCTCCTGAGTCCGAGAGGGAGGTTCCTTCAGCTGAGCTTTGTTCAGAGTAAACTGATTCCAGGTCTCCTTCGACAGGATGAAGGGAGTTAACCAGTTTAGCAGCCTTGTGTTTATTGTTAGGACATTCTTTGGAGTAATGTCCTTTTTGTCCGCAGATGAAACATCTTTGGGATTTTCCCTTTCCACGAAAGGGTTTCTTCTTGAAGAACTTGACCCCTTTTTTCTTCTTTCTTTTGTAATCCTTGAAGGGTTTGTATTTCTGTTTATGATGTTTCTTTCTGGTAGGGCAGCTACACTTCTTGTCTTTGCATTTAATCTCCAGATAAGACTTCTTACAAGCCTTGTTGTACTTGGACTTTTGACTAAGGACTTCTGAGAATTGTTGATGAAGTCTGCATAGTTTATCTAGAGCTTCTAGCGTCATCTGATGGATTTGTCCAAGACTCATGGAGGGAATGTCTTTCTGTGCTGCAGCTATCATTTTGTGGAGTTCAGGTTGAATCTCCTGGGGCAAAGATGCTACATAAGTGTTTTTGAGGCTGGTATCATTAAAACCATTTAGAGCATAGAATCTCTGAAGCATCCTATGATAATGCTTATCTATGTCCTTGGTTTTGAGAGAACAACATTTCATCTCAAAGAACTCTTGTCTGTACTTCTTGTTGTGAATGTCAACATCTCCAATGAATACTTGATGTATAACACCGAGGAGATTGGATGTAGTGTGTAAGCGGTGTAACTCATCCTGTTTGACAGCTCCAAGATTAATGTACCACTCTTTCATTGTTCCTGTCATGCGGCAACAGAATTCTTCGATTACTTTGTAGGGATCAGCAGTGGTTTTCATCAATTGTGTGTCGAGCCAAGCACCAAAGTCTAGGATCCTTTTTCTCCATTTACTGGGTGGTATATCGTCAATGGTGAACCAAGGTCCACCTGTGGATTTGGTCTTTTCAGCTTCTGGAGTTTCCTGAGAGGATTCTTCAAAGAAGGTATCTTCCTCCTTTATGTTAGCCATGAAGAGCTTCGGGATAAGATCCTTTTCTGGTTCAGTTCCTAGAGATTCGTTTTCTAGCGACATCGTCTGTTGTGTCTCATCAGAGTCTGTACTTGGATATAGCTTGTCTTCATCATCTCTAAACCAATTATTACTTCTGGGTGTAGAAGGTTCCGTGGCCAATTGATCTTCTTCTTGTGATGTTGAAGTGTCAGCGACGGACTGGTTGTCTGGAGAAGATTCATTCTTTGTTGTGATGGCCAAGGCTTCATAGGTTTTATCAGGATTCTCTTCATTCCTTGGGAGTGCAGTAAGAGGTGTTTCAGGAACATCCTGAGAGTCTGATGATGAAGTGCTCATTCGAGCAGTATGTCTTTTGGATCTCGACGTTGAGGTTTCTTGGGGCTTGGTAAACCTTAGCTTTCTAGCTTCTGATGACCAGTACTTTTTTGGTGGAGCAGTTAGGAAGCCAGATAAGTCAGGCTGGGCTGGCCTAGTTGGAGAAGCAGTTAGGAAGCCAGATAGATCCGGTTCTGAGGGTCTGGCTGGTCTTGAGTAATAGGAAGGATAAGCGGGGATGCCATGGAATGATTCCTGGGCAGGCTTTTCCTCTTGCTTATGAGTTCTCCTAACATATTCTTCTATTTCTCTAATCTGAGCTTGCAGATTGTTCATTTCTCTCTCCTTTTTTGTGAAGTCATAACTGAAGACTTCTGCACCATGGATATGGCTGAGTTCTTGATCTAAGGAGGCCACCTGAGCTTTGAGAGATTTGTAGCTTCGTCTTAACTTCGTGGAAAATCCCTTGAGATACTCTTCTGTGTCTCTAGTAATCTTGTCCATCTTTTTGTCAAGATTCTGGAGCATCTCGTTTTGTGCCACCATGTTCTCGGACTGCCAGTTGAGAACTTCTTCGGCCTGGGTCAAAGGCTTCATTCTCCCATCAGCTTGAACTTCAGAGGGATTGATGAACGACTTTGATGTCCTATTGGTGATAGGATCTATTTTCCTTTCTAGTGGAGGAAAATGCTGGCCATACTCTGGTGTAGTGGCTGTATACATGAAGCAAGGGATTGGTTGCGTTTGTTGAGGAGGTTCTGCTGATCTGCAATGGTCCTTGGGAGACCATGATACTAAAGTGGGATCATCAGGAGGCAGAAGTCCTTCCTTTCTTAGGATTGCAAGTCCTTCCTCATAGATAGACAATGGCTTCTTCTTTTCATGGATTCCAATCCATGGGCCATCTTCAGGGTCTGATCTTCTTTGAGGAGGAGGTTGTGGTTTGCATGCTCCTTTCTTCTTAGGCTTTGGGCGAATGATATCTCTGTCAATATCATCGTCATGCATCCAACAGTCGCAATCAGGGTCGCATTTGGAGGGATCAACATCCCATATGAAGTGTCCTTTTATCTTGTCCGTATAGATGGGTTTAACATCTGATGTAACGGCATGAATAGGGCACCAGGTTTCTTCAAGAGCAGGTCTGATCATCATTGTTTGAAAGATCTGGGAAGACGAGCTGGATTCTTCCTCAGGTTTCTTGAAGATAGTCTTAACCGTCTTGTCTGGGTATCTTTTGAAAGAAACCTCTTGGGACTGGATTGGTCTCCTATCCGCATGGAGTCTTTCATAGTTAGTCATCCATTCTAGAGGAATAAGATGAGCTAACTCTTTTCTATCAATCTTCCTGGGGATCTGAACGATTGAGGGTACTTCTTCTCTGCCGGCCATAACCAACAAGGAATCGGAAGAGCAACCTGTAGTGGGAAGATCTATGGCATGGTTCTGCAGACGGTAGATGATCTGGTGGTGAAGAGTAGCCACCATAGCTTCAGGGACTTGGTCGGATCCAGTGATCTGAATCTGAACTTTTAATCTGGTAGACAAGGTACTGTCACTGAGGCTGACGTTGTAGTTGGGATACACCGTAAGAACAACACTTTCAGCATGAAGTGAGGTTAGCACAGTTCCTATAACGGCGTTCTCATAATTAAGATAGCTAGAGTCTAGCAAAGCTATCTTGGCAAAGACTGGTTGGTTCTTCCTTCCATGTAGTGAAAGGATAAGTCTGACGGCTCCAAAGTGGAGAGTCGTGTAACCTTCACGTTTCCACCCGTTGATGAGATCTTGGGAGATCTCCAGATCTACATATTGTTCTTGGTTGGTAGCCTGGAGGCTACACTGGTCTAGTCTTGACGTCTGGATGTATTCTTTGACGGTGTTAGGTCTGTTTGTAGATATGAGGGTTCTAATGGATCTCGTGAGGGAATTATGTCTTCTGAATATATTGTAAGGATTCAGAAGTGGAGGAACAGTCTCAGCGATCTGAGCATCTTCCGGGACATAGGAATATTCTATAAGGTTTTCTATTTTATTAGAGAGAGTCTTTTTACAGAGTTTGGGAAGCGAGAGGGATGAGGTAGTTACAATAGGTTTAGTGTTTGTAGTTTCAGTTGTCTCCATGATGAACTGGGTTTCTCTCCTACTCACTCTCGTTCTCATGTTCACACCATATTTACCCCCTCTTTCTTGAGCAGGCTCTGATACCACGCTGGCCGGGAGCCTCCACATACCATGAAACCATACCCCTAACATCTATTAAAGACTATTATTGATTATTGTATTTATATAGCAGTCTCACCATAACTAATTTGGTCCATATATCTTGTTACCTAAGTAACTTTGGTTCATCATTTCCTAATCAACAAAGAAGTTTTCTATTTTCATAAAATTAGACTAAGTTTTCTATTTTCATAAAATTTGACTTTTTTTTAATGTATTTTAGAATTATCATTATTGTTGTTTAAAGATACTCGACAAATTAGACTAGAGATTGAAATTGAACATGAGATAAATATTGGTATCGCTCATTCAACAAATTAAACTATAGGGATTGAAATTGGAGATTAAATTAATGCAGTTTGAAATAGAGAGAGCGCGGTTGCACTTTAGCATCGGGATTGGGTTAATAATCATAATCATATTAATAATCAATACTCAATATTATACTCACGGATAGTAATGATCAATTCCATTGCTTCAACTTTATGGGCCCCCCGCCGTTCATTATCTTTCTAGGACTCAAGTTTAAAGTATTGAATTTAATTTCTAATCAAATGGAAGGCATTAGAGTAGTGAGCAAGCAACTACCTAGGGCCATCACTCGCACTATTATCTGGCTTTAGGAACATATGTCCCCACAAATAATTGTGGTTTACTATAATATAGTACTAGTAGTACTAGTACTAATTTTGAAGACGCTGGTATTAATTAATTAGGCCTCCATTTTCTATATAAACACCACTCATTTAATTCAGTTTCACACTTGGAAAAAATGGGTGCACTTGATTACCTCTCCAACTTTTGTGATACTGTCAGTGTAAACACCACCACCATTAAGAAGGCCAAGCGCAAAGCAATGCAGGTAATCAACAACTTAAATATTTCTCACTCATATATCCACTCCTCCTAGGATTTAAAAAATCGGTCGCGCTGCGGTCGTCTAAAGACTTTCGCAATATCAGTAAGAACACATGTCGCGGTACTGACTCTGATCGTCGTAGCGTGAATTAATCACAATTTATTCTTTAATATTAAAAATAGTTATAACGGTATCGGTATTGCGGCATCTGTGGATACCTATGTTTCATATATATCCTTGGCTACTACTGACTCACCATAATATATATGCATAATTTCAGACAGTTGAGATAAAAGTGAGAATGGACTGCGATGGTTGTGAAAGAAGAGTCAGAAATGCAGTCACTTCGATAAAAGGTGTGAAATCGGTGGAGGTGAATAGAAAACAAAGCAGGGTGATAGTAAGTGGCTATGTTGATCCGAACAAGGTGTTAAAGAGGATAAAGAGTACTGGGAAAGTAAGAGCTCAGTTTTGGCCTTATGTTGAACAGCATCTTGTGCACTATCCTTATGCCTATGGAGCCTATGACAGAAGGGCACCCTCTGGATTTGTTAGAAATGTTGTGCAGGCTGACCCTTCTAATCATCAAGAAGAGATACTTGTCTCTCTTTTTAACGATGATAATGTAAATGCATGTTCCATCATGTAATCAATCCATCTCAACATTTTCGTTCATCGTCTCTCCAATATAATCAACCTCCTTTAATGTCTTGTTTGGATTTTTATGTATATATCTTAGCTAGTAGAACAATACAAATTGGATTGGTTTGGGCTTTCCTAAAATTAGTAGATAGTAATCATTGAGAAATGAATTAGTATTTTAAAAAACAATCATGATTTGTTACGATTTAGAATAAGAGAGACAACGTCCTTGTAAATAAAAAAAGTTAAGTTGAAAATTTGAAATTGTATCACTAAGACTATTCAAAGGTACGTGAAAATCGTAATTCATACTAGGGATGTTCGTGATTCATGAACTGCACTGAAGCAAACCACATTAATGATTTAATTCAGTTTATAATATCCAATTCAATAAAAATATAATTGACTGTTAAAATGGTTTCAATTCAGTTTAAAACTAGTTTAGAATCAGTTTGTGTTTATAAATTAATTTATAATCAGTTTAAATTTTTTTTTTTTGAAAATTAAAATTCTAGAATAAAAATTTTTTAACTTTTTTTATTTTTCGAAAAATAAAATTCAGAATAAAAAAATTTAAATTTTTTTATTTATTTTTCAAAAAAATAAATTCCAGAATGAAAAACAAAAATTATAAATTATTTTTATTTTTGAAATTTAAAATTTTCAGAAGAAATTTTTTTTTTTTGAAAAAAAAATTCTGGATAAATTTGTTTTTTAATTTTTTGGAAAAAAAATTTGTAATTATTTTTTTATTTTTCGAAAAAATAAATTCCAGAATAAAAAACACAAATTTTAAAATTTTTTTTGAAAAAAAAAAGTAATTTATTTTTTGAAAAATAAAATTCAGAATAAAAAAATATTTAAAATATTTTTATTTTTCAAAAAAAAAATTCCAGAATAAAAATTAGATTATTTTTATTTTTCAAAAAATAAAATTTCCGAATAAATTTTTTTTTTGAATATTTTTTAATTTTTTGAAGATACAAATTTCTGAATAAAATAAAAATTGTTTTAAATTTTCCAGAAAAAAATTATAATTTTCCAAAAACAAAAT
The DNA here is from genome assembly GCA_022829125.1 of Lathyrus tuberosus. Taxonomy (NCBI): domain Eukaryota; kingdom Viridiplantae; phylum Streptophyta; class Magnoliopsida; order Fabales; family Fabaceae; genus Lathyrus; species Lathyrus tuberosus. The sequence continues at coordinate 3,213,861 of JALAZF010000416.1, read as the reverse complement.
TTAAACTTTGGAAACTTATTTTTTTCGAATAAATTTTTGTGAAAAAAAAATTTTAAATTTTGCGAAATTTTTTTTATTAAAATATATTTTTAATTTTTTTCTGAAAAAAAAATTAGAATAATTTTTTTTTAATTTTAATTTGGGGAAATTTTTTTTCACTCGATAATTTTTCTTCTTTTTGTATGAGAAACTTATTTATATAATTAAAATAGTTTATAAATGAAAACTAGTTTTGAACCGGTTTTAAACTGAATTAGAATTGTTTTATTTAAATGGTTCAGTTCATTAATCATTTAAGTGGTTCAATTTTTTTATGGTGCAATGCAATTCAGTTTAGTAATATAGTTTGGTTAACCATATTTTTGCACACCCCTAATCCATACCATATATATCAGTCTCCCAATATAGGATTTTCAAGATTGAGTCATGGAAGCTACAAAAGTGTACGCGACAACTTCTACTGCCAAGTAAAAATCCTATTCCCCCAAATTCTAATAGGTAAAGAAATCATCCTCTATTGAAAGTTTTTCAAGAAAGAATCTGCATCAACTACAATATCTTCTACTGTCCTTCGCAACTATTTATTAAATTAAATAGTTGTCTTCTTCGTGAAAACCGATTGATAAGTTCTTAGGCCAAAAAATAGTTTGGTGATACCTATGCGTGATCGAAGTAGAAAAAACTCATTATGTGGATCCTTTAACTGTAAGATAAGATGCATTAACTCAACCTTCTTAACAGGTATCTTCATGGACAACCCCTCAATAAAACCTCCATCTCAACTAATAACCCATCAATTGTTTTCCCAACACTGATCTCCCAATGTCCAAAGTAACAATCCCCCACAAAGTTTACTAGCATCACATAAAGGCCAACATATCTCAGTTTTACGAATATTCAATTCAAGACACAATCATGGACCCGTGTCTAGAATGATGTCAAGGGCTTTAGCCACCTCCCTTGAATTCCATATGATGGTTCCATCAACAAGATACCAAATATGAAGTAGAAGCTTGCAAGTTTCTCTAATTTTATGAATAAGAGGGTGTAATACAAGATTAAAAAAAACAGCGATAATATAGGCCGCCTTGTTGCACACCAATGGCTGCATAATATGTTCCAAAGGTACAACCTCACTGCCTGACCATAAAAAAATTCGGGCCACAAAGAAATAGATGGTCGTCTCATCCTCACTTCTCACACTATGGCTGATCAGTCTACCATGTTGATAGTATTCGAAAAATATAACGTAAGCATGTTAAAGAACCATTTCCACATCTTTTGCTCAACACCTTATTGGTATTGTTAAAAATAGCCTCAACACCAAAGGATACCCGACCTCAAATTAAAAGTCATTGAGACATTGTGGCACATCTTTAACGACTCATTTCATAGAAACATGGAAACCAGACGCAATATGGCATATCCACCATCGGAATTTAATAATGATGTCAAGGATACGGAAGTTACAAACTCATAAAACATCTCCCTCCTACCCATACGTTAACAACTAAAGTGATTCCACAAAAAAGATCTATTGTCACAACTAAACCTTCTATGGATCACAAACTAAATCTATCAAATGATGTCCATTTGGAGAATGATTTAATGCCATTGAGAATAATCCTAACTTAAGCTACAAGGGAGACTTTGAATAATAAGGTGGTCGACATGGAAGGAGGTGGCATGCATGAGTTCTTAGCTTCTAAAACCTTCATTGTATCTCTATTATATGTGGCAACTCCATATCACCCAAACACTTTCACAATTGTTGTAAAGTGGACATCTATGAGAAACCCATAATTAAACATGTTATGGGTTGGCCATAAGAGTTAGCAGGCTCTCTAGAAAGTAGTTACTCGTTCAACCGCTTGTGGCGTAGGCATACTACCCTGAGGAAAAGCATTGGAGATCTTGATCCAAGATACATCTAACGGTTCCCCGTAATTAAATCCTTAAGAATATCAGGAAGTTATAACAACTCCCCTATATAAATGGAAAGCGCGCCTTTATCCATGTATACAATTTCAAATTCAAAATTTCATTCACTCATCTCATTCACACACTGACTTGAGCGTTGGAGTGTTAACCTTGCAGATCAGGCCCTCCTTCACTGCACCAAACGTTCAAGTCCGTTGTTGCACATCGCAACCATTGTTCTACAGTCAATTTTGGTTCCATAACGAAACAGTGGTGCCATATGTGGGAATCCACTTCTGATTCCCACGTTTTCCACAATTTTACATTTTCACTTTGATTCATCAATTCGAAGATCTCTCAACCTATCATATCAGAGTTCTTGAGATCAAACTTCAGATCAATTTTCCTCAATTTTTCAGAATGTGGCACTACAAGAAATATGCATATTTGCTGGGTGGTTTTGCTGGGTGAAACTCTCTTGGCAAAATAAATACGTTGCCGCGTGCAAAACACCCCGCAACTGATTTATTAAAAAAAAAAATATATAAATAAAATTTATTAAAAAATTCACCTCGCAACTAATTTGGAGGGAACGAAATTTTTGAAACAAAGTTTGTCGAGTGTAAATCACCCCGCAATGTTTTTTTAAAATTTCAAAAAATAAAACGTTCAGACATGTCAATTCATAGCAGAGAGGGCAGGTTGTGTCAGTAAGTGTTGCGGGGTGAATTTAACTCAGCAACGTAAGAAAAGTTGCGAAGTGAATATCACCCTGCAACTGCATGTATTGCCGCGTGAAAATCACTTAGCAACTTTGCGGGGTGAAAATCACTTAGCAACGTGAAGGACACGTTTTCCAAGGCACAACGATCAAATGAGCATGCATATATTTATTATTTATGCTGATTCATTCACATTCATTCACTCCTACACGTTTTCCATCTTCTTCTCCTACCCATTTCACTTTTCTTCTTACCCATTTCATATTCTTCTTCCAAAAAAATTCCATTCTTCTTCCTACCCATTTCACTTCCTCTCCTGTACGAGTTTGTGGTCTTCTTCATCAATAGGTACTTAATTTTTATCAACTTTTTTTTTCTACCTTATTGGCTGTTGTATGCTATTAGAGTTTGTGTATGTTAGAATTTAGTTTTAATGATTTTTTTGTAGATTTGATTTCTGGTTGTTGTATGTTAGAGTATTTGTATGTTAGGTGATGTTAGAGTATTTGTAAATAAATAATAGATTTAGATTTATAAAAACTGTTTAGATTTGTTTAGTTTGTATGTTAAAAATATTTTTGTAAATAATCTGTTTATAAATATGTTAAAAATATTTTTTTTTCGTTATTTTATAAATTAGTAAATAAATAATATTTAAAATATAGATTATTATTTTTGTAAATAAATAATAGATTTAGATTTAGTTTAAGATTTAGATTTAGATTTAGTAAATAAATAATATATTTGGATTTAGTTTATTATTAAAACCGAAATTAATATAAATATGTATAATATAATTTTTAAACTAAATATTATATTTTTAAAAGTAGAATACTGTTAGTTTTTTATAAACAGAAAAATATAATTTATTTAAAACAGAATATTATTATTATTATTTAATAAAACAGATTTAGATTTATTTATTATTAATATTATATTTATATTATTAGTTTCTTAAATAAAATGTTATTAATACTATATTTATAATATTATTTATATAACAGAATACTATTATTTTTAATAGATTTAGCTTTAGTTTATTATAAATATTATATTTATGAAAAATAATATTTTATTAAAAATAGAATATTAAAATAATAAAAAAAAAACAGAATATTATTTAAACAAATAACAGATTATTATTTTTATTTTTATTAATAGGATGTTATTAATATTTGTGAAAACAAATTTTTTTATTTATTAAACAGAATATTTTTTTCTTTTATAAAACAGAATCTTTTTTTATTATAAAAAACACACTAAATTCATCCGTGTATTTTGTCAAAAAATTTCATTCTTCATTGTAACCAAGCGAAAATATAACCCATTCTGAATTTAAATTATTTATTATATTTATATTATTCTAAATATTAATTTAATATTTAGAATAATATAAATATGTTTTTTTTTATTATATGTGTTAGTATTTGCGTGGTGATTTAAACTTGGTAAATATAACTCATTTGCCAGGTGAATTTTACCCAGCAAAATTGAATAATCAAAATTTGCTAGGTGGTATGCACCCCGCAAATTTTCTGAACCCTATAAACCTACCAGCCCTACGCCTGCTCTGCTGAGAGAAAATAATTAATATTAAAGATTTGCTGGGTGATTTACACCCCGCAAAATTCTGAACAAATCTGACCCATGCCTGCTCTGCGTGCTTTTAACAGCTCTGACATGCGTAACTGTGTAAATGCACTTGCGGGGTGACTTGTACCTGGCAAAGTTGCGGGGTGATTTGTACCTGGCAAGGTTGCGGGGTGATTTTCACCTGGCAAAAAATTGCGACTACTGTTTTTGCGAAGTATTTCAAACACCCCGCAAATGTTGCGTTGCAGGGTGAATTTTGGATTTGCGGGGTGATATTCACCTGGCAAATTCCTGTTTTTTTTGTAGTGTGGAATCATCTATAATTTTTAGAATTTTTTAATCTTTGATCTCCAAATATTCCAACGATGGCTAGATGTTAAGCCACTCACTCTACCGCTTTATGCAATACAGTTTTCGTTGCTTCCACCGCTCAAGCCGCAATAAATTTGTCACCTCTTACTCCTTAAGGCAGTGTGGATCAAGTTATTGTAAACACTATGTTGCATCGAGATATACTCCAACCTCCTTATATGCCAAAATATTCTCCGCATATTGGAATAGGAGAGCCTTCGCTCAGACCTCCAGTACAACCACTAGTCTAAGGACTAGAAGCATTGTCTGGTTTCCAGCTATTGCAGGCCAACCTCAAAGAACAAGGTGCTTATGAGTTTCTGAATAATATGTATCACATATTTCGACAACAAAACTCATAGACAATAGAAGAAATACTACTTCGTCTAGAAGAAAGCTTACACAACATGTCTCACACCATGCAGGAAGTCGTTTCTAGAAGAAGCCAAACTATCGTTCTTGAGCTGGCCGCGTCGCAGAGAGACAGAGCTCCAAAATCTTCGAATCATCAGAAGAGCAAGGGACGTAAAAATCGTCCTCAAAGCTCTAGTGGAGACCAATGTAGCCATGTTCCTCTTCAAAAACAAGTAGAGAAACCCCGGTGAAGAATCTGCAGAAACATCATCTTTGTACCCGCATCATAGATAGCTAAATACCAAATTCATTGAAGAAGCCTCCTAAGCTGAAGGTGCACGATGGAAAAGGAGATCTCAACAAGCACATATAACTCGTCACTAAATGTTTGAACTACTTCCACGCCGATGAAGCTGCCAAGTGCAAAATATTTGCGCTAACTCCAACGGGATATATTAGAATCTAGCTTAAGGCTTATATGGATGGGAGAATTGACTCATGAACCAACCCGTGTGAGAGCTTCACCGCTCATTTCACAACCCGGAAAAAGTATTTGGTGACAACAGCTGCCCTCAGCAAGATAATACAGGGAAAGAAAGAGAGCTTACGATCATACATCGATTATTTCACACAAGTACTCATGGAAGGAGAAAAAGGTGAAGAGGGCCTCAAATATTGGATATTTGATAATGACCCATTATAGGATAGCTAATTCATGGAGAAGTTGTGGCGCAGAGGCCTGTAGTGTGAAAGAGCTGCTAAAGGGACTAACACTAAAGATAAAGGGGCCAATAAGGGGAAATGGGAATATATGGTTTCCATAACTAATTGAGTACCACATGAGAACATCCTGTCGAAGGGGACGATGAAGAGGAATAGTGTTGAACTGATGGCTCTCCATAAGAAAGACGGGAACACCCTAACCAAAACTTCAGACATACCAATTCTCAGATTGCAAGACAATAAGAAAATCAGAGGGACCCTAAATGAAATCTTCCCTCTAGCCATAACCGCCATAGTCGGTCACATTGACGTGTCATTGTTACTTATTGATAGCGGCAGCTCTTGTTAATATATGTGCGGTCTCAAAGAGGAGGTGAATTAGATTTATTGGACTTTTCTCAATTTTAAGCATTAGCACTGGTTTTGTTATTTTTCAGTATTGATATGAAAGTTAATATGCTAAAAAATAAATACAAAAAGTAAATGAACACAATGATGTATAGTAGTTCCCCTTATCAACTAAGAGTACATCTAGTCCCCTCACACCTCGTGAGAGATTTTCACTATGTCAGATCTTTGTACAAGTCTTCCACCAAGACCTATCCTACAATCTTCTAACATAAGCAAAAAAATCAATCAGGACAATCCCCTTATGATCTTTACAAAGTGCAACAAAAGAACAATCCTCCCTTATTCACTCTTTTGCTTCCAACAATCCTTGACAGCAAGGTATACCACAATAATCTGAATTTATAACAGAATTTATAGATCTTGAATCAATTATGTGTTAAATGATTTTCTCTTTATATTGATCACAATCCAAACATATACACCTAAGTGCTCAAAATAATATGAATGAAACTTTAATTAATATATATGAAATTTCATGCAGAAAGTTTCATAATTGAAAGATTAGAAACTTGTTTGGATTATGAGAAGTGAAAGTTGTAATAAAAAAAACTCTTTTAAAATATGAAATTTTTTTGTCTAAAAGTTTCTCTTTTGAAAACTAAAACCATGGGTGTATATATATATTCATGAAACATTTCCATGTTTGATGTATAAAAGTTGCAAAATGTTAGAATCAGATTTTTCATTAAAAAATTGAAATTTTCGAGTGTGTAATTGGTTTCACCTGATAATTTTGGAAAAACTAAGGTGTTTTGAACCGGTGCAAATTGTGGCCAGTTTAAAAGTGTTGTTATGGCGGTTTCAAATGCACAATTTACCAAAAACAGAATATTTTCAACAATCTTCTAAAAAACCAATTTTATGTTTATGTAACCGGTTACCATAAAAGGTGTAACCAGTTACACCTGCTACGAAAGTGAAAAATACTTAAAAATTAAGTTTCAAACAAGTCCCACATGATTTTAAAATGAATGCATGCATAAGATGAAATTATTATGATAATTCTGAGCAATTAAAATATATATACTTGAATCATAAAGAATACTTAACCATCTTGATTCTTCCGTTGCCTTTTCAAAGCTTGTGATCATTTGAACTTGATTGCTCTAGTCCCAGCTTTGACTTCTTTTTGTTGATGTGTTTGTCTTTATCAAAACTATAACCAAGGACTAGAAGAACTCTTCTTCACATTTTTCTCCTTTTTGATGATGACAAACCATCCTTTGAAATTTAACTTGTTCATCAATGAGTTGCTTCAATATGTCAGTTTTTGAAATGTTGAGTAGCAACTAGAATCTCCCCCTATCTTGTATATATCCCCCTTGCTTTTGCAATTCAATGCTTTCTCCCCTGAAAATATTATGAACAAGAACAAATACAATACCTAATATTTCTCCCCCTTTTGACATGCATCATCAAAAAGAAAACAAAGTATAATAAAGTATATAGCAAGGTGATAAAATAGGAAGAATATATTATTATGATTGAAAATTAATAGCATAAAATTAGAAACTTATCTCCTTCACAAGAATTTGATGTAAAAGTTGATATCAATGTTGATGCTTCTTTAAAACATCCTTTTAATCAATAAAACTTTTAGAAATACCATAACATATGGTCTTCTGTCTTGAAAGATCGATCTTGATTTGACAATGCTAGCATATGATCTTCAAGTACCTACCAAACAATTAGTTACATCTAGGTACCCAATTTTCTTTGGGTCCTTTTCTGTTAGATACATTCCTCTTATCATCTTCATTCTATGAAATTTTAATCTTTGTTGTCCCAACACCATCAACAACACTAGTAGGAACAAACAGACCATTTTGTACAACATCCCACATATCTTCTCCTTGTGCTTCTAGATGTGCCTTCATACAAATTTTCTAAAAAATCAAAGTATTCACCACAGAACAATGAAGGCTTGTTATTGCTTCCAACATCTCTGAACACTGGGTTTTCGAAAGCCATTATGGATCACAAGAGCAGATTACTTGAACCTGCTCTGATACCAATTGTTAGTATATACGCGGTCTCTAAGAGGGGGTGAATTAAAATTATTGGACTTTTCTCAATTTGAAGCATTAGCACTGGTTTTGTTATTTTTGAGTATTTATATGAAAGTAAATATTCTGAAAAATAAAAGCAGAAAGTAAATGAACACAATGATGTATATTAGTTCCCTTTATCAACCAATGGCACATCTAGTCCCCTCACACCCCGTGAGAGATTTTCACTATGTCAGTTCTTTGTACAAGTCTTCCTCCAAGACATATCCTACAATCTTCTAAAATAAGCAACACAATCAATAAGGACAATCCCTTTATGATCTTTACAAAGTGCAACAAGAGAACAATCCTCCCTTATTCACTCTTTTGCTTCCAACAATCTTGGACAGCAAGGTATACCACAATAATTTGAATTTGTAACAGAAGTTATAGCTCTTGAATCAATTATGTGTTAATTGATTTCTTCTTTGTATTGATCACAATTTAAACATATACACCTTAGTGATCAAAAAAATATGAATGAAACTTTAATGAATATGTATGAAAGTTCATGCAGAAAGTTTCATATTTGAAAGATTAGAAACTTGTTTGTAATCAAAGAAACTCTTTTGAAATATGAAAGTTTTATGTCTAAGTGTTTCCTCATATGTGTACCATGTAATCTTAAGCCATTACTGCATAAAATGAAGTATTTTTCAAAATTGTACCAATTACATAAATAGTATAATCGATTACCACTCAAATAGTTTTGGCAAATGCATTACAGAATCGACAGGTAACAGGTTACACCCATCCTGTTACCGGTTACATCTGCAAATTCTACTCTTTTTTTTTTTAAATTCAAATTGTTTCATTTGGTCAAAACATTTCCTTCCCTCTCTTGCAAAACCTGAAGCGCCCCAAACCCTAAAAGTTCCAATTTTCAAGAGTGGTCGATAAATTAGCGGGTGCACTAATATGCTAAAGTAGTAATATCGGGAAATCTCAAAATATCGATCTCGAGGACTATGTTATATTTTAAAGTTCGGGTTTGATTTTAGTTAAACAAAAAATATTTGGGGGTTTTGAGTTTTTTTTGTTGCAAAAGGTAAAATTAAAGCAAATTTAATAGAGTAGAAAATAATATGAAAAAAACATGCTAGGAATGAGTGTTTGAATCTGAGTCTGTTTGATATCTAAATTGACCTTGTAACAACTTATTTTATCACTACAAATTACAGGTTCTTAAGGGTGTTTATTCCTAAGTCTGTAGTGAATAAACCTTTGACTATTCAAATCAATTCATATGTCTATAGTTAATTGTAGATGAATTCAAGCATGTAATTATCAAGAATATATCAGTTTATATACAATATCCCTAGTCCTAAGTGATATCTAATATAAAATACTTCAATCAAGCGTTACTATTGAAAGTCCTTCCTAACAGGTAACCGTAAATCATTCTAAAATTGTCAGAGAGAGAAAGCATTAAACATGGAAAGAAATAAATCATGTAGAAAATAAAATATAAGTCATTACAACGATCAGCCAAGAAAATCAAAATTCGTCAAGAACAGGGACCTATCCATGTCATTGGGGAGTGTAGCTACTCATAACTATAATAAATGACATGTTCCACCTTGCTCCTATTATGTTCTTCTGCGCCTCACTCGGAACTTGCCGTCAAAAATCAAGATAAAACCTTAAAAAAATAATTTTCCCTCTTTAAATACTCAAATTGGGCTTTTTGTGAAATTTTGGACGCCAACATGAGGTATACACATATGGGCAGTGGGAATTTAATGTTGTTTTCTTCCTCAGTATATGGGTATGTGTTTGCTGCCTACTGCTGCCTCACATACGTATGTTGATACGTGTATAAGTAGATGATATTTGTTGTGTTGGTTTTGATACGCGTAAAAGGTTGCGTATTTGAACAGCCTTGGCCAAGTGATACGCGTACTAATATGTGTATAAGCAGGAAGGTTCCTTTTTTTTTGCTTTGGGCATCTGCATACACGTATTCACCTAGAGTTTGGTCTTTTTTATTTTCTATTTGTCTCCAACACCTGTCAAACACATAAAAGCCTTTCCAAAAGATCAAAGGTCGTATGAAATACGCTTAAACATGAAAAACTCCTTAATACGGGTAAATGTATCTAAATCACTCCAATGTGGTACACAAGTATTAATAAACTCATACAATCTACTATTAAAGTGATGATAAAACATAACATTAATGGTGAATAATAAAAAGGGCCATCTTCTCAAGACATCTTTATGCCTCAATTGCTCTCAACCCAAAAGGCTTCATCTTCATCTCAGTTTTTCTATCTTCAACCATGGTTTCTCAAAGAGGAAAGAAGAGTACTTCTACAGGGCCCTCAAGGTCAAGAGAAAATCCTTTGGATGTATCACGGCTTCTAAAATCAACAGAAGAAAATGCTCGCTTCATGGATCATATTTTTGAAAAGAAGTTAATATCTTCAAAATACGGTAAACTTAGCACCTTCTCACTTTCCCGCTTTGAATTTCCAATATTATTTGAAACTCAAAAGATAGATGAATTGGTCTCTGATTGTGGAGCATATTTCCTTGACCTTGTTAGAGTATTTTATAGCAATTTTAGTTTCAAGAATTATAGGTTATGTTCAAATGTTAAAGGCAACATAATGACTTTGACCTCAGAGAAATTAGGAAAATGTTTGAACATTCCCTGTGTTGGTGTTGAGATTCAGGTTGATATTGTTATGAATTGGGAAGGATACTCTAAGAAATCCTACTATTATAATCTCAGTAGGTTTAATGAATAAGAGATATTTAACGAAAGGAAGTGAATATGATGTTTATCATCTATCTTAGTTTAGCGTTGATGAAGACAACAACTTATCAAAGAAGAAATATCAAAGAAGAACAAGTTTGAAATCAAGAATCAAGAAGGCATAAGCTTTGGATTTTATGGAAATTAAAAGGAATTGATCATTAAATAAGGTACAATGACAATTCATTATGTATAAAATTTATATGCTCAGAAAAACTCTTATACATCCATCATTAAGGTTTATAAAATATTTATGCATCAAGACATTTCATGCAAAGTCTTTTAAAAAGAATTTTTCTTGTAAATTATGGCATCCGAAAACCTCTGTAATTTACAACGTTTTAACCCAGAATTTAATTTGAATTTATTCTGAATGTTGGTATATTATGGTAGTTTGAACTGTTCTAATTACCTTTAAGAACTTTCGTAATTATCAAAATAGACACTTTTCATGAACCATTGTCATTCCAAACCATTGCAAACCGTCATGAAATTTCTACAATTTTTTTGCATCTGATCATAATGATTTCTAAGGATGTATTTAAAGCATGATACATCATAAAATTAAATAACCTCTATGCTAGATTCATAACCAAGATTTTTAAATTTTGTGGTATTGATACAAAGGATGAACTTAGGGTAAAAAGGAAAAAGATGAAATAAACATTGAGGTGCTTAACAACAAAATGGTAGTCTATTATGATCCAATGGCTAGTGTGTTCAAACATAGGGATGAAGAATTTGGTGAACCTTCTGCTCTTCCTTAAGGCACAGGCCCCACAAACCAAATGCTAATGGAATTCATGGTAAAACAGTTTGTAAGCCTCTATCATGAAGTAGATGGAATTTTTGAAAGAGCAGAAAGATTGGAAGGCCATTAAAGGAGGAAAAATGATGATGAGGTCCATATGAAATGACTTGGATGTTATTTTTTTCTAACCATGCCCTTTCTAAAGATTTATTTATTTGCATTCTCTGGTTTTTGTATTAGTGTACTTTTAAACCTAATGGTTGTTTGTTTCTCTTTCCTTGTATGAACTTATTTGTTTCCATCAATGCATGTTTTTCCTATTATGATTATGATGTGTGTATGCCTTCAAGTGTGATTTCTACACTTATTTTACCAATTTTTCCTTCTTTTTGATAATGTCAAAAAGGGGAGAAACATGTATGTATGTGTTTTCTTTTTCTCTTAATTCATATTCAGGTATACAAGATACTACACAAAGCAATAAGAATGGTTGAATTCAAAGAATCAACAATCAATGGGCCATATAATTTATGGGGAGATTTGTTCAAAGAAAGTCAAAAACACAAAATTTCAAATGTTTGTCATCATAAAAAAAATGGGAGATTGTGAAGACAAGCTCATCTTGAGATAATATTTTGATGAAGACAAAGGATTATCGAGAAGGAAATGGTTCATCCCAATCATCTCCAAGCAAGGATCACAAAATACATAAGTTATTGGATAACAATGATGGAAATATGCATTGATTGTGATGCTAAAAGGTACATAATACAATTCATTATGTAACATTGTTAGATGCCCAGAAAATCATCCTTCTCCACATCTCTAAAAGTGTCTATACATTCATAACATCATTGAACTTTATATCCAAACATTCCTTAAGCAAAAATTCATTTTTCAATACAATGTAATCAATTACACTAATGCACTCACCAATTACATAATCTTACTACCTCATATTTTTGGAAAACTTGAAGGTGGTAGCCGGTTATACTAATGTTGTAACCGGTTACACACACTTTATGTCTAAACTTTTTTAGAAAAATCAGAGGTGGTAAACAGTAGCATAAATCTTCTAACCGGTTACAGGGTCAAAATCTTTGAAATTTTTTAACATTGCATAATTCAGAAAAGTGTCTTTTCCTCATCCATTACCTCTCCAAATCATTGCAAATCCTCATGAAACATCTACCAACGTGTGCAACTTATCCAACATGTTTCATAGGGTGTATACCATGCAATGATCATTCAAATTTCAATTCACCACTTCCATTCAAAATTTAAATACAAATCAAATCTAATTTAACATTTTCATCTGCACAAACCTTGAAACTCTTTCTGCATAATTGTCATACCTTTTGCAAAACGTTTTTGAGCATTTAATATTGTTATATTTGAATTGTTCATTGGAAAAGAAGATCAATTTTAGTGTTAGACTTGATTCAAGTGCATGAGTAAATTTCAAATCCTTTTAAATTCTGTGTTTGATCACCAAGTGTTGGTGACTATTGATTGTAGAAGAAAATTGTGTGCTTTCTCTAAGTATTATGAAAAAGAAGGTGGTGCGATTTCTTGTGTATGTTAGAAGATTGTAAGAGGGGTATTGGCGTGAGGCTTATTCAAAGATCTAATATAGTGGAAATCCTTCAAGGTGTGAATGAACTAGATGTATCCTTGGTTATAAGAAGCTCTAGTATAAATCTTTGTGTCTCTTTTGTTCGACATGTGACTTCACACAAGGGAGAGGGAGAGAGAGAGAGAGAGAGAGAGAGAGAGAGAGAGAGAGAGAGGAATGTGTGTTTCAGAAAAACTTTAATTTGAAAAATTTTAGGATTAAAATCAGAGTTTAAAAACATTTTAGAAAATTTTTAGAATTAAGTAACATAAAAATAAAATTTAGAAAGTAAAATGCGGAAAATAAAAGTTAACGGGCGAGAGAAGACACCGAGAGTTATACATGTTCATTCAAAAAAGACTTAGTCATGTCCTTAATATTTGATTTTGAGAGTATCCAATAAACTCAAAAGCTTTTAGTAGGTTGAACTCTCGAACCCCGTTATACAAGAAAAGTGAAGTTTATGGATAACTTCCAACCAAACAGTAAACTCGGAGAGAAACAATGAGTCTTCCTTCCAAACGATGGATCGAAATGGTTAGTCTCCTTTCCATAAGAAACTTGGAGCGGTTAGTCTTCAAACTTCAATGTAAGATTTTGCACGGGCCAATCTTGAACCTTGGAAAGCTTTTAACACTAGGCTGAGCTCACAAACCGAATCTTGGTTTTATACCGGGCTAACCAATAACCTGTGAGATTTTACCACCAAGATGATCTCGAACCATTGAAAGCTTTTGAACAGGCTGAACTTTCGAACCTAAATGGAGACTTGATCACACAATCCCCAAACCAAAGCTTTTCACGGGTTTACCTTTGAACCCAAACAAATAATCCCTAAATGGATGAATTGTTCAACCAAGGTAAAAACAAAACTTCCTTGATGAACTTACAAATCTACCCCTCCATAATTACAACTTCCTCACTTGTTAAATGACTTTCTCGAAAGCGTACGCCTAATGTTTTAGTTATAGAAAGTAAACAAAAAGATTTATAGAGAGTGATGAGTGATGAATGAAAACTTGCATTTTTTTATGTGAAAATGTATGGGAAGGGACCTCTATTTATAGGCTAGAGGTTGACACAAAAAACGAAAAGTTGGCAAAAATATACCCTAGGTCCTTTAAGTTATTTTATTATAACAAGGCAGTCCTTTATGTGTTTTTTCACTTCAAGTTGTTCCTTTATGTTAACTAACGTGTTCACCGTTGACCTTTTTCACAAACTCCATTCCAAAAAGGCTTATGTGGCGCTAACGACATTGATGTGTCATTTAAGGAGATGATGAAGAACATGTTGAAGATGTTGAAGATGCTAGTCTATGTCATAATGTTATTAGTTTTGATTTTGTTTAGTGTTGATATGTATTTTGGTTTAGAAGTGGTGATCATTGTTAATTTTGATGTTAGTGTCGTAAGACATGACTTTTGGTACCTTCATGTAACACTTGTCGTAAGATACGACTTTTGGTACCTTTATGTAACACTCGCTGCAATTCTATACTACTTTTGTTACAGTAAGGTCGTAATTTGTACAACAGAAAAAACTTGAAGGACCTAATTGTTACAATTTAAAAACAAATGGGACCTATTTGTAGCGAAAAAAACATAAAGGACTGGTTTGTTAAAAAATAACTTAAAGGACCCAAGGTATATTTTTGCCAGAAAGTTTTATGGTCAATAATGATGAGTCAATCGACTGGAATATTGCTCCAATCGCTTGTTAGGCATAAAATTAATCGATTAATAAGTTCAAAAAGGTAAGAACAGATATTTAGCCATTACCATTCATTAAGGCACTTTTGTAATTGATTATGGCGCATTTTTGAACTGGTCCAATCGATTGGCAAGAACAAAAACTTGGCCATATCTTTTTTGACAGTTCCTAACTTGTCTGACACGACTTCAAGGAAAATTTAGAAATGTTTTCTTAAGAAAAATAAGTTTGAAACCTTGTTTATGTGTGTGTGATTAGTCATATACTTTACGAGAAAGCACTTATGCTTTTACAGTGTATATTCACTCAGACATATTAAGGCAAACTTTCATATACTTCAAGACTTGTCAAATGCTACATTCTTGTAGGCACTTGCTTGATTTTTACTTTGAAACGAGGCTTGAGTTATAATTCACTTAGGTGTCATCATTAGAGAATCAGACTTATCAACCCTAATGCTCTGGTTACATCTTTAACCGTTATTTGGTTATCATCAAATACTTGTTGTCATTATTAAAGGCATGTTTATCTTTAATAGTTGTCATCATCAAAAGTATATTCATCTTTAATGGAAGATCCTTGATTAATAATATGCAAAACAAGGTTCCACATCTTTTACATTCATGCCTTTAAAATTCGGCACTTTACATTATTGTAAAAGAAGCATTCAAATCTTTCTTCTAGTAAAATATCAAGTTAAGATTCTAAGTGCAAAAAATTGAAAATATCTAAAAAAAATCTAATTCACCCTTCCCCCCTCTTAAGTTTCACTTTATAGTTACATAATACTCTTTGACTTGCCCTAGGTTGGACAACACCTTGGTGTAAAAGAAAGAATGTAGTTGTTACCTATACTTGATCATCTACTCTTTGAGGAAGAGAAAGTGGATCTTTGGCTACTTTAGCATTAGCTTGTCGTTGAATGACAGAGTGAGTAGCTTTGGAACTCACCATTAATGATGAATCTGTAAGGGATCTACTTGAGAGGAGGTTGAATTTAGAGAAAACAATCGAGAATGGAGATTTGTACTTCGAAAGTACTTACTATGATGAAGATTTGAACTTCTAACGGAGGAGATCTGATCTTCTAACGTGGGAGATCTGAACTTCTAAAAATGAAAATTTGATTATAAAAATTTAAAGGAATTAGGAGTCGATTCTCACATACGACACAAATGTTCCATAATGGAACCAGAGCTGATCTGTAAATAAAGAGGTGGAAATTACTACATTGGACCAGAGCTAGTCCTTTATGTTGAGTTTGTAATTCCTTGTGTCGAAGCAGTGTAGCTCGGCAGAAACAAGGATTAGTAGAATTAGCCTAACGTGTATGTGTCGAGTTGTAATAGTGTGTCGAAGTGTCGAAGCATGTTGCTTCAAACAGGATTTTGACCTAGGCCTATTTTAGTAATGTTAGCTATTTTGGAATTTTATAGTTTTGGGCTTTGGCTTGGGGTGAAAGCTAACCTAAATCTATAAATAGGGAGTAACCCTTATTTTGTAAACAACTCAGAATTCAGAACATGTAATCACTTGTAGTTGCAATATTAACAAGGTTTCCACGGTTTGTGGGCAGAGAGAAACTTTGCAGAATATTTATCTTTTTTTCCAATGTTATTTTTTCTTTCTTTCTCAACCTTCTCTTTCATTGTCATTGCATTAGTGGAAACAATCTTGAGATCAAGATTGAGTGAAATTCTCCATAGGTTGTGGTTAAATTCAAACATCTAGTATCAGAGCTCCGGTTACGATTCAAGGAAGCAAAACTGTGACGGTGATGAATCATCCAAACGGGGACTTTCCGGAGAACCTTCCGATTCTCAAGAAAGATAATTATGAGAATTGGTGCAAGCAAATTAAGGTGGTTTTGTGTAATCAAGATCTTTGGGATCTTTTGAAGGAAGGAGTAGCACCGCTTGCAGAGAACGCGACGGATCAAGAAAAGGCAGCACACAAAGAATTGAAGAAGAAAGACTATAAAGCTCTCTTTATAATCCATCAATGTGTTGATCCAGATAATTTTGAAAAGGTTAGTAATGTAGAATCGGCAAAAGAAGCTTGGGAGATTCTTGAAAAATTGTTTGGAGGTGCAGAGAAGGTAAAAGAGGTGAGGTTACAAACTCAAAAGAGAACTATGAATTGCTTCAGATGGAAGACAATGAAAGTATAACAGATTGCTTCACTAGAGTTATAAAGCTGGTGAATAAAATCAAGGTATGTGGAGAAGTGTTGACATTAAGATCAGTTGTTGCAAAGATCTTGAGGTCATTGGCTCCAAAGTTCGACCACGTGGTAGTAGCCATAGAAGAGTCGAAAGACTTGTCAGTATTGATGAAGGAATAGCTTTAAGGGACGCTTGAGTCTCATGAACAAAGGATGACTGAAAGAGCTTCAGGAAATTCGAAGAATGATATGGCTTTGCATGCACAGTCAGAATAAGAAAAGAAAAGCAAAGGAAGCTGGAATGGCAACAAAGGTAGAGGAGGCTACAACAATTCGACTGGTCAAAATCAGCACGAAGGAAACTGGTCAAATCAGAGAAAACCCTGGAACCAAGGCAACCAAAGAAGTGGTGCTCCAGGTAGAGGAAGAGATGGTGGTCAAAAACCTGACAAAAGTCACATTCAGTGTTTCAATTGTCAAAAGTATGGTCACTATTTTAGTGATTTTTCAGAAAAGAAGAAGAATCAAGAAACTGATGCAAAGCTGGCGAAACATGAAGAAGAAGAGATTTTGTTGATGGTCACAACAAGAGATGAAGAAAGATTCTAGGATCAGTGGTACTTGGACTCAGGATGCTCATCACACATGACTGGAAGGAAAGATTGGTTTGTCAACATGAAGCCCTCAATGAAGAACATGGTGAAATTTGCAAATGATAATACTCTAGCAGCAGAAGGTATTGATGATGTGCTAATTATGAGGAAAGATGGCAAGAGGTCAGTGATATCCAATGTGTAGTACATACAAGGCATGAAGAATAATTTTCTCAGTATAAGGCAGTTGGTCGAAAAGAATTACAAGGTGTCGAACAAAGACAAGATGATGAGAGTTATCGACTTAGGTGGTAGGTTGATCTTGAAGGCTCCAATGTCTCAGAATAGGACCTTCAAGATTGAACTTAATGTGATGGAGCATAAGTGCCTTGCAATTGCAGCCATCAGAGATTAATGGTTACGAAATTATCGAATTGGCCATCTCAACTGCAAAGACATCAGAGATTTGAAGAGAAGAAATATGGTTTAAGGATTACCAGAAATCGACATTCCAAGCGAAGTGTGTGAAGAATGTGTTCAGGCGAAATAGCACAAGAATAGCTTCAACAAGGATGCAGGAAGCAAGTTGAAGGCAATTCTCGAAGTCATATACTCTGATGTATGTGGTCCTATCCAGGTGGATTCGATTGGAGGTAACAGATACTTTGTCACGTTAATAGATGATTTCAGTCAAAAACTGTGGACTTACCTGATCAAGAAGAAAAGTGAAGTGATCGAGGTATTGCCAAATTTAAATCTAGGGTCCAAAGACATAGCGGTCGAAAGCTAAAGATTCTGAGGACTGGTGGTGGTGGAGAGTATGTGTCAAAAGATTTCGATGCATTATGTGAGAAAGAATGGATTGTACATGAGGTGGTGCCACCCTACACTCCACAGTAGAATAGGAATGCAGAAAGGAAGAATAGAACCATCGTGAACATGGTGAGAAGTATGTTGAAAGGCAAGCATCTACCTAAAGAATTATGGGGAGAAGTTGTGTCGACAATAACATATATCTTGAATAGATGTCCGACGAAGAAGCTAGAAGGAATCACGCCAGAAGAATGTTGGTCTGGTGTCAAGTCTATCCTAAATCATTTGAAGGTGTTTGGATCTATTGCACATAGACATGTGTCATATCAGTTGAGAAGAAAGCTTGATGACAAGTTAAGTCAGATGATCCTGATAGGATATCATTCGATTGGAGGATACAAGTTGTTTGACCTAGTGAACAAGCAAGTAATGTTCAGCAGGGACATGATCATAGATGAGCTTAAGGAATGCGATTAGGCTGAGAATGTTAAGAAGCATTTAGTGAAAATCTCATGTGAAGCACCAACTAGTGAATTCGAATGAGAAGTTCGACATAAAAAGTTAGAGGTGAAGCAGGCCCAAGCAAACCTCAACGAACAAGACACATGTCTGCAAGGTTGCAAGAATGTGAGATTACATCAGATGATGTGGTCGATGAAGAAGGTGAGCTGGTACTCTGTGTTTTCTATGCACATATCGAACCAGTCAATGAAGCTAAGGCATTGAAAGATTCGAAGTGGGTGAAAACAATGAATGAGGAGTTAGAATCCATCGAAGTCAACAACACTTGGTCATTTGTCAAATTACCTCAAGGCAAGAATGCAATTAATGTGAAATGGGTTAAGAATGTGAAAGTGAATCCTAAAGGAGAGGTAACTTGACACAAGGCGAGACTTGTAGAGAAAGGATTTCTACAGAAGGAAGGAATCGACTTCGACGAAGTTTTTGCACCTGTTGTTAGGATTGAAACAATCAGGTTGGTTGTTGGTCTAGCAAACATGAACAATTGGCACACATGTTAGATGGATGTGAAATGTGCATTCCTGAATGGCCCCTTAGACGAAGAAGTTTATGTTACACAACCAGTTGGGTTTGTGAAACAAAACGAAGAAAGAAAGATGTATAGGTTGCATAAAGCGGTGTATGGACTTAAGCAAGCTCCAAGAGATTGGAATAAGAAGATCGACAACTTTCTAAGGGAGAAGGAATTTTTGAAGTGCAAAACTGAGCATGGAGTATATGTAAGAAGAAACAATAGTGAATTGCTTATACTATGTCTCTATGTCAATGACCTGTTGATAACAGAAAGTTGCAAGAAGGAGATCGAAGATTTAAAACATGACCTAAGTGAGGAGTTTGAAATGTCAGACTTGGGAAATCTCTCTTATTTCCTTGGCATCGAATTCTACAAGACTGGTAGAGGTTTGATGATGCACCAAAAAAGATATACAGGCGAAATGCTCAAGAGATTTGAGATGCAAGATTACAACCCAACTTCGACTCCAGCTGAGCCCAAGCTGTAACTGTCGAAAGATTCAGATGAAGATGATGTCGACCCAACCCAATATAGAAGACTTATTGGGTCATTAAGATACATTTGTCACACAAGGCCTGACTTAGCATACAGTGTGGGTATGGTAAGTATATTCATGCAGAAGCCAAAGGTATCAAGCAACGACGAAGAGGATACTGAGGTATATGAAAGGAACTCTCGACTACGACATTTTTTTCCTGCAGCTGATGAAAGAAAAGAATGCAAATTAGTGGGATACACCGACTCAAGTTGGTGTAGTGATGTTGAGGGTTGAAAATCTACAACTGGATATGTGTTTGTGTTAGGTGGTGCATTAGTTGCTTGGAGTTCGAGAAAGGAGTCAGTAGTGGCATTGTCGTCATGTGAAGCAGAATACATGTTGCTTCTCTTTGTGCATGTCAAGCAACATGGATGGTGAACCTGGTCGAAGAGATTACAGGGAAGAGTCATGGAGCAATTACCATGAAGATCGACAACATGTCAACTATCAACCTGGCGAAGAATCCGATAGCACATAGTCGAAGCAAGCACATCGAAATGAGGTTCCATTATCTTCGAGACCAGATAGCAGAAGGGAAAATGAACTTGGAACACTGCAGAACTGAGAATCATATTGCAGACATCATGACGAAGGGATTGCAGATCGAAGTTTTCAGAAGACTGAGAGTCATGATGAATGTAGATAGCTTAGATACAATGAATTAGGTGGTGTGTTGAGTTTGTAATTCCTTGTGTCGAACTAGTGTAGCTCGACAGAAACAAGGATTAGTCGAATTAGCCTAATGTGTATGTGCTGAGTTATAATAGTGTGTCAAAGTGTTGAAACAGGTTGCTTCACACAGGATTTCGACTTAGGCCTACTTTAATAATGTTAGCTATTTTGGGCTTTTATAGTTTTGGGTTTTGGCTTGGGGTGCAAGCTAACCTAAATCTATAAATAGGGAGTAGCTCTTATTTTGTAAACAACTCAGAATTCAGAACTTGTAATCACTTGCAGTTGGAATATTAACAAGGTTTTCACAGTTTGTGCGCAGAGAGAAACTTTACGGAATATTCATCTTCTTCTTCAACGTTATTTTTTCTTTCTTTCTCAACCCTTTCTTTCATTGTCATTGTGTGAGTAGAAACAATCTTGAGATTAAGATTAAATAAAAATTTTCAGAAGTTGTGGTTGAATTCCAAAACTTTGTCTTTTGATCTTATGAATAGCCCATAACACTTACAAAGCTAAGTTTTCATTTTTAACAACAAATGAACAAGTCATTCTCTCCCTTTGATTAAGGTTCGTTTAATTTCATTCATTTATGTTTAAAAAAATACCCAATCACTTATTAAATTATAATGCTTTTTTTACCATTCCATCGAACCACACGTTTTTTATTGATTAAGAAAAAATTTGTTCTCGATTGTTTTTCTTTTAAATTAAGACATTTCTTTTATAAAAACGAATATGAATAGTTCAAAACTAAGAAGAGCCAATCCCGCGACAAAAATACATTACTAATTCTTTAGATGCATTATTATTGTTGCCAAAAGAATTGTAAATAATTTAGTATCCCTAAATTGTGGCTTTACATAGATTGTCATTTTCATACATTACTATTTATATACTTTGTTAATTTTTTTAATATTTTGTTTATAGAATGACGTATATTCTTTGGCACTATTATAAACAATATACAAATTTTTTAGTTTATTATATAATAGATATATCTGATATATAATAATAATCAGATACATTATTTATTCAATAAATTTAAAAAAAATGTATTGTCTATAATAGTGACTGAAAGGTGTATACTATGGTCCACAGCACACATCCCCAAAATTTAACCTATAAGAATAGTGCATTTTGAACGGCAATCTTACATAAACTATTAACCCACCATCATATTTATTGATTGACGGTAGGCAAATTTTCAATATATATTTTTATTCCTATGTGATACTATAAAGTATCGCATAATAATAAAGAGGCCGCGTGCTAGGTTTATTTATATAATAATGTCGTATAAGGTTGGAATTAATGATGATAAAGAGCAGCGCGGTTTACCAACTAGATGTTGAAAAATACTCATCATCATTACAAATGTATATCATACATGTTAATATTAAAAAGTAATCCATATATAATCCCTTTTGTTATTTATCTTATAAATATTAGTATTAAAAGATATATCCAAATAAATCTATAATCCTTTTGTATGTATCTATAATCTCCTAATTCGTTTCATGGAAACTGGATAAAACTGGAAAGGAAAAAAAAGGAATAAAAGAAATAATAAGAGATTGTGTTCTAATATGTTTTAAAACCTAAGTGAGAAAAAAAGAGCAAATCTTGCATGGTCACAAGACCAAATATATTGTGCTTAGGCATACACACAAGATTACAAAATTACAAACATCAATATAATTTGTAAAAAATGATCAATTTCATGTGTGTTAAATTTGGTTTTGTGACCATGCAAAACTGTTCGAAAAAAAGTTTTCCTATTGTAAATTTTTTGGTGAGTGGTACGACGGTGGCGATTGTAAGGCGATAGGGGTACGGAGTTGTGTTTTGGGACAAATTTTGATATTTATGTTAAAGTTGTTTGGATCTAAAAACTCAAAAGTTAGTTTAAAGAGTGAGATTGTCCTCGCATATTTATAAATCAATAGTCCTAGAATCTAAGTAATGTGGAACTTCAAACAAACTCCAACAACACAAATACTAACTTCAATTCCCACCCTCACACCTAGTATGGCTCCGAATCAAATGCCCATATTGTAGTCTTTAACCCGGCTCTAATACAATGTTAAATATGCTTGGATCTCATCCATCAAATGTTAGCTGAAATGGTGAAGTTTTCCTTACATATATGTATAATTAACAACTCAGGAACCTAAGCAATGTGAGAGTTCAAACAAACTCCAACAACACAATTACATATTCAACACTCACCCTCACGCCTGATGTGGAACTGAGTCAAATGCTCATGTTGCAATCTTTAACTCAGCTCTGATACCATGATAAATATGCTTGGATCTCAACCCAAAAGTTAGCTCAAAGTGGTATCGAGAGCTCTGATTGACTTGTTTTGTGCATATTAAATGGAGAAAAATCAAGAGTCAAATATGATTAAACTCAACTCTACTAATTATACACTCTAGAAGATTCTCATGGAAGATATATTATACAACAAAGATTTGTATGAACCTATTGAGCGGTGTAATGCCCCGATTTGTTTACTTGTATTTATTTATTTCATTTATGTGAATTTTGTGAAATGTGTGAATTTATTGTATTTTATCTGCTGATTGAGTTAATTGGTTAATTTCCCTAATAGGTAAAATATTTGCAATAAATTATAATTTCTTTTCAACTTTTATTTCCCGAAATATATTTCATCGTTGTTTATGTTTTATCGCATTTTGAGAGCGTTTGGGAGATATTTGAGCGAAAGGGCAAAATGGTCATTTTGGAGAGGTTAGATATTTTTTTAGAAATAGATATTTTTATATAAGTAGAAATAGAGGGGAAAGAAAAAGAGAAAAGAAGAGAAAGAGAAAGGAAGGGAAAGAAGAGGAGAGAAAGAGAGGAGAAGAGGAAATCTTCATTACTCCGTTTCAAGCGCGATTAATCGGATAAGGGTGCGAAACTCGATTATCTTATCATTGTGTATGTATGTGTGTATGTTTTCTTGGATTGTGTGGATTGTTTTCATATAGTTTACATTTAGGTTGAAATGATGAAAATGAGTAGAAATCGATGTTTTCACGGTTGGAATGCGGAATAAGTTGTGTAGTATAGTCGGGTGAGGATAGGAATTAATCGGGAATGGTTGTTTGTGTGTTTTCGAGTGGTTTTGATCGAGTTTGGAGTTGGGATAAATTGATAAAATTATGTTTCAAAATATTTAAAAAATGGAAAATGTGTTGGATGGCTTTTTAATGGTGAAAATGTTGTAGTATGTTGAATTATGAGATCGAGGTTTTTTACGGAATCGAAATCGGAGGTCCGGAAGACATTTAACGGTCGAAAACTGAGTTTTTAGCAAAATCTGTGCAGTATGCGCCGACCCCCCAGGATTATGCGTCGACTCACTGCAACTATGCGTCGACTCATTGCAATTACGCGTCGACTCATGGTCGTTGTGCGCTGACCTGAGCGTTACAGAATTTTTCCAAAATGTCAGATTTTGTTTTCTTCATAACTTTCAAACCGTAAGTTCGTTTTGGCCGCCGTTTGAAGCGTTGGAAAGCTAATGAGATGTTCTTTCTTATAAAAATGGTTTTGATACTAGTGGCCGATTTAATTGTGTTGGGAATTTGGAAACGTGTCGTTTTTTCGACTTTTACCGTCGTAATTGTGTGCGATTGATGTGTTATCATGCGATATGCTTTTGATATATAACGTATAGCTTGTGTGCTGTTATATGATGTGAATGCATGTGATGAGATGTTGTGATGAGGGTTTGTGACCTTATGGCAAATAAATGAATTGTTTTGGGTTTGATTGCAATGCATGATTATTGATGTTGAGATGATTCACATGGTTATATATGTATATGCATTTGATTGTCATGAGTCATTGGTATGCCATGCAACATGAATATGCACCATGTGATGTCGTATGCCCTTGTGGGGTGTGAGCAACAAAATGATTCCAGAGGGAATCTGCTGTAACGGTTGTGTGCCTTATACAAAGAGGACCTAAAGCGACGTTATAGACGATCGTGTGCCTTATACAAAGAGGACCTAAAGCGATCGGGTCGTGTGCCTTATACAAAGAGGACCTAAAGCGACGGGGAACATCGTTTTCCTGACGGGGAGTTACACTAAGTAACAAGCGATGATTCCAATAATTCCTGAGTGAACTAATGATGATGAGAATGATGGATGGAATGGTACCGCATTGCATAGAGTCGTTGTGTCGGTCTCTGTGCATTTGCATAAATCATGAATGGATTGATTATGTGTGGGAAATTGTGAATGAATTGATTATGTGTGGGAAATTGTGAATGGATTGATTATGTGTGGGAAATTGTGAATGGGATTGATGAGTTGATATACATTGGTGATAAATGTATTGAGCATGATTGATATACCTTTGTGATGGATGCGTGAATTATGAATTGTTTTGTTTTGTATTTGAATTATGGTATACGTTGTGGTGAGAATGTTTTTGCATGCGTATTTCATGTTATTACATAATTGTATGCAATTATATTATAATTGTGTTTCTCACCCTTCTGCTGGAATATGCTTTTTATGGCATAATGCAGATTAGCCGCTGTGGAGGTAAGTGGAAGAGTTAGATCTTCATTTTGCTTAGATCTTAGGTGTCTGTTCTGATACGTAACACGGGAGTCGGGGGAACGCTTTTGTTATTTATGTTTATATATGTGAACGTATATATTTTGATAACTCGTATGTATATTTTGATGTTATGAAACAACTTATTTTGTAAAACGAGTCAATTATGGATCGTTCCGCTTTATTCCATAATTGAACTTTCCTTTTGTTGGAAAAAGTTTCCTGTTATTATTTATTCCATTTTGTGTTATGTATCAAAGTTATGAGCAGGTGGATTATGTTTTTCTCAAATGTTGCATCCTTAGTTCTGTCAAAAAGAATTTTTTTTATTCATTTACTCTGATTTAATTATGTATTATTTATCCGCGATGGAAATTGGGGTGTTACAAGCGGGAATAGGTAAATCAAGTAATAAGTTTGATATCGAATGGAAGAATATGAACCGGGAGGCAGTTAATATAATTAGACAATGGTTAGACTTGAGTGTATATCCATATGTTGAAGTCGAAAGTGATGCACACAAAATAAGGAATAAATTAAAAGAATTGTATGAGCGCAAGAGCATGCAAAATAGAGCATGTTTAATCAGGAAGCTGGTTAATATAAATACAAGGATGGTGACTCAATGGCAGAGCATATGAGTGAGTTTCAGAATGTTGTGAATCAGTTAGCAGCTACGAATATTAAGTTGGATGATGAATTGCAAGCCTTATTATTGCTTAGTTCATTGGCTAATAAATGAAAAGTTCTTATTGTGACACTTACTAATTCAACTCCGAATGGGAAATTGGTAGTGTCAACGGTTAAAGATAACATGCTTAATAAAGAAGCTAGAAGAAAGGAGTTTGATTTGATTGTTACTCCTAATCAGTCTAAAGCTCTACTTACCAAGTCAAAGGGGAGAACAAAAATCATAAATTTTCATAGGCGTGACAAATTTGAGTGTCGCGGCAAATCAAGAATCAAGTCAAGAACTAGAAAAGAAATTATATGCTACAATTGTGGTAAGATGGGATGTATAAAATTGAATTGCAGGTTTCTCAAAAGAGAATATTCAAGGGAAAAAGATGAAGCTAATGAGAAGAAAAATGATAAAGACATGACAACAATTGAATGTGATAGTGATATGTACATCGTTTATAATAATAATTCCATAAATTGTGCATGCCAAGATTCAACTTAGATTATTGATTCAGGTGCCTTGTATCATGTTAATCCTAGGCGTGATTTCTTCTTATTTTATACTATTAATGATTTTGGAACGGTAAAAATGGGAGATGATGGAGTTTGTGAAATTGTTGGTATGGAAGATGTTTGGGTTAAAATTGGTGTTGGATGCAAGCTTAAATAAAAGACTATGAGGCATGTTCTTAATATTTCTGTCAACTTGATTTTAGTTCAAGCCTTGGATATTGAAGGTTATCACACTTACATTAGTAGTGGTGGAAAACGTAAGATCACTAAAGGGTCACTAGTGATAGCAAAGGAGCAAAGTCCACAAGTATTTACAATGTGCCCATAAAGCTATTGTAGCGCGATTTTTGTGGTTTCGAATCACTATCGCTTGGTACTACAGTTCGATTCATTTTTTATCATGTTGAGCTGATTAAGGAAGGGAAATATATGTCTCCAATTAACCCTGCTTGCATACTGAGATTAAATAGTCAAAACTGTTGGTTTACAGATGCTATCAAAAGGGGGGGTCTTTTTTTAGTTATTTGCTTAAAAGAACGGAGTGTCTTGACTGTACAGGAGGCTTTCGGTTAGGATACTAGACCTGATTTTCTTTGATTGATGTATAGACGTACTGGACTTTGGGTTTTTGATTAGTATGCTCGCTAAGATTTTGCAATCTTATGCCTACGTATTCCCGTTTGACGAAACAGGGAAATCAGAGCGATCGTAGTTCCTCCTATTCTACGAGAGGAAAAAGTTGTTTTGGTGTCTTGTTCAAAGCCCAAGACATGAAGCTAAAGGTGGTTTGTATCTTGTTCAAAGCCCAAGATGTGAAGCTAAAGGTTTGATTGAGAGAGAATTTGTCATCTCTAAAGAGGAATTGTTGATGTTTGTATGCTGTGAGCAAGGCACAAATTTGATGCTAAAAGGTTGATTGACTCAACCGGGGATTTCTTTATACAAAGCCTAAGAGGAGGCTAGAAGTTTGAATTTTTCGGGGAAAATGTTTTTTCTGTCTTGTACAAAGCCCAAGATTTAGGCTAAAAGAGATTTTGACTCCGCTGGGGAGAATGTATCTTGTATAAAGCCCAAGATGGAGGCTGAAAGGGTTTATACTCAACAAGAGAGTGTTTTTTCTATCTCGTACAAAGCCCGAGATTGAGGCTAGAAATGGATTGACTCAACAAGAGAGTCTTTTATACTCAACAAGAGAGTGTTTTTATATGTCTTGTACAAAGCCCAAGACGGAGGCTAAAGGTGGTTGACTCAACAAGAGGGTCTGAAAAGGTTAGCTCCGCTTGGGAGAATCATTTGTACAAAGCCCAAGAGGAGGCTGACTTACTGCTGAGGATTATTAAGATCCTGAAGTGGGTCCAAGTGTGGGGAATTCTCATGAGAGAGACCGGGTTTCTGCGGGAGATTGATCTGGAGTGATCGGTATTTTTCCTATTGTTTGAAAGGAACTTGAGAATGTCTTTGAGACTCAAGAGGTTTAGACTATCCAAGTCTAGAGTTTTATCTTTTGTACAATGCCCAAGAGGAGGCGTGGGCATTAAGGGATGAGTATCAACCCTACAACGGCCGGAGTTTTGACGCTGGAAAGACTGCTCTAGCAAAGGATGACTTAGTTCTGTCTTATACCTTAAAGAGGTTGTCAGGGTCCTTGTATTAAGCGCAAGAGAAGGCATGCGAACTTCTAAGAAGCCGAAGGGTCCTTGTACAACACCCAAGAGGAGGCGGGGATGCTTTTAGGAAGCCTATGGGTCCCCAAACCAAGAGAAGTTCAAGAAATGCAATTCACAGAGAAGAGATCATTCTAGGAAAGTTCGAGAATTTAGAAGAAACTCAAGAGATGCCATTCACGGAGAAAAGATCATCTCTAGGGAGTTAGAGTTTCTTTGACAATTTCTAAGGGTGACAGTCTGAGAAAAAGTTCACCGAGAATACTGCCTTTCTCTTTGTTCCATATTGTTTAACCCCAAGAGAAGGGAAGACTGTATCTGGAAATCCTATGGGGATCTAGTTTTGTTTGTATTTAAGAGTGACCAACAAGGCTTTACCTAGTACTAGACGTAGTTGCCGGGGAAAACTCTAAATAACTATACTAGTATTAAACAGTGGATATCTGACAAGGATATAAAAGGATGTGAAAGAAGACTTACAGTGAAGCAGCCCCACAATACAGTTATATACATATGAAAGCGGTAAATGAAAGCGGATAAACACTTACCCGTTGTAGAGCTTCCATGTTGTTTTGTTAGTTGTTCAACAAATAAAGTTTTGAGAACAACATATATTTGAATTCAAAATCAAAGGAGAAGGTGCTTTGAAAAGATTGTTGGGGCTTACAGCTCAAGGAGATGCCCAAGTTTTAACGATGATCGCACCGTTGTTTTTGAAAATACAGTGGGATTTATACAATGACAGAGGCCCAAAAAGTGGTGTATTTACAAAGGGGATGGGTCTTACACTCTAATAGAGGCCCAAAAAGTTTTTAAATAAAAGATATGGGACTTACAACACGAGGGTAGGCCCAGATGATTTGATTTTTGAACTGGCGATTGCGCCGAGATTTTTCTTTTAATGCAGAGGGACTTATACAATATCTGAGGCCCAAAATTGTTTTGGTTAAAAGGGGATTGGGTCTTACACTCTATTAGAGGCCCATGAGTGATTTTAAGAGAAAAAAATGGGGCTTACAACTCAAGGAGAGGCCCAAATGATTTTATTTTAAACTGGCGATCGCGCCGAGATTTTTGAAAACACCGTGGGTCTTATACAATGACTGAGGCCCAAACTATTTTGGTTTCAAATAAGGATTGGGTTTTACAATCTATTAGAGGCCCATGAGTGTTTGAAAATGATTTATGAAGGTGGAATCAATCAAAACCCTAATTTCATCATTTTTAAAAGTGAATTCTTAAAGAAAATCAATAAAAAATGATAAAACACCAAATAAGCTTGAATAAACAACTTATGATTTTTGGTTAAGGTTTGAAAAATGAGGTTTTAACCACAGGATGAATTAAAAATTATTTGGTTTTTATTTTTCAAGATGAATATTCACTTTTAAAATGTTTTAAAATAATTAAAAATGAATTTATTCATAAAATACCAACTATGTTAAATAAATAATATAAATTTGATTTTTGTATGGAATAAAATATTTCAACATTTTTGTGATTTTTTGCAAAAAGAATCAATAAAAAATAATTAAAATTGAGGGAGTTATTAATTTTTCAAATCATTAAAAATAATAAGAAAAATAATAAAAAAATGAAAAAAAAAACATTAAAAAGGGGTCTGGGGGAGGGGGGATTCGAACCCCAGACCTCTTGTGTGCAATGCGCGCCTCCTACTACTGGGGCGGTGATACATCCGTGTATCAAAGCCCACCCACAAATATACAAGGTTTGCCTCATGGTACAGGCATGAATCACATGATGAATTGGTCCAAATACAACATATATAACATGTATGAGATGTGTATGATCAGTGGACTTCAAAGCAATGCATATTTCAAAGAGTTCAAGTTGGGATGCTTACCTCTTTAGGAGCTTTTTGGGCAATCTGTCAAGTGCTTTGTTCCAGAAACAATTTGATGCTTTGGACACCCTCAAATGATCTCTTAGAAGCTTTTAGGATGATTGGAAACAGTTGGAAACCTCAGGATTGAAAACTGGCCTTTTCTTGCAAAAGGGGAAAAATTGGCCAAAATAACAACTCTCTCAAATGGTGTTCCAGATGTGGGGAACCATTTGGGATAGTTCAAGGATGATATTTGGAGTGTGTTTGAGGCTTTATCTGGTTGCGAAAGTGGCTGAATCAAGACATGGCTTGAAAAGTGCAAAAAAAATCCTATTTTGAGGTTTTGAGAAGGGACTTTGAGGTTTTGGTGTTACAGGTCACTTGTGAGAGTTTGGACAACTTAGATATGACATATTGGATGTGTTTGGATCATGAGCTGTGTTGGAATTGCTCTCTAACTCAAAAACTCAGAGTTACCTTGCTAAAGAAGGCATTTTTGCCTAGAGAAATAGATTTTGAGGAAAACAAGTGTTGTAGTGCTTTGGTGTACTCAAACTGAGCACAAATGAGCTCTATTTATAATAGAGCAAGTTTGTTTTGCAAGAAATAGTGAATGGAGGCTGCTGCAGACCTTTGGCCAATTGGATCATTTAGGAATCTCAAGTCTCCTTTAGCCATTGACTAGAGGTTAGGGCACAGGCCTTTGGTCCCCTAGTTCAGAGATCATCCTTGAATCATTCAGTTGGAAATGGCTCAGTTCATGCCACCTTGGTGCATCCATTGAATGCTCCAAAACAAAATTGGAGTCTTGTCCCCTCTTTAGGGTTTTTTTAGGTTTGGCATGCTATTTTTAGTTCCAAAGACTTGGGAGGCTTATGGATCAGTGTTTGTCCCTCCTTGGTCTCTCCCTGAGGTGTTCAGATGGATAAACTTGTTTGTCATTTGCACAAATTACTCAAATCAAGGAAAATGCACAAATATGCCTTGTTATGACAGTTGCAGCAATGCATATTGCCACTGTCATAACTCTTAGCTCAGATGGGATTTGATGGGGTTCTTGGCCATTTTGGAAAGCTCTCATATGATACAACACATGTATGATCATAGTTTATCTTGACACTTTTTGGATCCAAGTGAAAAATGCCCCTACATTTTGAAAAAAGTGAAACAGATTCTGACTTAGTGAAAATTTCACTAAGTGTTGGAAAAAGTGACATTTCATGTTTTCAGCCATTTTGATCCAACCATAACTCAAAATCCATGATGAATTAGAGTGAGGTGTAGTTGACACTTTTAAAGTATGCCATGAGAGCTACAAATCCATCTTTAGATAAGCCAAAATGGTTGCTTGGATCACAAGTTATGATCATTGGAAGTTGGTATCCTAGCCACTTTGTTCCATAACTTAGAAAATTTCTAAGTTTTTTATGGTTACCCCTTTTGCAAGTTATCCCACTTTTCTTGATTTTTCTTGATGAATGATGATTCTAATCACACATTAACATCATTTTAGGGTTAGGGAACCATAATTGATCAAAAAATCAAAAAGTCAAACTTTGACTTTTGGGCGTAGTTGACTTTTTATCAGATGAATTCTAAACTGTACGATCCTCTATGAAATCAAATACTTGACCTAAATCAAACTTGATGGATTGATTTAATATGTGTTATAGGATGTATTGAATCATGTCCTAAGGTTTGGGAGCATATTTCGATCAAAAGTCAAAGGCACAGTTGACTTTTTCCGCGAAACCCTAACCGTGGTTCTGATGAACTTGAAACTTGTGAATCAAGCTTCTTGGATCAATCCATTATTGAAAATGGATCAATTTAGTATATTAGGGACCCTCAAACCATGTCTTGAGGTCTTGGCTCGTGTTTTGTTCTAAAAGTCAACTTAGGGGTGAATTAGGTCAAGAAACCCTAATTCCTGATTTTTGGTGAATGCATCCCCTGAGGCTAAATTGACTTGATGATTGGGTCCATGAGGTCCCTTGTAGTATCTTGGGTTATGATTTGAAGCATTGGCTCATGCCTAGAGGAAAATTTCCATCTAGAGGCCCTGGTCGACCAAAACCCTAATTTGGTGACACTGGCGATCTCGAGGCTTAATCCACTTGGAATGTTGCAACCTTGTGCTTGATCCTTGATGTGGGAGTCCTCTTGATCCATTGTGGATGTTTGAGAGGTTTAGACAAGTTGAAGACCGTGTCATTCCTTGATTGATCCTTTGTCTAATAGCTCTGAGGGGGCTTGAAACCCTAAGTTTGATTGTAGTGGATGCTCACCCATCTTTGGGGAGACTAATGAATATGAAATTCATCCATATTGTGATGATGATTTGCACAATGATGGTGAATCTTAGTGGTCAAAATTTGGGGTATGACAGATGCCCCTATTTAATCTTCTTGGACCCTAAGGTGTGAATGGCGAAGGTATTCAGGCATTCGGGGTGCAAGAGGATTAAATATCGGAATACCCGAAGTTTTAATGGTGGTTATGAACGGAAATATACTCATACATCTTCTTTTGCTAAGCGTTGATACTTAGAAAAGGTAAAACTTCCCCTCGATTCTGGTTTCCTACCAAGGAACTGGTCTAGGTTTCTGAAATAAACTTCCCCTCGATCCTGGTCTTCTGCCAAGGAACTAGTCTCAGTTTCTGATGCAAACTTCCCCTCGATCCTGGTTTCCTACCAAGGAACTGGTCTTAGTTTCTGATATAAACTTCCCCTCGATCCTGGTTTCCTACCAAGTAATTGGTCTCAGTTTCTGAAATAAACCTCCCCTCGATCCTAGTTTCCTACCAAGGAACTGGCCTCAGTTTCTGATGTAAACTTCCCCTCGCTCCCGGTTTCTTACCAAGGAACTAGTCTCAGTTTCTTTTGTCAATAAACTTTCTTGACAAGGGACGCTATTCCTAGCGGTTTTCCTCAAACTTCTCGTCGAATTTTCCTGGGGAGATGCCATTTGATGGAAAATTTTTTGATTGTAGAGGTGCACAAACTTCTCTATTTTGGAGACGCCATTTGTCGACTCTACTGGGGAAAATGAGTCTCTTGAGAGACTGCTTTCTGCTTGGGGATATTACATCATACTTTTCCTCGAGACCTTCTCGAAGAAATGCCATGTGATGTAATCCAATCCTGAGGTCCTGATGACCTTTTTTGTCAGTGAATTTTCTGAAGGAGAACTGCTGTATTGCCGAATCTTTGATTAAGAGGCTTTCTCTGGGGTTTTCCTTAATCCGGGAAAGCGAAGACATCATCTTCAATGGTGAAGAGTGACGTTTATTGAAAGCTCTCTGGCTTTCAGAGGTTCAAGTTATCAAAGTGGTCGAAGACCGTCTCTACTAGAGAGAGATTGCTTAGATGATCTACCTCCTGACGAGGAAAGAACTGACAACTCGATTGAGAGGACTTTTATCACTAGGGGATAAGACCGACTAGAGTGATAGTGATGCAATATAAATATGAATGAATCAATAATGCATGATGTATGTATGTTTATGCTGACAAAATTGACGCGACATACAAACTAGTAGATGAACACGACTGGATACTCGGCCACTGCGGGGGATGAAGAGGTACCACTGGGTTTAAAATAGCAATTATGCCTTGCTTAGGAGAGAGGCGGTTCCTGCGAGTAACAACTGTTGGTCGGGCTTAGGAGATAAGAACTCTGTCGGGGATATCAGATGGAATATTCGCATTTGATATTGTTGATCCTTCATTCAGGCATACTGGTTTAGAAGGAGTACTTTGATTCTGCACTTTGAAGCTCGATTACTTCTGGAGAAGCGATCAGTGTTATTTCGATGTTCAACAGTCAAAAGAAAATGCCATCTTTATTTTAAAAGCAGAAAAAGTTTGACAAGTAAATTCATTTTTTGTTTTATTTCAAGAATCGTTGATCATGTTAAAATGTCGTTC
The DNA here is from genome assembly GCA_022829125.1 of Lathyrus tuberosus. Lineage (NCBI taxonomy): Eukaryota > Viridiplantae > Streptophyta > Magnoliopsida > Fabales > Fabaceae > Lathyrus > Lathyrus tuberosus. The sequence goes on along the minus strand of JALAZF010000416.1, from coordinate 3,179,863 downwards.
TGTAAAGCTAAACGCGTGATGCCATGGAGCATTTACAAAGTTATAAAATGGTAATTTATGGGGAAAGGGCTACATTAAACATAACGACCACTATCCTTCTACCAACTTTGAATTTTGGACATCCTGAGCTTCTGTCGAAGACAACCTTGACTGGAGTTTTCTCTGATGGATGGCATTACTGCTGCCGGGGGATTTGCCCCTTTGTTGGACATCGTTACTTGCCATTATCCCTAATTTTTGCCTGGATTGTACTGTGATGTTTCCAATCCACTGGGATGATTTTTTATTATGTCTCTAATTTTTGCCTGGACCGCCCTTTCGGGTTTTCAATCCACCGAGACGTTTTTTATTTATTTATTTAGGCGAAGTATTTCTTGACTACGTCAACATTTGTGGGGTAGGCAATTCCTCTCCATCCATGGTTGCAAGTCTCAAGGCGCCGCCTGAGAAGGCTTTCTTGACCATATAGGGGCCATCGTAATTCGGAGTCCACTTGCCCCGAGAATCAGTGAGAAATAATTGTATCTTCTTGAGCACAAGGTCTCCTTTCCTGAAGACACGAGGTCAGACCTTTTTGTCAGACGCTCTCTTCATCCTTTGCTGATACAACTGACCATGGCATAGAGCCGTTATCCGTTTTTCTTCGATCAGATTCAGTTCATCATGTCGACTTTGACACCATTCATCCTCTGTTACCTTAGCTTCTATCAATACCCTGATTGATGGGATCTCTAATTCTATGGGGAGCACTGCTTCCATGCCATATACTAGAGAGAAAGGGGTTGCCCCTGTTGAAGTGCGGACGAATGTGTGATAAACGTGAAGAGCAAAGGGTAGCATCTCGTGCCAGTCTTTATAGGTTACAACCATCTTTTGAATGATCTTCTTGATGTTCTTGTTAGTCGCTTCTACCGCTCCGTTCATCTTAGGTCGGTAGGGAGATGAGTTATGGTGTTCGATCTTGAACTCAGAGCACAACTCTTTCATCATCTTGTTGATCAAGTTGGATCCATTATTGGTAATGATCTGGCTTGGAACACCATAACGGCAGATGAGATTGTTTTTGATAAATCGGGCCAACACTTGTCGGGTTACATTAGCGTATGATGCTGCTTCGACCCACTTGGTGAAGTAATTAATGGCCACCAGGATGAACCGATGTCCGTTCGAAGCCTTAGGTTCAATCATGCCAATCATGTCGATTCCCCATTTGGAAAAAGGCCATGGGGAAGAGAGAATTTTGAGATGCGTTGGCGGTACATGGATTTTGTCTGAGTATATCTGACACTTGTAACACCTCCTAATGTACTTGTAGCAATCAGATTCCACGGTAAACCAATAGTACCCTGCTCTTAGAATTTTTCTCTCCATTGTGTGTCTGTTGGCATGAGTGCTAAAGGATCCTTCGTGAATTTCTTTTATCAGCATGTTTGCTTCTGGTCTGTCTACGCATTAGAGCAAGACCATGTCAAAATTTCTCTTATAAAGTGTATCACTGCTCAGGAAGAAACTGCCTGCTAGCCTTCTGAGGGTTTTCCTGTCTTTTCTGGATGCCCCAGGTGGATACTCTTGTTTCTGAAGGAAGCATTTGATATCATGATACCAAGGTTTATCGTCTATGACTGCTTCAATCGTGAAGATGTAAGCGGGCCGTTCAGGGCACATTATGTCAATCTTAGGTATATCATTCCATTGACCTACACTAATCATGTAAGAGAGAGTGGCTAATGCATCAGCCATATGATTCTCTTCACGAAGGATGTGATGAAACTCGATTCTGTTGAAGAATGGTAACAACCTTCTCGCATAGTCTTTGTAAGGAATTTGTCCTGATTGGTATGTGTTCCCATCTCATTTAATCTGATTAATAACTAGGGCTAACTCGCCATATACATCCAAGTTCTTGATCCTTAAGTCAATCGCTTCTTCGAGACCCATGATACAAGCTTCGTATTCAGCCTCATTATTTGTACACTTGAATGTTAGTCGGGCAGTGAAAGGAATGTGGGTAACCTGAGGTTTTATAATGATTGCCCCAATTCCGTTTCCATAATAATTAACAACTCCGTCAAAGATTAGTCCCCATTGGGAACCTGGTTCTGGCCCTTCACTGGGTAGCGGTTCATCGCAATCTTTCATTTTCAAGTACATGAAATCTTCGTCTGGGAAGTCAAATCCAACTGATTCTCGATCATCAATCGGTTGATGAGCCAAATGATCGGCTAAAATACTCACTTTGACGGATTTCTGAGCATGGTACTCGATGTCGTATTCTGATAACAACATCTGCCAACGGGCTATCCTTCCCGTGAGAGCAGGATTTTCGAAGACATACTTGATCGAATCCATTTCGAAGATTAACCAAGTAGTGTGACGAATCATATACTGGTGAAGACGTTTGGCTGCCCAAGCCAGAGCACAACAAGTTTTCTCAAGCATAGTGTACCGAGTTTCACACTCAATGAATTTCTTGCTCAAATAGTAGATGGCAGACTCTTTCCTTTTTGTTTCATCTTGTTGGCCAAGTACACAACCCATCGAGTCTTTCAAGACTGTTAAGTAAATGATCAGTGGTCTCCCTTCCACTGGAGGTGATAGAATCGGTGGGTTCAACAGGTATTCTTTGATACTGTCGAAGGCGGTTTGGCAGTCTTCTGTCCAAACGCAGTCCTGATTCTTCTTGAGTAATTTGAAGATCGACGCGCACGTCACGGTCATGAGGAATATAAATCTAGAGATGTAGTTTAAACGTCCCAGGAATCCCCTGACTTGTTTTTAAGTCTTTGGAGAAGGCATTTCTTGAATGGACTTGACTTTGTCAGGATCAACCTTAATTCCTTTCTGGCTGACGATGAACCCTAAGAGTTTCCCTGAACGGACACCGAAGGTGCACTTGTTGGGATTCAAGCAGAGTTTATACTTTCTCAACCGCTCGAACAGTTTTGACAGGTGGGTCACATGTTCCTCCTCTGTTTTAGATTTGGCAATCATATCATCGACATATACCTCAATTTCTTTGTGTATCATGTCGTGGAACAGAGTAGTCATGGCCCGTTGATTGGTTGCCCCGGCCTTCTTCAAACCAAAAGGCGTAACAAAAGGTGCCCCATGGGGTAATGAAGGAAGTTTTCTTCATATCTTTCGGTGCCATTTTGATTTGGTTATAGCCCGAGAATCCATCCATGAAGGAGAATACTTTGAACTTCGTTGTACTGTCAACCAGCATGTCAATGTGTGGTAAAGGAAAGTCGTCCTTTGGACTTGCTTTGTTTAGATCTCTGTAATCCACACACATTCTGACCTTTCTGTCCTTTTTTGGAACTGGTACTATGTTGGCTAACCATTGAGGATATTCTGATGTAGCGAGGAAACTCGCGTCAATCTGTTTCTTTACTTCCTCTTTGATTTTGATGGCCATGTCTGGATGAGTCCGTCTCAACCTTTATTTTACCGGCGGACATTCTGATCTTAACGGTAAATAATGTTCCACGATGCTGGTATCCAACCCTGGCATGTCCTGATAGGACCAAGCGAATACATCGGGAAACTCTTTGATAAGCTTTATCAAACTCTCTTTGACAGTCGGACTAAGCAGTTCCCCAATCTTGACTTCTTTTCTCTCCTTTTCTGAACCCAAGTTGACTGTTTCCAACGGCTCTTTGTGAGGTTTAATGGACCTTTCCTCTTGTCTGAGTAATCGGGAGATCTCTTCTGGAATTTCTTTGTCATCTTCTTCTTCAGCCTCAAATACCGGGAATTTAAAGTTGGGAGAAGGCATCGGATCGTACGTTTCAATGGGGTTTAAAATAAGCAATCTGCATGACGTGATGACTTGTTTTTAGAAGAGATAGAGAGAATGCAAGAGTGTGTGCAGTGTATTTTTTTTTGCTTGTTTTTATTATTTGAATTGTTTTTTAAGATTACCATTTTCTGAAAAAGCGAAAAGAGAAAACAACAATTAATGCGGGAATTACATAATGACATTATTTTATTTATGAACTTGTCGATTCTTGAAACTACAACCCTATAAAACAAAACTCTATCGCTTTGGGCGAAGCGAAGAGGGATATTTACAGAAAGTGAGCCCTATCAAAACATCCGTTTCACCTGGGTTGGGTGAAAGATTAAAACAAAGATGGCCATTACTTCAACTTATGAACAACTTTCGGAATGTTGACAGCAACCCCTTGGCGGCAAACTCCTCGGTGAATCAAAAAGTCTGGTACCTTCCTTGATTTGTCTTTAGAAATAACGCTGATTTCTGGTGGAGCAGGATCATTGGAGTCTGTCTCCCAGGCAGAGTTGTCGTAGGAGGATTCCTCAGTTGTATTTTGCATAGTGTTTATGCTCTCAGGTATATCTCTCCATCCAGTTGGCTGGATGTCCTCGAGCCTGATACGAGAGCTTTCTGGAGCAGTGTACTTGACCAAGAAGTCGTATTTGCCACTCGGTTATCCCAAGGTATCCCATACTTCTTTGGAACTGGAGGGGTCATCTCTCTCGATGATGTTGACCTCGGGAAAGGCATAGTTGATGAACTCTAGTCCTGCAAGCATTGCAAATTCAGCATCACACTGGATATTTTCTGAATGACCTGAGTGTTGATCCCATGACATAGTGGGGACGCATGTATTCTTTTCAATGATGCTCAGCTGATTTTCATTGTTCGGCTGACTTTCTTACCCCAAGTCTCCTGGGCACGGCTGCCAGATAGGCAGACCATCCAGCGGGCCATAATAGTCGTGGTCGAAGTTGTATTTCATCAGAATGTCTTCCTCCAATGAGTTGGGTGGAGCATGGCATCCTTCCAAATCATAATCTCCGTATATAATTTTGACATCTGACCTTGGTATAAATCTCGGACTCTGTGCGGGATAGCAAAATGGCGTAGGCACTTCTTCCTGAGACATATGACCATCCTCATTAAGATAAGACCTTCACTCTTCATCTGTATCGGAGGAGACTCCCTCGTTGATGGTATGTACTTCTTGAGACACTGGGTGAAGGAAACCTCCACTGTGGAATAAGTCCTGAATGGGATGAAAACTTTCCTCGTTAGCAGCAGTCTGGGTACAGGTTGAAGAAAGACCAAGACCCTTCTTTGTTTTGTTATCAGCAGGAATGACAAGCTGTCCACATCCCTTTGCATTGTTACTTTTGATCGCCTCGAGAGCTTCTTTGTACAAGGATATCGATGTTCCTTTCTCTTATTGATTCTCATTGCTTACCGAAAGTGCCTGGAACTGAGTTCCAACAACCTCCTCGGGTTCTACACAAGTGGACAATGATAGGTTACTCACGATCAAGGCTCGTTCTCCATAGACCGTGACAAGTTGGTCATTCTTGACGAACTTCAGCTTTTGGTGAAGTGCCGAAGTGACTGCCCTAGCCTGGTGTATCCAAGGTCTTCCCAACAAACAGCTGCATGTTTCCCGGATGTCCATGACCTGGAAAGTGACTTGGAAAGTGTGAGGACCGATAGTTATGGGAAGGTCGACTTCGCCGATAATTGTTTTTCTGGACCCGTTAAATGCTTTGACAACGACCTCACTGCCTCTCATCAGAGATCCTTTAAATGATAGTTGCATTAGAGTGGACTTCGGCATAATGTTGAGAGCTGATCCGGTATCTACCAGTACACTGGCTAAGGCATCGTCCTGGCAGTTGACTGTGATATTGAGCACCATGTTGTGACTTTTGCCTTCTTCTGGCAATTCCTCATCGCTAAACCCCAAGTTGTTGCAGGAAGTGATGTTAGAAACGATACTGTCGAATTGCCTTATCGACACATCCTGTTCCACAAAGGCCTGCTCTAAGACTTTCTGTAGATCCTCTCGGTGGGCTTCGGAACTGAGTAAAAGAGATAACACAGAGATCTTTGAAGGAGTTTGTAACAGCTGATCAACAATGTTGTATTCACTCCTTTAGATGAGCTTCAGCATATCATCATCATTTTTTGCAAGGTCGGGATCACTGGATTGACCGACTAGTGGATTGGGAACTTTCGTTTGAGGTTCCTTTTCTCTGCTAGGTTCTCCAACTCCCCGGTTGAAGATTCGACCGCTCCATGTTACTCGACTGATGTCTGCAATATTCATGACGGAGGGTAATGGAATTTCCTTTCCATTCTCAATTATTGTTGCACCATATTTGTAAGGGATAACTTTATCAGACTTGTATGGCACTGGTCCCGAAAGATAGATAACTACAGGAGCCTTCTGATTTCTTTAACTGTCATAAGTAACTTCAATCAGTTCCTGGTTTAAGAACTTTTGATTCGTCAAGTAGAGGGATGATGGTACAAACATCTTTGGTCCTTTCGTGATCAGAGATCACGACAACATCCTTAATCTGATCAGCAAAATAATCTAGCGTCCAGTTGATTGATCTAGAACTTGGACATGGTTGAATCTCCTTGCGGTCCAACTGACTTTGAAGAGCTGCTGGCACGAGGTAGTATCCTTGGTTATTTTTCGAGCAGACTCTACAGCGTTCATAGTTGTGTGGTGGCACCTGGCCACGCCCGCTCTGTATGTAGTGTAACCTCACTAGATCTATTTCCATTGATCGAACATCCTGACTTTGATGCCTAGTAGGGTTTCCATTAATCATACTAACTTGTTGTGTGTCTTCGTCCATATAGATCGGAAGCCACCAGTGGTTTAACAAGTGTTGCAAATTTCTTTGAACGAGAGCATACCCTTGGTTACTCTCACAACATACTTTACAGCTCAGATAATCATGTGAAGTGAGAAAACCGAGTTGGACCTGCCTGGCGTGTAACTCCACCAAACTGGTATTCATCAAACGAATATCAAAGATTTGAATCATGTTGATCTGATAAGGATTTCTATCATGGTAGTCCTGGATCCACCCAAGATCCATCTGACGCTGGAGGGCCTCTTGTACAAAAGAGCATCCCTGTTTATTTACCGAGCAAGTCAGACAGGAATTGTAATCGTGTCGTGGCAGATTATGATGTTGGCTTTCCCTTGAGTGCATTGCCACCAAGTTGACATTCATTGCACGGATGTCGTGGTTCTGAATGATGTTGGAATTCATATAAGTCATGTTGACCCCACGAACTCGGTGCTCTTGGATCCATCCGAGATCCAATTGTTCCTGTAGAGCTGATTGCACCACAGAACATCCTTGATTGTTTTTAGAGCAGATATCACACTGATGATAATTATGAGGTGGCACATGGCCGTATCCACTATGTCTACAATGCATCTTGACCAAGTTGGCCCTCAATAAGAGTACATCATGAATTTGATAGCTGTTATTAGACTCTCCCTCTATCAAATTTACCGCAGCTTTCTCGTGTTGAGGCAGCGGGTTCATGAGAATATTCAGATTCATATCTTTGAAAGATAAGACCCCGCTCCTAACAAGCTTTTGCACATCGGATTTGAAACTGAGACAGTTTTCTATGTTATGCCCTGGTCCTCCTTAATGGTAAGGGCAAGTCTGATCCGCTTTGAACCAAAAAGGCAAATTTTCCGGCACTGTAAGAGGATACCTGGTTTGGACGTACCCTCTGGCCAGTAGTAGTGGAAATAGTTATGTGTACAACATCGGAATAGGGTCGAACCCTGGTGGTCGTGTTGTACGATTGTTGTTGTATTGAAGACGAGCCTGCTGAAGAGGTTGTTGTGTCCTTTGCTGATATTGTTGTTGATTCGGTTGGCTTTGAGCAACCTGAGGTTGATACGTAGGAACAGGCGCAGGGCTGATAGTAGGAGTTACAGCTGCTACTGGTTGGTACCGTCGCCTTTGCTTTCCGAGAGAGATATTGCCAATATCATGCTCTTTTTTCTTAGGGAGAGCACTACCGTATCATTTTGTACTACTTGACGATCCAGCGTCTTTAACTAAACATCCTTCTCAGACTCCTCAAGACGAACTCCCCTGCCCACCATTTCAGTAAAGTCACTGGGTGCACTGGCGACCATTCTGTCGTAGTAGAATGAGCTCAAGGTCTTTAAGAAGATCTTTGTCATCTCTTTTTCCTCAAGAGGTGTACAAATCTGGGCGGAAATTTCACGCCATCTCTGAGCGTACTCCTTAAAGGTTTCCTTGTCTTTCTGTGACATGGCTTTGAGTTGATCTCTGTCCGGTGCCATGTCCAGGTTATACTTATATTGTTGAATGAATACAGTGCCAAGATCTCTGAAAGTGCCGATCTTAGTTCGGTTTAAACCCATGTACCATTTGAGTGCGGCACCGGTTGAACTATCCTGAAAATAGTGAATCAGTAGCTCTTGGTTCTTTGTCTGAGTTGACATTCGTCGGGCGTACATCACCAAATGACTTTGAGGGCAAGATTTACCCTTGTATTTTTTGAATTCGGGCACTTTGAATTTGTACGGAACTTTCACATTGGGGACCAAACAAAGGTCTGCGGCGTCCTTTCCAAATAGATCCTGGCCACGAAGGGCTTGCAACTCTTTCTGCATCTCCAAGAACTGTTCCTGGAACTCATTCATTCTGTCAAACATACTTTCGTTTCCACCAGAAGGTATCTATGGAATCTGTCCTTCTGGGACAGTGTGTACCACGGGTGGTGGTATAGTCATTATGGCAGTGACTCTAGGTCCTTCCCTCTCCCGAAGTTTGTAACCTTCAGGACTTATTGTCATGCCCCTGTCATCTTCGTTTTCCCGAAGTTTGTAACCTTCAGGCCCACTGGCTCCTGCTGCGGTTCCCTGATCTTCAGTGATCGGCGGAACATATCCTTCCGGGATATAGTTAATAGGCATGCCCCAGGGACGATCTTTCGGCATTTTGTACCTAGGATCATACTTTTCCACTATGGACGTCGATGTGATCTCTGAGATCACAGTCCTTTGTTGTTGCATCTGAGCTTCTGCTAGAGCTTGCATGTCGTTATGAAGCTTTCTCAGATCCTCTTTCAAAGTGTCTATCTCTTCCCTCAACTCTCTGTTCTCTTCCTCGAGATCATCCATCTTTTTCTGTCGATTGGCCTGAGTATTGTACGAATGAGACAGTTTGACTCTAGAATCGAGACGCAAACGTGAGATTCGTAGGTAAGAAGAATGCGTTACATGAGAATGATGAATGATATGCAATGATTTTATTAATTATATTTTTTTTTGTTTAATCAAAATAAACTTCGACAATTGGATTGGAAATATCAAACAGTGGGGAAACCCCTTTTTATTGAATTCAAAGATTGCGGAATGGAAATACAGTAATTTACATAGTGCTGTAAAAGGAAATCTAAACTTATGGGTCCCGAGTCCTCTCTGAGGAGAGCTCAGGTACTGGTTCTGGTACTTTCCTTTTCTTCGACCGGGGCTCTTGAGCCGTTATCAGGTTGTCATTCCTTTGCCAAGTGAAAGGAGCGAGCAAATTCCTCTGGTCCCCTTGATTTTCTACAGCATGTTGCTCTAAAATCTCAATCAGAGCATCCTTTTCTTTTAACATTTTCTGTATTTTCTTGCACTCCACATTGAGAATACGGTACTTGTTCCTCCAAGACCTCTTCTCCTGTTGAACTTTGTTGAGAGTCACCTGAAGTTTTTCCGTATCAGACATAAAGTAAAGGACAGGGTCCCTTAATGGAAGAACTTCCTGACGAGGGTAAGGCATCCTCAGCTTGAGAGCTCTAGTTTGTACCCAGTGGAGATAAGGTTCCACCGAGACACTGTCTGGTTTTCCTAGAGACTCTCTTCCTTTCCTATGAACGTGTTTCCAGGCATGCACTATTTCTGTCTTTAGTGCTCTGTCATTTTCTCCTTCCTTGAAGAAAAGACCTTCCAGATGAGCATTACGCGGGACATGCCTCATCGGGTATCCAAATTGATGACAAACTAGAACTGGATGATAGTTAATTCCTCCTTTAGTTCCTATGAGGGGTACATTAGGGAAGTTTCCATAACGGTCGATGATTCTGATCCTGTCATAGATTCGATTGTACCAATCGATGTTAGAGTTGGTAAGAGACATGATTCTATGCGACCAACGTAAAATATTCTTTTGATCCCAAAATATAGCAGACTTTGGCAAATGGGAAATGAACCATTTGTACAGCAGGGGTACACAGCATGTGATCATTCCTCCGCTACACAAATTCCTTAAATGTACAGAATGATAAGCATCTGCGAGCAAGGTCGGTACAGGAGTTCCAAACATAAAAATCTTAATGGTGTTGATATCTACAAAGTTATCGATGTTGGGAAACAAAAATAACCCGTAGGTAAGCAAAATAAAGATGCTTTTGAAAGCGGCCACGTTCCCTATACTAGCAAAGTACAGAGCTTTCTTGATTAAGAACTAGGCTGGCACACCCTGGATTCCACCCTTAGTGGTCATGTGAGTCCTGACTTCTGACTCGTCCAAATAGATTGATCTTACAATGTTTTGATCCTTTGGAATTTCTTCCAGTCCAAAAAAGGGAGCTTGGTCAGTAATATGCAAATCAGTCAGGTGAGAGTACTCCTCCATTGTTGGTGCTAGCTGATAATCCGAGAATGTGAAACAGTGATAGACCGGATCATAGAATTGGATTAGTGTGGACAGGATTCCTTTGATTACATGGACCCTTAACAGAGACAGCAGTCCTCCATACTTGGCTCTGAAAGCCTCAGGGTTGGTTATCATCCTCGCCAGACCTCTTAAATCCTCTAGTTTTGGAACCTTGAAGGTGTACTTGTGAGTCTTCCTTCTACCGAAATCCATTAGCAATCTCTTTTTCTGACATTTGCAATCATTGTCTTAGTTTAATTTAAAAAAGAGAGACTAGAAGAGAACATTTTTCTTTGTTTTAATGTTTTTTAAATGAATGTATGAATGCAGCACACAAAAACATAGAAAAAACATGGGGTCAAAGGGTCGGTGTCATGAAGTCAAGGCTCTACCCATCCCCAAAGGTTTATAATGGTGATTTTTTGTACCTGTCCTCAAAATCACTGACCCCCTCTTGGGATAACAACAGCAAGCGGATCGCCAGCGAGCTGTAGTATCTTAGAGTAGTCTTAAATGAGGGTAGTATCGCGTGACAAGTATTTCCGATAGCTTTCGCACTACAAAATGGTTTCAGTCTACTAAAATCCTCAACTTCTCGGATAACCCAATGGAACAACCTGCTTTCAACAACCAAAGTCGTATAGGCATTGAATCCGCAAAGGGCATCTCCACTGATTTGATGGTCGACCGGGACCTCTTATCTGGGATTCACTCCCCGTAAGATTATCCGTATAATTCCATCACTTATCTTAGGTGTATACTCAATCTTCCCACATGCGGCATCACACGCATTCCCATTAGCAGAAAAGTAAACACAGATATCAATTAGGAAAAACAGTATATATATTTGTCCTAACATCCTAGACCTCTAGTCTTATGATCCTATACATACAATGACTCCCCAGCAGAGTCGTCATTTCTGTGGTATTCGGTGAATTTAAGGCCTTCTACTTAAGACTGTAAGAAAGGATGCCTCCCACTGTGGTCGCCATTTTTCTGTAGCGCGATTTTTGTGGTTTCGAATCACTATCGCTTGGTACTACAGTTCGATTCATTTTTTATCCTGTTGAGCTGATTAAGGAAGGGAAATAGATGTCTCCAATTAACCCTGCTTGCATACTGAGATTAAACAGTCAAAATTGTTGGTTTACAGATGTTATCAAAAAGGGGGTCTATTTTTAGTTATTTGCTTAAAAGAACGGAGTGTCTTGACCATACAGGAGGCTTTCGGTTAGGATACTAGACTTGATTTTCTTTGATTGATGTATAGAGGTACTGGACTTCGGGTTTTTTATTAGTATGCTCGCTAAGATTTTGTAATCTTATGCCTACGTATTCCCGTTTGACGAAACAGGGAAATCAGAGCGATTGTAGTTCCTCCTATTCTACGAGAGGAAAAAGTTATTTTGGTGTCTTGTTCAAAGCCCAAGACATGAAGCTAAAGGTGGTTTGTATCTTGTTCAAAGCCCAAGATGTGAAGCTAAAGGTTTGACTGAGAGAGAATTTGTCATCTCTAAAGAGGAATTGTTGATGTTTGTATGCTGTGAGCAAGGCACAAATTTGATGCTAAAAGGTTGATTGACTCAACCGGGGATTTCTTTATACAAAGCCTAAGAGGAGGCTAGAAGTTTGACTTTTTCGGGGAAAATTTTTTTCTGTCTTGTACAAAGCCCAAGATTGAGGCTAAAAGGGATTTTGACTCCGCTGGGGAGAATGTATCTTGTATAAAACCCAAGATGGAGGCTGAAAGGGTTTGACTTAACAAGAGAGTACTTTTATCTGTCCTGTATAAAGCCCAAGACGGAGGCTAAAAAAGTTAGACTCAACAAGAGAGTTCGAAGATTGATTGACTCAACAAGAGAGTCTGAAGGTTAATTGACTCAAAAAGAGAGTCTTTTATACTCAACAAGAGAGTGATATGATATCTCGTACGAAGCCCGAGATTGAGGCTAAAAGGAGATTGACTCAAGAGAGTCTTTTATACTCAACAAGAGAGTGTTTTTTCTATCTCGTACAAAGTCCGAGATTGAGGCTAGAAAGGGATTGACTCAACAAGAGAGTCTTTTATACTCAACAAGAAAGTGTTTTTTCTATCTCGTACAAAGCCCGAGATTGAGGCTAAAAAGGGATTGACTCAACAAGAGAGTATTTTATACTCAACAAGAGAGTGTTTTTTCTATCTCGTACAAAGCCCGAGATTGAGGCTAGAAAGGGATTGACTCAACAAGAGAGTCTTTTATACTCAACAAGAAAGTGTTTTTATATGTCTTGTACAAAGCCCAAGATGGAGGATAAAGGTGGTTGACTCAACAAGAGAGTCTGAAAAGGTTAGCTCCGCTAGGGAGAATCATTTGTACAAAGCCCAAGAGGAGGATGACTTACTGCTGAGGATTATTGAGATCCTGAAATGGGTCCAAGTGTAGGGAATTCTTATGAGAGAGACCGAGTTTCTGCAGGATATTGATCCGGAGTGATCTGTATTTTACCTATTGTTTGAAAGGAACTTGAGAATGTCTTTGAGACTCAAGAGGTTTAGACTGTCCAAGTCTAGAGTTTTATCTTTTGTACAATGCCCAAGAGGAGGCGTGTGCATTAAGGGATGAGTATCAACCCTACAAAGGCCGGAGTTTTGACACTGGAAAGACTGCTCTAGCAAAGGATGACTAAGTTCTGTCTTATACCTTTAAGAGGTCGTCAGGGTCCTTGTATTAAGCCCAAGAGAAGGCATGAGAACTTCTAAGAAGCTAAAGGGTCCTTATACAACGCCCAAGAGGAGGCGGGGATTCTTTTAGGAAGCCTGAAGGGTCTCCAAACCAAGAGAAGTTCAAGAAATGCAATTCACAGAGAAGTGATCATTCCAGGAAAGTTCGAGAATTTGGAAGAAACTCAAGAGATGCCATTCACGGAGAAAAGGTCATCTCTGGGGAGTTAGAGTTTCTTTGACAATTTCTAAGGATGACAGTCTGAGAAAAGGTTCACCGAGAATGTTGCCTTTCTCTTTGTTCCATATTGTTTAACCCCAAGAGAAGGGAAGACTGTATCTGGAAATCCTATGGGGATCTAGTTTTGTTTGTATTTAAGAGTGACCAACAAGGCTTTACCTAGTGCTAGACGTAGTTTCCGGGGAAAACTCTAAATAACTATACTATTATTACACAATGGATATGTGACAAGGATATAAAAGGATGTGAAAGAAGACTTACAGTGAAGCAGCCCCACAAATACAGTTATATACATATGAAAACGGTAAATGAAAGCGGATAAACACTTACCCGTTGTAGAGCTTCCATGCTATTTTGTTAGTTGTTCAACAAAGAAAGTTTTGATAACAACATATATTTGAATTCAAAATTAAAGGAGAAGGTGCTTTGAAAAGATTGTTGGGGTTTACAGCTCAAGGAGAGGCCCAAGTTTTAACGATGATCGCACCGTGGTTTTTGAAAATACAGTGGGACTTATACAATGACTGAGGCCCAAAAAGTGGTGTATTTACAAAGAGGATGGGTCTTACACTCTAATAGAGGCCCAAAAAGTTTTTAAATAAAAGAAATGGGACTTACAACATGAGGGTAGGCCCATATGATTTGATTTTTGAACTGGCAATTGCGCAGAGATTTTTCTTTTAACGCAGAGGGACTTATACAATATCTGAGGCCCAAAATTATTTTGGTTAAAAGGGGATTGGGTCTTACACTCTATTAGAGGCCCATGAGTGATTTTAAGAAGAAAAATGGGGCTTACAACTCAAGGAGAGGCCCAAATGATTTTATTTTAAACCGGCGATCGCGCCGAGATTTTTGAAAACACCGTGGGTCTTATACAATGACTGAGGCCCAAACTATTTTGGTTTCAAAGAAGGATTGGGTCTTACACTCTATTAGAGGCCCATGAGTGTTTGAAAATGATTGATGAGGGTGGAATCAATCAAAACCCTAATTTCATCATTTTTAAAAGTGAATTCTTAAAGAAAATCAATAAAAAAAATGATAAAACACCAAATAAGCTTGAATAAACAACTTATGATTTTTGGTTAAGGTTTGAAAAATGAGGTTTTAACCACAGGATGAATTAAAACTCATTTGGTTTTGATTTTTCAAGATGAATATTCACTATTAAAATGTTTTAAAACAATTAAAAATGAATTTATTCATAAAAATACCAACTTGTTGAGATACAAATAGAGTTCGGGTTTAGTGTTATCGTTCCACAGAGATTGTTCGTGATATTACCGCCGTTCGACAGTCGTAACGTTTCAAACTTTAAAGTAACAAGGGGTTTTAGATTGATTTCGCAACGGTTTCATTCAAAGTTAATTAAAAGCGGTAAAGGATTGTTTTAACGGTTTATAAAAACATGTCAAGGTTAGGGTTCGACAAACCTCATTGCACGTGTATAATCGATTAAGCTAATGAACTCAGTTAAATGATAAATACAATCACATATCCTCCCAATATGTTTATCTCTAACACATATTGTGAGTTTTGCCATTTTGATCCTTTGTTGATTTCTCACACAAACTATCAAAATGACAACATTAAAGTTCAATATATGGTGAACATCACACACATTGCTATCTCTAGCCAATGTACATTGATGGATGACAAACCTAGGTAAAGAGTTGGAGCATATTTCTCAATCATGAACCAACACAAAGAATAAACATAAAATCAAGGTTTATCATCATACATTCATCATCCAAGAGTTCACTAGATAGGATCAATACATATACATACAAAGTAAAGGTTTACTTACATCAAACCTTGACACAAAAGAGAAATTAGCTACACATATTCATGGTAGCTTGATCAACAAGAAATGGTAGAAGAGAAACGAGCATCAACGACGATTTTATCGACAAAATGATGCTTTTTATCTTCCACAAATGCTATGCTACAGTGTAATGTATTTTGATCTCAGAATGTAATGATGAATCCCCAAAAAAATCTGATCAAACCACTTTATAAGGGGGCTGAGTGTCGCGAAGCGCGCTGAGCGCGCGCAACTTAAATGCTAAACCGCCAAACCGCGTTGAGCGCGCTAATTAGCCCGCTGAGCGCACAAGCTACTGTAAGCCACTTCATCCTCGCGCTGGAAGCGCGCTGAGCGCACTCAAAGCATGCTCGAAAAATCCAAATTTCTTCAAACTGTTTTTGTGGGATCCTCGAGGCTCCATTCCACACCCTTCCATGTAAAAATCTGCAATAAAAACACAAAAGATAGATAGATACGATAAATAATGAAATTAACTAGAAAACGGTTATAAATGGAAACAATGGGAAAAGCATGGATTTACGAATAAAGCTCACAAAAAGGTGCTAAAAACTAATCTAAATATTAACACTTTTTAGCACCTAACAACTCTCCCCAACTTGTCTCTTTGTTTGCCCTCAAACGAAGATAATTTAGAATAGAAGCAAGCGGAAAACAAGGAACAAATACCAATAAAACGTAATGATTCAAACCAAATAAACACGCACGCAAGTACCGCTCGTCCTTACGAAGAATGAAAATATGTAAATGAACTAAATTCTAAACATCATTAACAAGCACAATTCATAAGCAACAAATGCTCAAATTAGAATCACCTAATTTTTCGAATGAGCCTAGCTAAATATATCCAAGGGACAAAACACACTCATAGCAAAAGTGTCAGCATCCAGAACAATTCATGCTTTCATCAAACCAATTCAACAGGAAAACCGAGGAAACAAAGATCACTTAAGGGCTTCTAAAGGTTGTAACTAGGCAAGGTTAAACAAGAAAGGGATATTTGTAAAAAGGCCAATGAATCAAAGTGGTTAACAAATATTATCAACAAATGAAGAACATGCCAATAACCCACTTAGACAAACCTCATAACAATTCAAATCAAACCTTTCTTTTCTTTTCTATTCCTTTCTTATGGTGCACTCTTTCATTTTCTTTTCAAACAACTCCCTTTGGAGTGCAAAGCATAGCACATAATAGTGCTTCAAGTTTCTTTCTTTCTTCACAAGAGGCACCAATTCACCACTCTATTTTCTTTTCAACAAACTAGCACAACTCTCCCCAACTTTAAACCATACTATAATTAGTGGGCAATGTTCTTCAAAAGTATGTTCAAACAAAGGGTTAAGTGTAAAAACAAAAGAACTGGAATGAATCACAATGATTTTCATTAAGCATCAACAACCCACTATAAAGCGCAATCTTTTGATCATATGACGGGTAGATACAAGATTCATTCCAATTCAAGGCTCAACATGGCTAGCAAGTGCTCAAACCTCTCATACGGTAAAATTGAAGATTATATGGATTGGTGGTTTTTCTCATAATCAAAAATTGCCTAGATCATTTCAATGTTTCCATGGTTTGCACATGAATAAAAGATTAAACATGAATCATACGAGCTAAACAACAATTACTAAATCACTCAATATATGAACAATGGAGGGACTCACATTTGTGGTTGTGTCCTAATTGATTCCAAAATGAACAAAAATGCAAAATGAAGAAGAGCTTGAAAATCATGTGAAGCACAAAGTTCAAAAACATACTAACATTCTACCAAGCACAAAACAGAGTACCTTTGTGTGCACCAACTTAGACTTATATCATCACCATCAATGAAAGGTGAAATGCACACTTAAAGTTCAAAGAAACACACTTGCTTCAACCATCCATTACCTTTAAAAAAAAATAAAGTTGGCAAACAACAAAAATTTCTATCCAAACTAACCATATAAACATAAAACAACATCCACCCGGATGTTAAATTCATTAAATCAACCAAAAAAAAATTTTAACACCAAATTCAAACTCACATCCGCCCGGATGGAGACTACAAAATTCCAACCATAATAGTTATACCAAGTAAAATAATAAAAACAAAACAAAATAACATAAAAGGCTAGTCAAACCCCAACGTCAGTCAGAACTAGAGCTATCCACATCATCATCACCGCCATTGTCATCACGGCCGCCTGCCCCCTCCGGAAAACCAGGCCTGCCCTCAGGCCAACGAGCAAAAGCAATGAGTTCCTCGCGAGTCCTCAGCCGATGGTCCACATGTGGCTCCCGAATCTGCAGCTGCAATTGCATCATAGAGTCATGCATAAATAATAAAGCTCGCTGATGAGCCTCGTGCATGGCCCAGTTGGCCTCAGCACTTGGATCAAAAGTGTGCCCGCGTCCGCGCCCACGGCCACGAGCAGGAGCAGCAGCAGCTACAGGGACAGCCTGCTCAAAATCAATCGCCCCCATACAATGACGAGTGACATAGTTATCATCAACAATCTGGAGCTTCACATTCGGGTGGGAAGGCAATGCAACTTACGCCTCATGGCATAAAGCCATAATCAAACCTGGATAAATGAGAGCGCAAGCCACACGGTCTCCAAGTGGTGTACCACTGGTGGCAGTTCTCTTCAATTCATTTGAAATAATCCGCCCAAAGTCCACGGTATGCCCCGCTGCGCACAAATGGAAAATTAGAGCCGCGGTCTCCATGGGAATAGATGAGGTGTGGCTTCTCGGTCGAAGGTTGTATAGAACAACCGACATGACAAGCTGAGTGACAGAATCCAACACCCTCCTAGCAAACTTTACTGGCACACCAGCAGCACTTAAAATGTAAGTGCCCCCCTCTCTGCACAAAGACTCCCTAAGTTGGTCGGCATTCCAGTTCCGCCGAGCCAACGTCCGTGAAAAATCACATAAATCATCTTCCCCCAGCTGAGGTGGTCCCCCAAGATAGGTATTGATGGATTCCCTCGAGAAATTTATTACCTTCCCCCGAACCCATGTTTGAAAAGTGAACGTCACACCATCAGCCGACAATGCATTAGCATAGAACTCCCTAACAATATCAATGTTGTACTCAGGGAAGGGAGAACCAAGCTTATCCCATGGCCCACCCTGCACAAAATGACTCATGTTCCTGTGTGGACCATCAGGATCAATCATGATTAACCTGTCCGGCCATATTGATCTTTTTTCAAGCTCCACATATCTTTGTTGTTGCTCGAGGCCCACAAAACGCGTTGAATCAAATTGGCCAGCGGGAGCTCTTCGGTTAGGATTCGACGTCGAACCAACACGTTGCTTCTTCCTTCCTGACATCTGAAAAATACAAAAGAAAAACAACGTACAAACAAAATAGTACCACAAATTAGTGACAAAAGCAAACTAAAATTCCTAAATTATGTAAACAGTAATAAGAACAATGACAATATAGCAAAACAGAGTTGGGAAAAGGGGAAATTTTTCTGCAAATCTCAGAGCGCGCAGGAGCGCGCTGAGCGGGCTCTGCGAAATGCAAAAAAATCCCCTCTGCACAGATGGCTTAAACAGATAAGCACAACCCCTAATTTCACTACACAGCCTGTTACAGAGAACTAAACATCCAAAATCAAAGCAATTTAACCTTTCTACAAACCCTAAGTCTAAAATTTCCTACCCTAATTTCCACAATTCTAACTATTAATAACATGCAAGCATACTCAGTAAACTATTACATAAAAATTCGTCATTACAGAGGCAAAGGAAAGAAGAAGAACATGAACATCCAACAATTACTAACAATGTCCCAAAAATGAGTTTCTAATTGAAAAATGAAAATATTGCTAAAACAAAAACTTACAATGCTTGATGATGATGATGGTGAGTAGAAAATGAAAGGGAGATGATGTAGAGGAGAGAAAATCCAAGGAAATTTGGAAAATTTTGAAGGAGAGAAAATGGAGGAAAAATGAGGGAAATGAGGAAAAGAGGCAAGGTTTTAAAACCCTAGCCCTTTTAACATTTAACCTGGGCCGGGTACATCATGGTGGGCCCAGAAATTCAAATATTTTTTTTTTCAAAAATCGCAACCCGCGCTGAGCGGGCAAATAGGGCGTTGAGCGCGCTAGTCTCTGGAAGTATAGGTTCTTTTTTTTCAAGAGCGCGCTGAGCGCGCAGAGCAAAATCAAAAATTCTCCCAGCAGCAAAAAGACATCATCCACACGTTCAAAACATCACCCAAAACATCATACAACATCAAATTTTCACAAACCATGTCTAAACAGCAAATTCACTAGTAAAAACGATAAAAGCTTACAGTGTTGGGGTGCCTCCCAATGAGCGCTTGTTTAACGTCGGCTAAGCTCGACGGTCCAAGATGCTCAATTAAGAACATCAAGGAGAACAGTACTGGAAGCTCGATCGAAATTCCCTAGAAGGTAAATTTTCAGGCGCTGACCATTTACGGTCCAAGAATCCTTCTTTTCCAGGTCTTCGATAACCACCGCTCCAAACTCCTTTACTTCCTTCACACGAAACGGACCGGACCACTTGGACTTTAACTTTCCCGGGAAGAGTCTTAACCGAGAGTTAAACAGCAATACCAATTGTCCGGCCTTGAAGTCCTTTTTCCGGAGCTTCTTGTCGTGGTACTTTTTCACTTTTTCTTTATACAACCAGCTTGAGTGGTATGCGGCATTACGCATTTCTTCCAACTCAAGAAGTTGCACTTTTCTTTTGGTCCCGGCCAAGTCCTTGTCAAAATTCAGCATTTTTAAGGCCCACAAGGCCTTGTGCTCCAATTCAACCGGTAAATGGCAAGTTTTACCATAAACCAATTGAAACGGAGTTAGACCAATTGGAGCTTTGTAAGCAGTGCGATATACCCACAAAGCCTCATCCAATTTTTGTGACCAATCCTTTTTTGAACTTGACACGGTTTTTTCAAGGATTCTCTTTATCTCCCGGTTGGATACCTCAGCCTGACCATTCGACTGTGGGTGGTAAGGGGTCGCCACCTTATGTGATACACCATAGTGTTTTAAGACATTTTCGAGAGGTGTATTACAAAAGTGCGACCCACCATCGCTAATGAGCACCCGAGGAGTGCCAAAACGGGAAAAGATATATTTCTTTAAAAAATTTATCACCGTTTTGCCATCAGCCCTCGGTGAGGCAATCGCCTCAACCCACTTCGAAACGTAGTCAACGGCTACCAACATATACTCATTTCCAAAAGATGGTGGAAATGGACCAACAAAATCGATGCACCAACAATCAAAAATTTCTACCTCTTGTATGTTTTGGAGAGGCATTTCATCTCGTTGTCCAATTCCACCAGTTCTTTGGCACATGTCACAACTTTTGGCATGGAGATGTGCGTCTTTAAAAAGAGAAGGCCAATAAAAGCCCGATTGAAGGACTTTAGTGGCCGTTCTCGCACCATTAAAATGGCCTCCATACGGCGAGTTGTGGCAATGCCAAAGAATGCTTTGAGCCTCATCACTCGTGACACACCTTCTCAAAAGGTTGTCACTTCCTAACTTAAATAAATACGGGTCGTCCCATACGTAATAACTAGCATCCGAAAGGAACTTCCTTTTTTGGTTCCAAGTTAGGTCTTCGGGCACCCAACCAGTAGCCTTATGGTTAGTAAAATCTGCAAACCAAGGCCTAACTTGGACTTTAAAAAGCTTTTCATCAGGAAATTCCTCTTGGATTTCCTTTTCATCAATGGTGACCTCAACATTCACAAGGCGAGACAAGTGATCCGCCACCAAATTTTCCGATCCCTTTTTATCTTTTATCTCTAAATCGAACTCTTGTAATAAAAGGATCCATCGGATGAGCCTTTGCTTCGAATCCGATTTGGTTAGCAAATACTTGATCGCCGAGTGGTCGGTGTAAACAACAACTTTAGACTCGATGAGGTAGGATCTAAATTTCTCAAGCGCATACACAATAGCAAGTAGTTCTTTTTCAGTTGTGGCATAATTAACTTGTGCCTCATTTAAAACCTTACTCGCATAGTGTATGGCATGGAAATTTTTCTCCTTCCTCTGGCCAAGTACCGCTCCAATAGCATAATCGCTCGCATCGCACATAAGTTCAAAATTTTTGGTCCAATTTGGAGCGATTATTATTGGAGCGGTAACTAACTTTTCTTTTAAAAATTTGAAAGCGCGAAGAAATTCATCGTCAAAATGAAATACCTGGTCCTTGCTTAGCAAGTTGCTCAATGGTCTAGCCACCTTTGCAAAGTCTTTGATAAAACGCCGATAAAATCCGGCATGTCCAAGGAAACTCCGGATTCCTTTCACGTTGGTCGGAGGAGGCAACTTCTCGATCACTTCAACTTTAGCTCTATCAACCTCAAGGCCTTTGGACGAAACTTTGTGGCCAAGCACAATTCCCTCTGTTACCATAAAGTGACACTTCTCCCAATTCAACACTAAGTTTGTCTTCACACACCTTTCTAGCACAGTTTCCAAATTTGTCAAGCATAAATCAAACGAACCTCCAAAAACGGAAAAGTCGCCCATGAACACTTCCATTGTCTTTTCTATTAAGTCGGAGAAGATGGCTTGAACGCACCGTTGGAAAGTTGCCGGCGCATTACATAAACCAAAAGGCATCTTACGATACGCAAAGATACCAAAGGGACACGTAAAGGCCGTCTTCTCATGATCCACCGGGTCAACCGCAATTTGGTTATACCCCGAATATCCATCTAAAAAACAATAGAACTGCTGCCCGGATAACCTTTCTAACATTTGGTCCATAAACGGTAATGGAAAATGATCTTTTCTTGTCGCGGTGTTGAGCCGTCTATAATCAATACACATCCTCCACCCCGTCACTGTTTTTGTTGGAACCAACTCATTGTTCTCGTTACGAATCACGGTCATTCCTCCCTTTTTTGGCACAACATGGACAAGACTAACCCAAGGGCTATCGGAAATCGGGTAAATCATACCGGCTTCCAATAGCTTAACCACTTCTTTTCTCACCACCTCTTTCATTGTTGGGTTCAAGCGGCGTTGCGGTTGGGCTACCGCCTTGAAATCTTCTTCCATCAAGATACGATGCATGCAATAAGCCGGGCTAATTCCTTTTAAATTGGAAAGGACCCAACCTATCGCATCTTGGTTTTTCTTCAAAACATGAATTAGACGACCTTCCTCTTTTTTTGACAACACGTTACTAATGATAACCGGCTTGTTATCAAGATAAGCGTATTTTAAATTGGAAGGTAAGACCTTCAATTCGAGTGGTGAATTCTCAACTTTCAAATCCTTTTTTAATTCTTCCGGTTCTACCTCCCAAGGTTGCAACTCTTTGAGGGAATCAAGCTCTTTTAAGCACTCTTCAAGAGCTCTTTCTTCTTCTTCGGAAAATACTTCAAAAGAATCATTAAGAGCCATTTCCAAAGGAGAGATTTCATGTACATGCTTAGAAACCTCCACAGTTGCTTCTTTAATTGCATCGATCCGAAAGCTATCATGTTTATCTTTGGAATGTTTCATAGCTTCGAAAAGATCAAAACAAACCTCTTCATTTTGGACCCTCACCTTCATCAAACCGTCATCCACATCAATCATCATACGGGCGGTTTTCATGAAAGGTCGGCCAAGAATTAACGGTGCATCTTCATCTTCCTCCATATCGATAACAAAAAAATCAACCGGGAAGAAAAATTTGTCAACTTTTACCAAGACATCTTGAGCTAACCCATGAGGGTGAGTTGTGGACTTGTCGGCCAGTTGCAAAGTCATACGAATGGCTTTCATCTCAATGTTCCCAAGCTTTTTTATAATGGACAAAGGGATAAGATTAATTCTTGAGCCCAAATCAATTAAGCCCTTTCCAACATAGATGTCACCAATGGTAACCGGCAAAGTCACACGCCCCGGATCAACTTCTTTTTTAGGAAGAGTTCTTTGGATGATTGCACTACAACTCGCGTCAAGAACAATAGTTTCCGGTTCCGAATACCTCCGCTTCTTCGTGAGAATGTCTTTCATGAACTTTGCATACTTTGGCATTTGTTCCAAAGCTTCGGCAAACGGAATGTTAACTTGTAATTGCTTGAAGATGTCCATGAACCGCGTATAGTGTCTCTCATTATCCTTCTTTGAAGGAGCATGAGGATATGGTAAGTTTTGGATCGGAATAGCGCTCACTAATTCCTTTCCCTTCTTTACTCTCCTAAGTCTCTCTTTTTTCTTCAACTCCTCACCACTATTATTTTCAACTTCAACCATGTCATTACTTTTATTTTCAACTACACCTTCACTTTCACTTTTATTTTCAACTACTTCCTCATCACTACAATCCTCCACAAGACCATCAAGTTTTTCTTCCTCCATTTTTTTCTCCTTTTCTTTCTCCAACTCCTTCCTACTTCTAGTAACAATCGCCTTGCAATGCTCCTTAGGATTCACTTGAGTATTCGCGGAAAAGGAAGGACCCGATTGTTGTTCGGAAATTTGCTTGGCAAGTTGCCCCACTTGGTTTTCAAGATTCTTAATCACCGCATCACTACTCTTTTGGTTGGCCATTGACATTTGCATGAATTGAGTCAAAGTGTCTTCCAATTTAGAGCTAGCAATCGGAGGTGGTGGAGGTTGATACGGATTTTGCCAGTTTGAAGGACCGGCACCATAACCTTGATTATTTTGATAATTTGCTCGCGGTTGAAATCCTTGATTTCCTTGATAATTTTGTTGAGAATTGTGTTGTTGTTGGTAAGGTTGTTGTTGTCTACCTTGATAATCCCTTTGATTTGCCATATAGTTCACTTCTTCAAAACCCGGAGGAGGACAAAATCCGGTGTCATGCTCCCCCTTACAAAGTTCGCAACAAGCTACTTGCTTACTTCTGCTCGGCTCCTTCATTTCTTTGATTTGTTGAGTCAAAAGCTCCACTTGTTGAGAGATAAGCTTGTTTTGCGCGAGGATCGCATCGTTAGTCCCCAATTCAAGGACACCGGGCTTCTTTTGAGAGTTGCCACGACTTTGACTTTGAAGATCATTTAGAGCCATTCTATTGATAATATCAGTTGCTTCCTCGGCATTCTTTGCCATCAAACTTCCTCCCGCAGTGGCATCCAACAAAGTCTTACAATTCGGTTGGAGACCACTCTTGAAGATATGAATTTGTGTTAACTCATCAAACCCGTGACCTTTACATTTGCGAAGCATGGACTTGAAACGTTCCCATGCTTCATTGAGGGATTCATTAGTGCCTTGAGAGAACACTGAAATTGCTGTTTTTGACTCCATGAAACGGTTATGAGAGAAGAACCGTTCAATAAATTTTTCCTCCAAGACATTCCAATCGGTTATCACGGCTGGAGTTTGATCGAGGTACCAATCCTTTGCCTTGCCAAGCAAAGCATGCGGAAATAATCTTTTAAAGAGAGGTAACTCTTGTGCTGGATCTACACCGGCCGCTAATGCAATCTCATAGAATTTTGTGAGAAACGCAAAAGGATCTTCATGGTCCATTCCGGTGAATGGACTTCCATACAATAAATTCAAAGTTCCAGTTTTCATTTCAGCTTGCCTTCCTTGATTGTTGTTGGCAAACTGAGCGGTATGTCGTGGACTGTTCACACAAGGTGTGGATGCGGGAGGTGGAGGTGGTTGCGCCATGATTGGTGTGAATGGTGGTGGTGGTGTTGTAGTAGAACTTCCTTCTTGCTCTTGTCTTTGTCTCGCAAGCTGCCTCCTCCGTCTAGTTCGGCTATTGAGTCTACGAGCGGTTCTTTCAATCTCAGGATCGAAGAGAAGTTGGTCCGCCGGTAGTTGCCCTCGCATAAACCAAGTCTGCACACTTAAACAACACACATCAACAAGCACAAGAAAAATTGTAACAAGTCGAAAACTTCATAACTATTGCAATGCTTGCAATATCAATTTACAATCCCCGGCAACAGCGCCAATTTGTTGAGATACCAATAGAGTTCGGGTTTAGTGTTATCGTTCCACAGAGATTGTTCGTGATATTACCGCCGTTCGACAGTCGTAACGTTTCAAACTTTAAAGTAACAAGGGGTTTTAGATTGATTTCGCAACGGTTTCATTCAAAGTTAATTAAAAGCGGTAAAGGATTGTTTTAACGGTTTATAAAAAAATGTCAAGGTTAGGGTTCGACAA
This sequence comes from Lathyrus tuberosus, assembly GCA_022829125.1. Lineage (NCBI taxonomy): Eukaryota > Viridiplantae > Streptophyta > Magnoliopsida > Fabales > Fabaceae > Lathyrus > Lathyrus tuberosus. The sequence goes on along the minus strand of JALAZF010000416.1, from coordinate 3,154,454 downwards.
ACCTCTTTGCACGTGTATAATCGATTAAGCTAATGAACTCGGTTAAATGATAAATACAATCACATATCCTCCCAATATGTTTATCTCTAACACATATTGTGAGTTTTGCCATTTTGATCCTTTGTTGATTTCTCACACAAACTATCAAAATGACAACATTAAAGTTCAATATATGGTGAACAACACACACATTGCTATCTCTAGCCAATGTACATTGATGGATGACAAACCTAGGTAAAGAGTTGGAGCATATTTCTCAATCATGAACCAACACAAAGAATAAACATAAAATCAAGGTTTATCATCATACATTCATCATCCAAGAGTTCACTAGATAGGATCAATACATATACATACAAAGTAAAGGTTTACTTACATCTAACCTTGACACAAAAGAGAAATTAGCTACACATATTTATGGTAGCTTGATCAACAAGAAACGGTAGAAGAGAAACGAGCATCAACGACGATTTTATCGACAAAATGATGCTTTTTATCTTCCACAAATGCTATGCTACAGTGTAATGTATTTTGATCTCAGAATGTAATGATGAATCCCCAAAAAAATCTGATCAAACCACTTTATAAGGGGGCTGAGTGTCGCGAAGCGCGCTGAGCGCGCGTAACTTAAATGCTAAACCGCCAAACCGCGCTGAACGCGCTAATTAGCCCGCTGAGCGCGCAAGCTACTGTAAGCCACTCCATCCTCGCGCTGGGAGCGCGCTGAGCGCGCTCAAAGCATGCTCGAAAAATCCAAATTTCTTCAAACTGTTTTTGTGGGATCCTCGAGGCTCCATTCCACACCCTTCCATGTAAAAATCTGCAATAAAAACACAAAAGATAGATAGATACGATAAATAATGAAATTAACTAGAAAACGGTTATAAACGGAAACAATGGGATAAGCATGGATTTACGAATAAAGCTCACAAAAAGGTGCTAAAAACTAATCTAAATATTAACACTTTTTAGCACCTAACACAACTATATTAAATAAATAATATAAATTTGATTTTTTTATGGAATAAAATATTTCAACATTTTTGTGATTTTTTTCAAAAAGAATTAATAAAAAATAATTAAAATTGAGCGAGTTATTAATTTTTCAAATCATTAAAAATAATAGAAAAATGGAAAAAACATTAAAAGGGGGTCTGGGGCGAGGGGGATTCGAACCCCAGACCTCTTGTGTGCAGTGCGCGCCTTCTACCACTGGGGTGGTGATACATCCGTGTATCAAAGCCCACCCACAAATATACAAGGCTTGCCTTCTTTTTGGCCTGGCCAAGGCAAGGCAAGGCAAGGTTTTGGCCAAAAACGTGAAGCTTGTAACTTTCTCATTTCTCCATGGATTGGGACAAAATTTAGGTATATCCTGCCTAGAATTTCACAAGGAATCCAATGGTGGTGGTGTTTTTTTTCAGATGAGGTCCCCATTTTAAAATCCTATAGTGGTTTTAAAATAGGCCTCCATTTGCATTTTCTGTGCTACCTCATGGTACAGGCATGAATCACATGATGAATTGGTCCAAATACAACATATATAACATGTATGAGATGTGTATGATCAGTGGACTTCAAAGCAATGCATATTTCAAAGAGTTCAAGTTGTGAGGCTTACCTCTTTAGGAGCTTTTTGGGCAATCTGTCAAGTGCTTTATTCCAGAAACAATTTGATGCTTTGGACACCCTCAAATGATCTCTTGGAAGCTTTTAGGATGATTGGAAACATCTGGAGACCTCAGGAATGGAAACTGGCCCTTTCTTGCAAAAGGGGCAAAAGTGGCCAAAATAACAACTCTCTCAAATGGTGTTCCAGATGTGGGGAACCATTTGGGACAGTTCAAGGATGATATTTGGAGTGTGTTTGAGGCTTTATCTAGTTTTGAAAGTGACTGAATCAAGACATGGCTTGAAAAGTGCAAAAAAGTCCTATTTTGAGGTTTTGAGAAGGGACTTTGAGGTTTTGGTGTTACAGGTCACTTGTGAGAGTTTGGACAGCTTAGATATGACATATTGGATGTGTTAATGATCATGAGCTATGTTGGAATTGCTCTCTAACTCAAAAACTCAGAGTTACCTTGCTAAAGAAGGCATTTTTGCCTAGAGAAAGAGATTTTGAGGAAAGCAAGTGTTGTAGTGCTTTGGTGTACTCAAACTGAGCACAAATGAGCTCAATTTATAGTAGAGTAAGTTTGTTTTGCAAGCAATAGTGAATGGAGGCTGCTGCAGACTTTTGGCCAATTGGAGCATTTTGGAATCTCAAGTCTCCTCTAGCTATTGATTAGAGGTTAAGGCACAGGCCTTTGGTCCCCTAGTTCAGAGATCATCCTTGACTCATTCAGTTGGAAATGGTTCAGTTCATGCCACCTTGGTGCATCCATTGAATGCTCCAAAACAAAATTGGAGTCTTGTCCCCTCTTTAGGGTTTTTTTTAGGTTTGGCATGCTATTTTTAGTTCCAAAGACTTGGGAGGCTTATGGATCAGTGTTTGTCCCTCCTTGGTCTCTCTCTGAGGTGTTCAGATGGATAAACTTGTTTGTCATTTGCAAAAATTACTCAAATCGAGCAAAATGCACAAATCTGTCTTGTTATGACAGTTGCAGCAAGGCATATTGCCACTGTCATAACTCTTAGCTCAGATGGGATTTGATGGGGTTCTTGGCCATTTTGGAAAGCTCTCATATGATGCAACACATGTGTGATCATAGTTTGTCTTGACACTTTTTGGATCCAAGTGAAAAATGCCCCTACATTTTGAAAAAAGTGAAACAGATTCTGACTTAGTGAAAATTTCACTAAGTGTTGGAAAAAGTGACATTTCATGTTTTCAGCCATTTTGATCCAACCATAACTCAAAATTCATGATGAATTGGAGTGAGGTGTAGTTGACACTTTTAAAGTATGCCATGAGAGCTACAAATCCATCTTTGGATCAGCCAAAATGGTTGCTTGGATCACAAGTTATGATCCTTGGAAGTTGGTACCCTAGCCACTTTGTTCCATAACTAAGAAAATTTATAAGTTTTTTATGGTTACCCCTTTTGAAAGTTATCCCACTTTTCTTGATTTTTATTGATGAATGATGATTCCAATCACACAATAACATCATTTTAGTGTTAGGGAACCATAATTGATCAAAAAATCAAAAAGTCAAACTTTGACTTTTGGGCATAGTTAACTTTTTATCAGATGAATTCCAAACTGTGTGATCCTCTACGAAATCAAATCCTTGTCCTAAATCAAACTTGATGGATTGATTTCATTGGTGTTATAGGATGTATTGAATCATGTCCCAAGGTTTGGGAGCATGTTCCGGTCAAAAGTCAAAGGCACAGTTGACTTTTTCCGCGAAACCCTAACTGTGGTTCTGATGAATTTGAAACTTGTGAATGGATCAATACATTGTTGCAAATCGATCAATGTAGTGTATTAGGGACCCTCAAATCATGTCTTGAGGTCTTGGCTCGTGTTTTGTCCCAAAAGTCAACTTAGGGGTGAATTAGGTTAAGAAACCCTAATTCTTGATTTTTGGTGAATGCATCCCCTGAGGCTAAATTAACTTGATGATTGGGTCCATGAGGTCCCTTGGAGTATCTTGGGTTATGCTTTAAAGCATTGGCTCATTCCCAGAGTAAAATTTCCATCTGGAGGCCCTGGTCGACCAAAACCCTAATTTGGTGACACTGGCTATCTCGAGGCTTAATCCACTTGGAATGTTGCAACCTTGTGCTTGATCCTTGATGTGGGAGTCCTCTTGATCCATTGTGGATGTTTGAGAGGTTTAGATAAGTTGAAGACCATGTCATTCCTTGATTGATCCTTTGTCTAAGAGCTCTGAGGGGGCTTGAAACCCTAAGTTTGATTGTAGTGGATGCTCACCCATCTTTAGGGAGACTAATGAATATGAAAGTTCATCCATATTGTGATGATGATTGCACAATGATGGGGAATCTTAGTGGTCAAAATTTGGGGTATGACTGCTATGCAAGGAGGAAGTGAATTTAGTTGAATACACATCTATTTATTTATGGCATACACACCTTGGTCACTTGAGTGGGAATGGACACAACATTCTTGCAAAGAAAATTTTTCTTCAGGTAAAAGGAACTCTTCTAAAAACATGCACTCATTGTTTTTCTAGTAAGCAGCATAGAGTTTCCTTTAATAGTAGTGGTCATCATAGGAGGCCAAATATTCTATATTTAGTTCACACTGATGTTTGCATGATGGATGATAAATTTTTAGATGACGCATTATATTTTGTTACTTTTATTGACGACCACTCTAGAAAAGTGTGAGTTTTTGTTTTAAAATCTATAGATCTGGTATTCGGTGTTTTCAGGCACTTTCATGCAAGTGTTGAAAGAGAAAAAGGAAGGAAGCTGAAATGTGTTAGACCTAATAATGATGGTAAATATAAAGTTCAATTTGAAAAGTGTTGTAAAGAGCGTGGAATCAAGCTTGAGGATATTGTTCCATAGACACCTCAACATAATGGAAATGAGAGATCAAAGCTTGATAAAAGATCTAAATAGTGTGTGTTTTTAGGTTATGGTCATGAAGAGTTTGGTTATAGATTTTGGGATCTAGTTGACAAGAAAATTATCAAAAGTCATGATGTGATATTTCTTGGAGATCAAACTATTGAAGATTTTGATAAAATAGAGAAGCCAAAATCTAATGGAAGAAGTTACATTGATATTGTGCCTAAAACTCCTAGAGGAAATTTTGTTAATGGAGAGATATACAAGTAGATAATGAGAATGCAATCGATGATTAAGAACCTTATCATAATGAGAAATTTGAAGAGATGCCTCCAGTTGAATCGGAGTTGAGAAGATCTACTAGAGAGCATCAATTTTCTCAAAGATATCCTCCACATGAATATCTGACGATCACTGGTAGTGAAGAGTCAGAATACTATTAAGAGGCCATTTCAAATGTTGATAAAGAAAGCTGGTTGAAGGCCATGCAAGAAGAGATGAATTTTTTGCATGAAAATCACACATTTTAGTTGGTGAAATTACCCAAGGGTAGAAGAGCACTCAAGAATAGATGGGTATGTAATTATAGAATGTAATCTAAGAGAGGGAGAATTAGATTTTCCGAATTTTTAGACTTTTTGTGCTTAGAATCTTAACATGAAATTTTACCGGAAATGAAATATATGGTTTATGAGAAAATGAGTGAAATGCAGAGTTTTAATGCATAAAAGTAAAGAACACAATGATGTATACTAGTTCCACTTATCAACTAAGGGTACGTCTAGTCCCTTCACACACCGTGAAAGATTTTCACTATGTCAGAATTTGTACAAACCTCACTCCAGCGTCACTCATACACTCTTATAACATAAACAAGAAAGCACACCAGTTTCTTTTTCACACTAGTTTAGAAAGCACACCATTTTCTACAACAATCAATAATCACCAACACTTGATGATTAAAACAAAAATTTTAAGATAGATTTGAAATGTGTTGTTGCACTTGAACCAATTCCTATACAGAAATTGATCTTCTATTCCAATGAACAATTCAAATATATATATATATATATATATATATATATATATATATATATATATATATATATAACAATATTAGATTCTCAAAATCTTTTTGCAAATGATTTGAGAATTATGCAAAACAAATTTCAAGGATAAAAAATTTGAATTGAACTAAACAATTTGAATGGAAGATGTAATTTTAAATCTAAAAATTATTGCTATCAATACATTGCAAGATGCCTCTAGAAAGAGTGGCAATGTTTGGAAAAATAATCACGAGTATTTGCAATGCTTTGGAAAAGGTACCATGATCAAACGGAATGAAAAGGTATGAAACTGGTGCAAGTTTTTCCAAAAATTTGTAGGTGCAACCGATTGAATATTTGGAGCAATCGGTTACACTAGTTGTAACTTTTAAAATATTTGAGACAGAGAGTTGGAGCAATCTGTTGCTTATTTTATACAATTGGCTGCACCATCATATTTTTTTAAATTTACCTTTGAAAAGTTTATGATTTGAAAGCGTGTGTTATATGAATGATATGGAAATCTTTAGAGGAGTTGAGATGAAGTTTATTTGAGTATCTAAAGATTATATAAACATATGAATTTCCATTAGAGTACCTTTATCAATGATCCAACTTAAGACTTGAACATGAGCAATCCTTGTCTTGGAGAATTTTGACTCTTAAGCACTTTTCCTTCTTGATAATCACTTTGTCTTCATCAAAACTTATATTCCATTTAAACTTGACTTCACAAGGTATACAAGATAAATTCCGAAGATAATAAATCTCAATCAAGATACAAAGCAAGATTGGTTGTGAAAGGTTTTAATCAGAGAAAAAGTATTAACTTTGAACAAATTTTCTCACCTGTGGTGAAGATGACATCTATTCAAGTTGTGCTAGAATTAGCAGCTAGCTTGAATCTAGAGGTGAAACAGCTTGTTGTGAATACTTATTTCCTTCATGTTAATTTGGAGGAAGAGATCTTTATGGAGAAACATGAGGTTTTTTAAGTCAATGGTAAAGAACGTCTTGTTTGTAGATTGAGGAAAAGGTTGTATGGCCTCTGTCGCGGTGAAGAATCGCAGACCAAGATATTGACTAGCTTGACTCGCAAAACAAGATGTCACCACTGAACTTTTATTTTTCCAAGGGAAGGGGAAAAGATCGAATAAACCCACAATAAACATGCAAAGCAAAAAAGCAAGGCTAAGAGAAAAGCAATAAAGAGATCGAAGGTACGGGGATTGATTATGCAAAAAGGAAGGTACTAGCACCCTAAACATTTGTAGTACTCTATGGGAACCTCTTGGAATATCTATGTTTTGGCTAAAAAATACTGTTTGCAATTGATTGGAAAAATAAAGAAAGAAATCTTTTTGTTTTTGAAAAGTAGTTTGAGATGCATAGGATGTCTTGAAGCACTCATAAAAAGAAAAGAAAGTTTTGAAAATGCAATGACCTAAGTCAAATTCTTTTATGGATGGAAGTTCAAGTTTGAAAAGACTAGGTTTTTAAGGATAATCATGAAGCAAAGATGGGCAATGGATGTAACAAACACACAATAAACATGCACATGACAACAAGTCAACAAGCAATCCTTTTCCCTTAGATTTAAACACAAGCAACATAAATATAGCAATCAAGGATCACAAGACAAGTCTCAAGTATAAAAAAAAAAGGCTCATAAACAAATGACAAATCATGCACAAAGCAAAGGCTTTAGTGGGAGAAGATGCTCAAATACAAGGCAAGTCTTAATCACAAATACGAATCTAAGCAAAGGAGAATATGTGCCATGTTGTGGATTAAAATCAAAGCATGGGAGAAAAAGATGTCATGGTGAGAGAATACTCAAAAGGAAGCATCCAAACATGCATCACATGAGCATATAAACTATCAAACTATACAAGAGACATGGCAAGGCAAGCATCAAGGCATTTAGAAATGATTCAAAAATTAACATAACCTCACAAGAAAATATCTCAAGTAACCTCAAGTTAAAACCCTAATCATGCATCAAGATTAAACATCTCAAGTGTATCATGAAAAGTTCATGTATTAAGAATCAACATCCTAAAGCAACTCTTCAAGTCTCAAAGCAAAGTATCAATACATGGCAAAGGTTTACATTAAAGCGAGAATTTAAATGACTAGGGTTCATGCCTCTAAGGCTCATGCATTAGGGTTTCAATCCAAGATACCAATCACAACAACAAGTGAACAAACATTCATGTACCTCAAACATAGCAAGGTTAAATCAAAGCATAAACCAAACAATCACATGGACATATCATCATCAAACATCAAGCCTAAAAATCTCCAAATATCAACCAAATTTCAAGTCCTTATAGTCATTACAAAGACGTATCAAGTGAGACTCAACAATTATCAAATCAAAACATCAAAGACATGGTATTGAAGAATCAAGAAGGCAAAAGGTTTATGGTCTTGGAAGATCAATAAGGTATGGAAAATAATTTCATCAAAGCATGGCATTACTCAAAAGATATGGCAAAAGAAGTGACCAAGCATCTACATATGAACTTATAAGAAACATACAAACATGTTAAGCTTTGATCAACTATGTCAGGTGTCAATACTAATTCAAATACAAGTCCAAAGCACATCAAGGCATCATCAAGAGAATACACCAATCCATGAGCCAATCACCAAGTATTATCATCACCATTCAATCAAGAATATTCATCAAGAAAAATAATCAAGCTCAAACCATTAAGCATCAAGCAAGCATGTGGCCACAAGAGGAATCTAGCATCAAGACATGAATTTAATGGAAGCACTTAAACATGAAAAAATTAATACAAACAAAGCATGAAAATAATGTTTTTTTTTTTAATTTAAACATGAAAATATAGATAATGAAAATAAATAATCAAACAAAATAAATAAATATTTTTTTGAGTTTTTAATATTAGGACTTAAATAAAACTCAGAAAATAAATTAGAATAAATTAAATAAAATAAAAGAATTAAAAAGAAAGAAAAGAAAAACAAATAAAGAAGAAAATAAGAAGAAAAACAAGGAAAAGTGGAAAAAAAAACGTCCAAGGGTGTTGAACCCGAGACCTTGTGGTTCCAACACAAACACACAACCACTGCGCCACGCCCTATTGGCTGTTATCAAACTCAACTCAAATCAATAAATACTAAATAAATATTTAAAAATGGAAAAAAAAAACGCGTGAATTGCATCATCTTGAACCTAACGACATCCATTTCAAGCAAAATGCAACTCAGCCATTTTTGCATCAAACACACCATGTGAATATACCATTCCACTCAGAATTTCACAAGCAAATCTAATCATGGTATTAGTTTCTATTAATATTGGATCTAACTCGTGAATTTAATAAAAAACCAGAAAGATATCAAACCCTAAAAGTTAAATTGAACAACAAACACAATGAATCAATGGTCAATAGTTTAGGGGTTTGAATACTCATGCTAATGTGCATACAACCATATCAAGAAAGTTGAAAAATGATGCTTGTAAAGTGGAGTTCAAGAAATGGAAAATGTACCTAACGGAGTGAGTCCTTTTCCCCTTCAAAAGCACTTCTAGAAATGAAATAATGATCCAGTGAGCTTCCTTGAGTCCCCAGGAATATAATGGTATGCTTGGAATCACTTGAATCCCTCTTAAACGTGTTATCCAAATCAAGTTGCAGGTTAAAGAAGATGAACTTGGATATGGTGATTTAATGAACACAGATGCTTAGCTATGCATTCAGAAGGTTTTATGTGGTTTATTATGGAAGGTGTTTATGAAGAAAAATTGGAAGGGGAATGAATGGAATTTGAGATTCAAAAATTTGTTTCAAAGCTCAACAATGGAGTTTTTTTTTCTTTCAGTTTCTTTGTAGCTGATGGATGCAGAGGTAATGAACTGAATGCTGCTTATGTAGAGGTTTGATCTAAGTTAGGAACAAGGTTTGGGTCATGGCTGATGCTTAAATACTTCTCATTGGTTTGATTCAAACAAAAATGGCAAAAAAAAAGGTACCATATGCTATGGCTCGGGTTTGGCTTGTATGGATACTTTGAGCTCTCATTCTAGGGTTGGACAAGCTTGTCTTTGGTCTCTGCCTCATCTGAAACCATCTTACAACTTGTGAAATAAGTTATGGATTATCTTGCATTTCTCCACAATGTGAAACCCCAAATTTAGCATTCAATTCCTCTCAAGAATAGTTGCTTGGATTATTCACAAATTGGCCATAAAGTCATGCACTTGGAAATGCTAAAAACTTAGAAAAATTTCTAAGTGTTTTGAAACATGCAACAACTTGAAACCTCAACTTTCACCATCAATTTCTTCCACTTCAAGAAAGCTTTTGGCTTCAAATATTCATCAACTTGTAGTATCAAACATCATATTTTATTGCAGCCCTCAAGTGTTTCAATTGGATACTTGGATCAAACACCGTGGTTTTGAAAAGTTGGTCACTTGGACATGAGTTTTTAATACTTAGAGAAATTTCCAAAACCCTAATTTTGACAACTTTTGAACTTTTATTGATTTTCTTAATTTAAATTGATAAAAATAAATCATTTTCCACACTTTCTTGATTCTTGACTTGAGAAGTCCATGGTTGACCAAAAATCTCAAAATTCAAACTTTGGCTTTGAGCATCTGTTGACTTTTAGCAATTGAATCAAAATTCTTTAACTATCAATAGATCAAACTTCTTGAGCTAGTTGAATCATATGAATGGACCACAAAGATGTATTTGAAACTCTTGAATCATGTTCCAAGTCATGAGATCATGTTTTGGTCAAAAAGTCAACATCAAGCTGACTTTGACCAAAACCCTAATTTGGGGCTTCTGATGAATCGGGACTTGATGACCTTGAATTGATACAAACTCAAACTTGATTATTGATTAAGGGAACTTATTACTCACAATGAATGTGTGGAGGAGCTTAGGATGTTGATGATCACACTAAACCCTGATTGATCAACCAGTTGAACTCCTCGATGTAAAACCCTAACTTATAAACAAAGCAAGCAAGACATATTTTTTTTGTATTTTCATGGAGTTAGCAATGCATAAAAGACACACACAAAAAGTGCTTGATGTTATGAAAATTATTCAAATAAAGGTGGGATATTAGGGCTAAAAATTAGGGTATGACAGCCTCAAGCAAGCTCCATGACAATGGTACAAAACGTTTAATTCTTTCATGGAAAGAAATGGTCATGGTAAAACTAATATTGATCACTGTGTGTTTGTGAATAAATTATCTGATGGCAATTATATTATTCTCTTGTTATATTTTGATGACATGTTGAGTGTTGGTTATGACACTAAGAAAATTCAAAGCTCATAGAAAATTTTAAGCAAGTCTTTTGCAATGAAGGCCTTAGGTCCTACACAACAAATACTTGGCTTGAGAATTTCTCGTGACGCGAAGAAAGGTAAATTATGGTTTTGACTAATCAAATGATGTTGTATGGAGAAAATAATTTTTAATTGTAGAAATTTGAGAAGGTTCTAAGAGCTCTTCCGACCAAATTTGTTCACATTGTTGTTGCCATTAAAGAGTTTGAATACTTTTCAGAAATGAAGCTTTAAAAATTGAAAACATCTCTTGAAGCTCATGAGTTGAGGTTGAAATAGGTAAATTAAAAGAAGGTGTTTAAATAACCTTTACAGACCAAATTCTTCAATAAAATGAAAGATACTCCTTAAATAACAACAAAGACAAAGAAAAATGGAAGAATAAATAGAATAAAAGCGATGGTACAAGCAAGAACTCAAGAAGTTGGGGTGACACAATCAAGAATGGTACTCCTAACGATCATAAATTCAAAAAGACTGTGGAAATGAAGGAAGTCAAATGCTATTTGTAACACCCCAAATTTTAGATTCATTATTTATTTAATTAATTTATCGGGTATATATGAGTTATTGTGGAGTATTCGATATATATGGTGTTTTGGGGATTTTCTTTTGTAAAGTGATTGGATATAAATGATGTTTTAGTGGTTTTGAGAATTATGTGACAATTTGGAATGATTTAAAATAATTAAAATAATTAAGTTGGAATTATTCTAATTAGAAAAATAGAGTAATATTGGATTGGGATGACAGTAAGGACATTTTGGTCATTAGCGATGAATTAGAGAGGACAAAAGAGGAAATCATAAAAGAGATTAAAGGAGTATATACGAAAGAGTTAGGGTTTTGAGAAGTCACTGTTGCATTGCGGTTGGAAAAGAGGCAGAGAGAAGAGAGAAGCAGTTGGGCTTGGAGATTTTGCAGAGGGGATTGAAGAACACGAAGAGGATCCAAGGCTACGAATTTATTCAGGTAAGGGGAGTTTTATCATTTTTATTATAATCGATTTAAGGTCTGGATAATTGTGGGAATTATTGGGGTTTTGGTGGAGTTTTGATAAATGATAACTGTGACGGAATTGATGATAGTTTGACGTAAAGATTGCTTCCAATTGATGTGTAGTATTGTATATAGAAATTGAGTTGTTGATTGAGTGTGGCAAATATGAGGATTTTGATGGTTTCGTAATCTGTTGAATTGTTAATTGATGATGAACTATGGCGAGGGTTTTAAGTAGATTAAACAGAAAGAATGTCCGACTTGTATAAAATTTTGAGGACCTGGTAAATGACCGAATGTAGGAGTTATTAAGAGATTGTGAGAAATTATTAAATCTGGATGCTAGATGAATCAAGTGTAGGGAATGAGTAGTTGGAATTGTCTAGAAATCATGGACGGGTTGGAAGGAAAGGAAGGAACAGTAAGGAGAAGAAACAAAAAAAAAAAAAAAGAAATTGAGTGATATGGCGCCAGCCACCCACACTCCATGGCGCCAGCCACATGCTTATAGGGTGGCGCAAGCCACCAAAATTGTGAAGGTAGGGGTGGCGCAAGCCACCCATTAAAGTGGGGTGAAATTGTATTTTATTTTTAGTTTTCTTCTAAATATCATAACTTTTGTTTTATTAATCCAATTTCGATGCCGTTTGAAGCTATGGAAAGGTGGTGAAATAACCTATAACATGGAAAAATAAAATTTAAACATATAGTGAAACCCTCTAATTTGAAATTGATAGACTAAATGATGAGTGTCTTATATTGATATATCAGTAGGTGCATATCTGTGTGAATGTTGCCGAATTTTTGTATGGCATTGATTAGTTGATATTGGTGATAATGAAATGATAATATGATAATGATTATGGTGCTATGTTGAGGTTTATTATGTTATTGCAATGTGATGATATTTTGTGTCAAACTGACAGTGCGTGTGCTTTACTGTGTGAAATAACATGATTTTGCCTGAAAGTGATCCATTGGATATTGGTATAATAAAATGATGTTGTTGTGACTATGATGTTTGGAAATGAATTGTCTAGTAATGGTTGTAATAATTTGATAATGGTTTGATTGTAAAGTATGTGGTATGATGTTGGTGAATGGAACATGAAGATTTTAATGATGATGATACTGCTTAGATTCTGGTGTTCTTAGGATGGAGATAATACTGTCATGAAGTAATGTGATATTGTAATGAGGATGTTAATATGATATGCAAAATCAATTACTAAATATGCTATATGATGAATCGATAAATGATTACATGTTGACTGTGATGTGATGATATACCCTTGGTAAATGCTTTGTGTTGGATTTATGCTATTATGAGTCATGATGATGTACTGATATTAACACGATGTAAATGATGCTGTGAGATACTTTATGATGCTGTAAGAATAGTGGTGATATTATTTGATAAAATGATGATGTTTGATAAATGATGCCGATATAATAATTAAGATGCTATTGTGATATTTATGATGATTGTGGTGTTGTTATGAGGTTTAAGATGCTGTGATGGTGTGATGTTAATTATGTGGTGATGAGTATGTGAGGGTGACTAAGTATTGATGATTATGTGAAGAGAATATAATGATGCTATTTTGATGAATATGGTGCATGTGAGGAAGTATGATGAATATGATGAATGATGATGCGTTTGACTAGCTGTGGTCGTATTTTTATATGTTGTTGCGCATCATGCATTCATAGCATTTGAAGGACTATTGTCCAGTGAAGTTTGAGGATGACTAAGTCATCGGTGAAGTTGTAGGACTGTTGTCCAGTGAAGTTGTAGGACTTAAAGTCCAGTGAAGTTTGTAGATGACTAAGTCATCAGTGAAGTTTTGATACCACATGCATGTGTCTTATGAAGTTGCATTCATTATTTGTGGCATTGCACAATAATTGTACTATGTGATGTGTTTAATGTGATTCTGATTTTGGTGATGTTCTAACATGAGAACTTGGTGTTTTGTTGTTATGAGGTATATGTGCTAAATGATGTTATGTTGTTGTGAGTTCCTGAATATGGCTACTATATCTATTCCTTATGTCTTTTATAATGACTATGATTGTACTCACCCTTTCTGCTAATATTTCCCCTACCATGGGAAATGGGCAGGTACTCGAGGATAGCAGTAGAAGTCCGAGGTAGCTTATGGAGTTATTAGTTATCTTTCCGCAGTGAAGAGGGTCTTGCTCTGATAGATGTAACATCGGGTCTTTGGGAATCGTTTGAATTATTTGTTGATAATGATGTATTGAAGTGTTTCATCTTGTTGTAAAAATGTTTTGACAAGTTTTGTGAATTATGATGTCTGACGATGAATTTTTAATTGAAGTATTTTATTTTAGTAAAACAAATGTTTTGAGAACCCGTGTTACGGAGCAGGATATTTTATTATGATGTTTTATGAAGAAATGTTGCACCCTTTTGATGATTACTCTGATATAACTATTTAATATTATATGACTAATCGTGTGGTTTTAGAAGGGTGTTACATTAGTGGTATCAGAGCAGGTCGGTCTGTCCGGCCAGGTTGTCTAATATTGTTTGTTCCTTAGTACGCGACATGTGTGTGAAACACTGTCGGTACTTGCTTGTGTTCTAACCGTTGTCTGCAGGAGTTGGCTGGAACGAGTGGGGGAGAAGCTTTCGCTTCTCCGAGATGTTTTGGTGGTAGAATGTCAGTTTGGTGTGTTGCTGATTACAAGTGTGCAAGCATTGTGGGAGTTGTGTTGTTTCCGAAACTGAATGGAAGATGGAGATAAGGCTTATGGAGACTAAGAATTATGCCTTAAGTAACTTCGTGCACAAGATGCAAGGAACACTATTATAAGCTTGGTAAAGACGGTTTATGCCCCATCACGATTGTCGGCTGTCTATTGACAAATTGAGGAACTGATCACCCTTAATCCCTTGTTGATAGTAGACGGTGTCATGTTGGATGGGATAGACTTGTTTGCCAGCTTTGATGGTGTGTACAGTGAATTTGTTGGAATTAAGATGTGTGCTCACTAATTGTTTAGATGAGTGGTGTGATATGCTGCTGATTGCGAAAGCGCAGGCAATACATAGGCTATGTTGTTTCTGACACTGAAGGTGTTGTGGATTCGGGATTTCTGTTTGCCGGCTAAGTTGGGATGTCTGTTGGGAAAGGATCGGGTGTTGTTGATGTTGGATTCTCTGAGTACAGAGAATGATGAAATGGCTAGTGTGATGCCACTGGTGCGTGATCCCTGATGTTTTCCTGAAGGGTAATTGTGATTTGCCTCCAGAGCGTGGGTACGAGTTTGGTGACAGTAGAGGGCTAACGTTATAGTCTGCTAAGCAAGTGGATGAACTTTTAGAAGATGAAGCGCTGATGTTTGTAATGTTATACCGTGGTAAGTTGATCGGGAAGTTGTAAATGTTGAATTACCTGTTGCCCGTGAATTTTCTGATGTATTCCCGGATGACATAAGTGTTTGCCTTCAGGGCGTGAAGTAGAGTTTGTGGTGGATTTGACACCAGGCACGAGCCCGATGTCGATGTCTTCATATCGGATGTCAATTTCCGAGTTAAGTGAATTGAAGAAGCAACTAGAAGAGTTATTAGACAAGAAGTTTATTCGAGTAAGTGTTTCACCGTGGTGCTCCGGTGTTGTTAGTTAGGAAGAAAGATGTTAGTATGAGATTGTGTATTGACTACGGATGGGTGAATAAGTGACTAGCAAGAAAAGTACCCATTTCCGAGGACGGCGACTTGATGGAATAACTAGTGGGAGCTCGTGTATTCAGCAAGACTGATTTGAGATATGGTTATCATCATATTCATGTTAAACCAGACGATATTCTGAGGACGGCTTTTAGGACGAGATATGGTCACCATGAATACACTGTGATGCCATTCGGTGTGTCCAATGCACCTGGTGTGTTCATGGGACATACGAGTCGAATTTTTCACGAGTATCTGGATAAGTTGTTGTGGTTTCTATTGATGGTATTTGGACATACTCTAAAATAGAAGAAGGGCATGCAGAGTATTTGAAGATTGTTCTGCAAGTATTGGGAGAGAGGAAGTTGTATGTGAAACTGTCGAATTGTGAAGTTCTGGATGAAAGAGGTAAGTTTCCTTGGCCATGTAAATTCTGGTAGTGAAATTGATGTGGATCTTTCGAAGGTTGATGCGGTATTACAAATGGGAGATTCTGAAGTCTGCGACTGAGATCCGAAGTCTCTTGGTTTAGCGGGTGATTATCGAAGATTCATAGAGGTGTTTTTCTAAGTGGGTATTACCTTTGACGCAACTGACACGGAAGGGTCAAGTATATGTGTGGGATGTTGCATGTGAGAAGAGTTTCGTAGAATTAAAGAAGAAGTTGGCGACCGTTTCCGTATTGATTTTACCTAATTCGAAGAAGTCCTTGTGGTTTATTGTGATGCATCGAAGATGGGTCTCGATGGAGTGCTAATGCAGAATGGACAGGTTGTCGCTTATGCGCTGAGACAATTAAGAGTTCACGAAGGGAATTATCCTACACATGATCTAGAGTTGGCAGCTGTGTAGTGTTTGTACTGAAATTTTGGCGACACTATCTTTTGGTTTGAGATTCGAAGTGTTCAGTGATCATAAAAGGTTAAAGTATTTGTTTGATCAGAAGGAGTTGAATATGAGACAGAGAAGGTGGCTTGAATTATTGAAGGATTATGATTTCGATTTGAATTACCATCCTGGAAAAGAAAATGAAGGGGATGATGTGTTGAGTAGGAGGTCGCTGCATATGTCAATGCTTATGGTACGTGAGTACTAAGTGATTGAACAGTTAGGGCTGTTAGTGAATCAGTTTGCAATCAAGGTTGGTGACAGATGGATGTTAGGATTATCGTTGTGTAGTGTTTGAAGTTTGCTTTGAAGATTGCAACGTAGTAATTCATTTGTTATGTCAGAATATGAATGAGATATGAGTCCTACTACAGTCAGTTTCATTATGTAATAATGCTTGGATTCGTGAGGTCAATGAAGTTAGTGTTAGTTAAAAAGGTGAAGATTGGATTAATTGTAAATCAATTGTTGAAATTACTAGCTTGTTGGATCGTGTTAAATGTTGAGTTGGTGGAACATGGCATCATAATAACTTATGTTAAAAATGTCCGTGAAGTCAACTGTTTAATGAGAAAGAGGTAGGTTCGGTTGTTAGTTGCAATTGGATGAAGAGAAACTGCTATACTGTTGGCTTGAAGATAGTGAAGTATTGTGATTAGCTTGCTTTTGAGATGAAATATCTATGTGTATAAAAAAAATGCAACTTTATGAAGTTAATCATGAATTGAAAAGTCGAGGCACATGCCATCAACTAATGGTAGTTAACTTATGGTGAAAATATGATGCAGATAGGATGCATTGTACGATGATGGTTAATAACAGTTGACGAAAAAAATTAGTCATTGAACAAGATATGAGAAATAAGGTGGTGCTAGGATGTGGATTTGACTGTATTGCTATTGGAATGTAAGTTCGTGGTGACGAGTAGTCGGGTGAGGGAGTGTTATCCGAGCTATTCGATTGAGGTAATTTTTTAGGGCGAAAATTCTTTAAGTGGGGGAGAGTTGTAACACCCCAAATTTTAGATTCATTATTTATTTAATTAATTTATCGGGTATATATGAGTTATTGTGGAGTATTCGATATATATGGTGTTTTGGGGATTTTCTTTTGTAAAGTGATTGGATATAAATGATGTTTTAGTGGTTTTGAGAATTATGTGACAATTTGGAATGATTTAAAAGAATTAAAATAATTAAGTTGGAATTATTCTAATTAGAAAAATAGAGTAATATTGGAGTGGGATGACAGTAAGGACATTTTGGTCATTAGCGATGAATTAGAGAGAACAAAAGAGGAAATCATAAAAGAGATTAAAGGAGTATATACGGAAGAGTTAGGGTTTTGAGAAGTCACTGTTGCATTGCGGTTGGAAAAGAGGCAGAGAGAAGAGAGAAGCAGTTGGGCTTGGAGATTTTGCAGAGGGGATTGAAGAACACGAAGAGGATCCAAGGTTACGAATTTATTCAGGTAAGGGGAGTTTTATCATTTTTATTATAATCGATTTAAGGTCTGGATAATTGTGGGAATTATTGGGGTTTTGGTGGAGTTTTGATAAATGATAACTGTGACGGAATTGATGATAGTTTGATGTAAAGATTGCTTCCAATTGATGTGTAGTATTGTATATAGAAATTGAGTTGTTGATTGAGTGTGGCAAATATGAGGATTTTGATGGTTTCGTAATCTGTTGAATTGTTAATTGATGATGAACTATGGCGAGGGTTTTAAGTAGATTAAACAGAAAGAATGTCCGACTTGTATAAAATTTTGAGGACCTGGTAAATGACCGAATGTAGGAGTTATTAAGAGATTGTGAGAAATTATTAAATCTGGATGCTAGATGAATCAAGTGTAGGGAATGATTAGTTGGAATTGTCTAGAAATCATGGACGGGTTGGAAGGAAAAGAAGGAACATTAAGGAGAAGAAAAAAAAAAATTGAGTGAGGTGGCCAGCCACCCACACTCCATGGCGCCAGCCACATGCTTATAGGGTGGCCCAAGCCACCAAAATTGTGAAGGTAGGGGTGGCACAAGCCACCCATTAAAGTGGGGTGAAATTGTATTTTATTTTTTAGTTTTCTTCTAAATATCATAACTTTTGTTTTATTAATCCAATTTCGATGCCGTTTGAAGCTATGGGAAAGGTGGTGAAATAATCTATAACATGGAAAATAAAATAAAACATATAGTGAAACCCTCTAATTTGAAATTGATAGACTAAATGATGAGTGTCTTATATTGATATATCAGTAGGTGCATATCTGTGTGAATGTTGCAGAATTTTTGTATGGCATTGATTAGTTGATATTGGTGATAATGAAATGAGAATATGATAATGATTATGGTGCTATGTTGAGGTTTATTATGTTATTGCAATGTGATGATATTTTGTGTCAAACTGACAGTGCGTGTGCTTTACTGTGTGAAATAACATGATTTTGCCTGAAAGTGATCCATTGGATATTGGTATAATAAAATGATGTTGTTGTGACTATGATGTTTGGAAATGAATTGTCTAGTAATGGTTGTAATAATTTGATAATGGTTTGATTGTAAAGTATGTGGTATGATGTTGGTGAATGGAACATGAAGATTTTAATGATGATGATACTGCTTAGATTCTGGTGTTCTTAGGATGGAGATAATACTGTCATGAAGTAATGTGATATTGTAATGAGGATGTTAATATGATATGCAAAATAAATTACTAAATATGCTATATGATGAATTGATAAATGATTACATGTTGACTGTGATGTGATGATATACCCTTGGTAAATGCTTTGTGTTGGATTTATGCTATTATGAGTCATGATGATGTACTGATATTAACACGATGTAAATGATGTTGTGAGATACTTTATGATGCTGTAAGAATAGTGGTGATATTGTTTGATAAAATGATGATGTTTGATAAATGATGCCGATATAATAATTAAGATGCTATTGTGATATTTATGATGATTGTGGTGTTGTTATGAGGTTTAAGATGTTGTGATGGTGTGATGTTAATTATGTGGTGATGAGTATGTGAGGGTGACTAAGTATTGATGATTATGTGAAGAGAATATAATGATGCTATTTTGATGAATATGGTGCATGTGAGGAAGTATGATGAATGATGATGCGTTTGACTAGCTGTGGTCGTATTTTTATATGTTGTTGCGCATCATGCATTCATAGCATTTGAAGGACTATTGTCCAGTGAAGTTTGAGGATGACTAAGTCATCGGTGAAGTTGTAGGACTGTTGTCCAGTGAAGTTGTAGGACTTAAAGTCCAGTGAAGTTTGTAGATGACTAAGTCATCAGTGAAGTTTTGGTACCACGTGCATGTGTCTTATGAAGTTGCATTCATTATTTGTGGCATTGCACAATAATTGTACTATGTGATGTGTTTAATGTGATTCTGATTTTGGTGATGTTCTAACATGAGAACTTGGTGTTTTGTTGTTATGAGGTATATGTGCTAAATGATGTTATGTTGTTGTGAGTTCCTGAATATGGCTACTATATCTATTCCTTATGTCTTTTATAATGACTATGATTGTACTCACCCTTTCTGCTAATATTTCCCCTACCATGGGAAATGGGCAGGTACTCGAGGATAGCAGTAGAAGTCCGAGGTAGCTTATGGAGTTATTAGTTATCTTTCCGCAGTGAAGAGGGTCTTGCTCTGATAGATGTAACATCGGGTCTTTGGGAATCGTTTGAATTATTTGTTGATAATGATGTATTGAAGTGTTTCATCTTGTTGTAAAAATGTTTTGACAAGTTTTGTGAATTATGACGTCTGACGATGAATTTTTAATTGAAGTATTTTATTTTAGTAAAACAAATGTTTTGAGAACCCGTTTTACGGAGCAGGATATTTTATTATGATGTTTTATGAAGAAATGTTGCACCCTTTTGATGATTACTCTGATATAACTATTTAATATTATATGACTAATCGTGTGGTTTTAGAAGGGTGTTACACTATTGCTTCTAAAAGTTTGGACACTATGATACGGGTTGTTGCTTCAATAAAGAATTGAAGTAAAATGACAAAGGTGTGGCATAATTTGCTCATGATGGAAGTAGTGAATCAAAAGAGACCATTTTGATGGTTGATACACATTTTCCTAAATAAAAAACCAATATTTGGTACATTTTCCTTGGAGATGGAAAATTCGTCCACCTGGTTTTATCAATTTGAAAATCCTTCCTCAATTAGTTAAAAGAATGAAATTGGCAGATATTATGACAATACTAGGTAGCATAGATATCATTATGGGAATGCACATTTAAAAGGAGAGGAACTTCACTCGCAAAAAAGAAAAAGATAAATGATAGACAGAAAGAGAAAGAATAGCGAGCAAAGTGAATCCAATGCTTAACGAATGGATCAATCCAAGACTTGGAATGCTACCAGAATTGACAACAGCTCTTACCTTACTAGTACGATACTGCTTCTACACCTACTACCCTCACTCCTAGATAAAGACAGAACATACAAGAACTACTTTTACATCCTCAAGCTAGAAAGAGGATAGGCTATTGGGGCTTCCTGCGAATTCTGTGGAAGGTAACAAGACTGTAGAATATTCGAGGGACCACAAAAAGGGGAAGTCAATTGTTGCCTCTAAAAGGGCCCGGATACCGCTTAAACCAGTGCAAGGTTGTATTCCCAAGGAAGCTAGCATAGCAATAGGGAATCCATCTAGTATTAACTAAGGAAAGATGGTGCTGGGGGTCCCACTAAGGTGAATGTTATTGAACCTTCTCATGCAAAAAAGCCATGCAAAGAATTCCTTCTACGTCCACTGCTACTGTAATACCACCAACAGGGGGAGATGAACAACATGTGGGGCCTACACACTTGGAACAGCCTCGCCAAGAGTCTGCACAGGACCAAGAATTAGGTTCTTTTATAGAGCTTTTAAAACACCAGTTACAGTAGGAAGACCCCCTGACCCAGAGGAAAACATATGTCCTTATCGCTTTATAGTGCCACAGGAAGTGACAGAGGTAGAGGGAGAGGTCAATTCTCACTAAACGTTCCTCTAGTAAGCCACCATCACCAGCGCACATGAGAAAAGGCCAAACACAAGGTGCAACAATCTTATGGCTGGAAATAAAAAGTGACTCATCAAGCTTAATGATTCATAGAGGAGGTCCATTAGATTTACAAATAATAACATGGTCGCATGAGAAGGAATGAAGGACATTCTTGTGAATAAGAAGGACGGGCAAAAAGTTATCATATTTGATATGTTATATGTGCCTTATATAGCAAGAAACTTGATTAGCTTGGGTCATTTGCTTCACAAAGGATACACAATGAGTCTAGAAGATAAAGAGCTCAAGGTGTTTCATGGGAGTTCCAATCTATTCTTGAAGGTACCCTTGTCAACCAACAAGATATTCAAGATTATGATCAATATTCTAGAGCATCAATGTCTTGTGTAAACTATGGTTGGAGATCAAAATTGGACTTAGCATTAGAGCTTTATACATATCAATTTTAGTAATCTCAAATTTATGCACATAAAGAAGGTGGTGTATGGCCTTCCCAAGATCACAATGCCAAAGCAGCTAAGTGGGGACTCTTGCATTGCCAAGAAGGCAAGAAGGTCATTCAAAAATGGCTTTCCAATGAAGTCACGGTAGAAATTGGAGATTATGCACTCATATGTCTGTGATCCCTTTGAAGTGATGTCAATATGAGGTCATTACTACTTCTTAACCTTCATAGATGAATTCACTAGATATACGTGGATTTATTTGTTGGATAAGAAAAGTGAGGTGTTCTTAACCTTCATAGATGAATTCACTAGATAATATTGGTGAGTACCTCAACTGAATTCGCTCAATTTCATGAAAATGAAAGGATTGAACTTGAATTCTAGTACCTTGCATGCACCTAAGCATAATGGAAATACTTAGAGAAATAACATAATCATATTAAACATGACAAGAAGCATGCTCAAGAAAAGGCATATGCCAAACCATTTTTGGGGTAAGGCTACCTCAACTACTGTCTACATCATCAACAAATGTTCAACAAAGAAGTTGCACAACAAAACTCCTTATGAAGCTTAGTCTGGCCTGAAGCCAAGTGTTTGACAATACAAGATATTTGGCTCATTGTGTTACAGACATTACATGAGTGACTCAGAAGAAAGATTGATGATAGAGTTCAAGCCATGATTTTGGTTCGCTACCATTCCACAAGTGCCTACAAGTTGTCCTCACCAATTGAGGACAAGGTGGTGATTGATCATAAGTGTTTTTACCGTTTTTATTTAGCTTTATTTCCATGTCTTTTATGTGTTTTATCTGAATTTTAATGCAAAAGTTGGATACTTTAATTGTGTTTAAAATATATGGAAATTGGCATCGAATATGGAAGTAAACAAAAGAAAAAAGCAAAGAAAAACAAGAAATCAGCTCCCATGATGGGTGGGTCGTCATCTTCCATGACACTCGTCATGGTCCTTAAAGGAAACAATGACTCGGCACTGATGAAGCCATGGCGGGTGGGCCATCATCCTACATGACACCCATCATGGATTCAAAATATGAAACTACACATCATGACGGGAGCGCCATCATCATGGATGACGCCCGTCATGACGCCCAAACACCCCCACGTTCAGGCAGTTTCCAGCATTTCTCTTGGCAGTTTCCAGCATTTTCTCTGGCAAGTTTCTTGTGTTCTAAGGATTTCTAGAGTTATTAACTACCATTTTAGTGTGATTAAAGATATAAAAACTGGAGTGTAACACATTGTTGAGGATCAGATCATTATTATTGCACCAAATTACTCTAAATTTCCATTGTAGTTTATGCAAGTTTGGAGCTTTTCTATTATTATTGTTGTCATTTCTCTGTTGCATTTCTATTTAGTTGTTGTTGTACTGTTGGATTAAAATTCTCATTTCGGAGCATTCTTAATTTGAAAATCATTTACTCCATTC
The DNA here is from genome assembly GCA_022829125.1 of Lathyrus tuberosus. Taxonomy (NCBI): domain Eukaryota; kingdom Viridiplantae; phylum Streptophyta; class Magnoliopsida; order Fabales; family Fabaceae; genus Lathyrus; species Lathyrus tuberosus. The sequence goes on along the minus strand of JALAZF010000416.1, from coordinate 3,131,019 downwards.
CATTTTCTTTTCTACTATTTTTACTATGAATGTTATGTATGTTTATGTTATTTGACTATTAAATATGTCTAAGTGGATTGATTTGAGTCTGGACACGAGGATCGTCATACTGACGGACCTCATGTGAATTGTATGAATTTCAATTGTAACTAGAATTATATATTTGTTTTGTAATTTATGTTTTCAAACGAAAATATATTTGCTACGAAAGTAGAAGCACAAAGATATCGTTTACGCGCTGAAAGGGCGAAAACAGTATCCGACTTATAAATTTAAACGATAGGTTCTGAGATTTGTGAAAGCAATTCAAAATTGATCGAGATATTTCTTTTAATTAAAAAATATTTATGAACTTAAAATCCATACTACAAGAGTAGGTGTTTTATGGGTTCAAAATATGGTGATGCGCCGACGAAAGTGGGTGTTACCACTAGTTTTAGTATTTTATACAAAAAGAATAATTCTCGTTATAATCGATATAGTAGTTCATATGAATGAAATTGGAAGACAAGAATAATTTTCTTGGACTTATGTTTTTAATATTAGAAAAATGCAAATATTTATAATTTCGCACAAACGAACTACTCTTTCACAAAGCCTTAGATTTACATAGAAACGATAGAGAACAGTACTTGATAATTGGTCTCTAAGGATGATAAATTTTTGTATTACTTCGATATAGCTGTATACTTACAGCCTATCAAGTTTTTTGTGTCATTGTCGGTGACCAATTTGTCAATATCGTTATTTCGTTGTATCGCCGTTTAGACTAAGGCAATTTTCTGTTTTTATAATTTTTCTTAAATTTTCTCATTTTCTCATTTTTCGATTAATGAAATCGAGAGTTATTTCCACGGGATATATCGATTAATTAAAATCTAACAAGTGATGTCTGAACACGATAATTATTCACTTAAAAAGTACGTAGTTCCCTTGAATGCAGAACTACATTCACGCATTGTTCGTCCTCCCAGAACAACAAACAATTTTGAGTTAAAACCCTTTATGATGCACATGGTGCAGCATAACTAGTTTTCATGTTCCCAACGGATGACCCAAATTTGTATCTTTTGATATTTTATGAATATTGTGACACTCTGAAATGTAATGGAGTAGATCTAGACGTTATTTGACTCGGACTTTTCCCGTTTTCGCTTAGGTATAGAGCCAAAGCATGGATGCAGTCCCTTCCATCCAATTCCCTTAAGAAGTTCCTAGCCAGATACTTCTCGCCAAGTAAAATTGCACAACTTAGGAACCAAATCACATGCTTTAGGCAAATGGATGGGGAATCGCTTTTTGAATCATGGGAGCGATTCAAAGAATTTATGAAAATATCTCACATAATAGACTCGAAAAGTGGCTTATCATCCATACTTTCTACAATGGTCTTCTCTACAACAAGAGAATGACCCTGGACGTTGCTAGAGAAGGAAACCTTATGAATAAGTCTTCGATAAGGCTTGTGCCTTTATTGAGGATATGGCCCAAAACCACTACATTGGGGGAGCGAACATGCTCCTATTAAAAAGGTTCCTAAAAAAGGCAAACTTTATATAGTTTGCGCTAGAGCTGTCAAAATGGGCTAGCCCATATGGGCCAGCCTGCCAGGCTCGAAAAATCATAGGGCCTATGCCTTAAAATTAGAGCTCATATTTTTCAGGGATTTTTTTAGCTCGACCCTAAAAAGCCAGTTACCCATTTGGGTTAGCCCGTATGGGTCGTGGGTAGCCCGTTAGGCCCACCTGGCTATAAATATTTTAAAAATTATAATAATAATTATATTGTCTTACTCCAAATAACACATTGATTTTTCTCACCTCACAATATTTTATCTCTATTCTATTTAATCTTTCTCTTTTAAATTTTATACATTAATATAATCAACATTTTTTCCTTATATTCTATTAGCTTCTCTTAAGTTAAATATTCGAGTATTATTTTATACAATTTAGACATGTGTTGTATTTAAAAACACATTATAGTATTTATAAAACATAATATAGTGCATAGAAATGTATTATGTTTAAAATAATATAATTTTTAATTTCATTTATAATAAATATTATGGGTTTTTATTTTTATTTTTTTTTAAAAGCCAGTTTAGGGCCAGATAGCCTGAAGCCCGTCTAGGGTCGGGCTTGGGTAGTAATTTTTGAGCCTATATTACAACAGGGTTTTTTTTGCCCAACCCTTAAAAATCGGAGGCCCTCTAGGGACGGCCTGAAATGGGTCGGTAGCCCATTTTGACAACTCTAGTTAGCGCTCTTAATCAAATAAGCACAAAGGTGGAAGCTTTCTACAAAAAGATTGATATATTAAGCATCACAGTTGCTGCCACTGCAACTGGTATAACTCCAAATTGTGAAATTGTTGGAGTACCTGGTCATATTAGTGTTGCATTCTAATTGACGGTTGTAATCGAACCCACCCTCGACAAGCTGAATTATGCCCAAAGGGGAAAACCATACTCTAATACCTATAACCCTGGTTGGAGAAACCATCCTAACTTCTCGTACAAAAACAATAACCCTCAGTTTATTAACGGTTCTGTATCCCTTACTGCACCACCCTGATTTCAAGGGCAGAAAGGTGCCCTTGGTGCTCCTCGAAAGTCAAACCTCAAATGATGAAAGAAAATGTTATCATAACATAAACCGAACAAAACAAGGACGTAAATAACCAAAACATTCACATTAATGAAGTGTTAAGGCAACCCGCGTCTAAAGTTAACGCCATGGCTACTTACAATAAAATGTTGGAAACCAAAATTTCTCAAGTGGCCCGATAATAAGCGCCTACCTCTACCCCAACTGGAATTTTTATAGGACAATCAAAATCAAAGCCAAAGGGACATGTAAACCTTACTATGCTGCGAAGTGGTAAAGAGCTGGAAACCACTGCCGACAAGAGTGATAAAGGAAAGGACAATGAGAGTGAATTTTTACCACCCAAAAAGGAGAACGAGATTATGCCACCTAAGAAGGAGGTAGTAGAGAAAGAAAAAGAAGATCTATATGTAGTTATGCATTTATATAAGCCTCCAATCCTGTTCCCACAAAGGTTCGCAAAAGCAAAAATTGAGGAACAACTTAAGAAGTTTGTTGAGGTGCTTAAAATCTCCACATCAACATGGGCTATAATTTAGATGCCCTCATATGCCAAATTCTTGAAGGAAAGCCTGACAAATAAGAGAAATCTTGATGACACTGACACAATGGTACTTATACAAGAGTGCAATGTTATTATTCAAAACAAGTTGGCTTTAAATCCTAAAGACCTGAGAAGTTTCTCAATTCCATGTATCATTGGCAATACTTTCATAGACATAGCCATGTGTGATCTGGGAGCAAATGTTAGTCTAATGTCTCTATCCATTTGTAAAAGACTTGATCTTGGTGATATCAAACCTACAAAAATGTATTTACATCTAGCCGATAGATCTATAAAATATTATGAAGGAATACTAAAAGATGTTCCCTATAGAATTGGTCAGTTGTATATTCCCACTGACTTTGT